>CATKUM010000152.1:112611-158034 GCA_949786405.1 Onychomys arenicola | reverse complement strand
CAGGCAATCTCTCCGAATGCATGCACGATCTTCATCTGCATGCATTCTCCTCAGCTGCATGCATTATCTTGTCGGCGTGTATGAACTTCATCTGCGGGCGCCTTCTTGCTATACTGCATGCGTTGTCGTCTCTCTCTTATTTTCTTCTTCCTCGTCAGTGCCTGCTGCGCCTGAGTTCATCCAGGCGTTAAATATGTGGAAGAGGCAGTAGAGAGACTTCCACATCTATATTTGCTTGGCATAGTGTCGGCGAATGCATTTTTTTATTTGTTCTGTAGAGAGAGACAGAGAGGGCAATAGAGAACAGAATGTGAAACACGCGTTTGCATGTCGTATAAAGAGAAAGAGAAAGACACCTCATCATATGTGGCTGGTGCATGTGGGTATATATGCTGCTTGCATATATATGCGGATACAGAGGGAAAGAGACGAGATACAGAGGGAGAGAAACGCAACAGTATGATATGTAGGTGCACCCATACACGTGCTAGACGTACATATATATATATATATAGAGAGAGAGAGAGAGAGATAAACATAAAGACTTCATGGTAGTGTACAGATATAGAGAAACTACGGTGTTCTACCAATCTAATATACATATATGTGTTTGTCACACTATAGAGAAACATTTTAGTCTCTGATATGTGTTATACATGTATGTATAGGTGTGCATGTGTTTGCTATGTATATCTATATTCGTATGAGTAGAGAGAGCCACCTTAGTCTCTCGTATGTATTCTACATTTATTTCTATATGTGCCTGTATCTGGGATATATATATATATATATATGCATATGTACAGATAAGTAGAGGCGAGTGTGACTTCTGACTACGCGTCAGCATGCTGCTACCGCTGTGCGGAGCAAGATATGTATATATATATATATATATATATATATATATATATACGTGGACGATTATATGAAGGGAAATACAGGCCTGCTTGTGGCTGTGGTTGCATGTGGATGTCGTGTAAGTACACCCCTCAGAGATGTATATATCCTTCTCTTTAAAGCGCTAAGAGTTGTAGTAATATGCGAAGAGATGGTGGGAGTCTGAACGCAGCTTTATTTACTTCTGCATGCAGATCACTCTGCAGGCGGGGATCTTTCTTACTCTGCTGCTTTACGACTATATTGTTCAGTCCTCTATCTGTATCTCCCTGTCTCCAAATTCTCTCTCTCTCTCTCTCTCTCTCTCTTTGTGTGTATCTTCGTATACATGTGTCTGCGTGTCTCTCTGTCTCCTGATGTGTCTCAATGGAGAGTGCAACTAGTGCAGCAGCAAGTGCAGCTCGTGTGGGATACTTGCTTCCTCATGCAACTGCTGCTGCTGCATTTCTTGTAGATTCACACGGCGAAGATGACTATGGCTGAAGACGTGGACCTCGAAGAATTCGTTATGGCCAAGGATGAGCTCTCTGGTGCAGATATCAAGGTGGGAGGGATTATCTTCGATGCGATGTGCTTCTCCTCTGCTGCGTGCACAGCTAGAAGGTGTTTGTGTAGTCCTTCGCTTTAAGGCATTGCTTCTTGTAGAGAAGTCGTCTCTTTCTCTATAGCAGTGATGTTCTACGTCATGGGAAGGAGCAGCAGTTTAGGAGTGGTAGGGATATTGTAGTCATATAGGAGTTGTTGCTGTAGCAGTCTGGTTGAAGTTATTGACGTACTACAGTACTTGTTGGAGGATAGTAGTCATCGGAGACTCAATGATATATCTAGTGATAATAGGAGTAGTAATGGGATGGTAGTTGTAGTAGTCTAGTAGTCGTAAGAGTCGTACTACTGGCAGTAGTAGTAGTAGTAGCAGTAGGAGTAGTAGTCGTATAGTAGTCTTCCTAGTAGTACTAGTAGTATAGTAGTTGTAGCAGTAGTAGTATAGTTGCTGTTGTAGTAGTATAGTAGTTGCAGTAGTAGTAGGAGTAGTAGAACGGTAGGCGTAGTAGTAGTAGTATGGTAGTTGCTGTAGTAGTAGTAGTATTATAGTAGTAGTAGTAGTAGAATAGTAGTTGTAGCAGTAGTAGTAGACTAGTTGTAGTAGTATAGTAGTGTAGTAGTAGTGCACGAGTAGTAGTACAAGCGCTAATAGTAGTACTTGTAGTAACAATAATAGTAATAGTCATGCTTAGTAGCAGTGGTAATAGTAGTTTATAGTAGTTGTAGTGGTAGTGATGTATGTGCTCCATACTTGCCTGTATATATTGCACATGCAAGAAGGGACGTGACTTATAACGAATCTCTAACGGAATCCCTCTGGATATTTGTGTACGCTCCCCTTGCTTCTGTACGCGTCTCCTATATCTCCCCACCACGTACACAGATTATATATATATATATATAAAGAGAGAGAGAGAGAGAGGGAGAGATGTATACAGATAATACATATGTATATATATATATATATATGTGTATGTACGGTAGAGCGACTTGGAGAGGTGGTCGACTTCAGATATGTAGTGTGGAGGTATGCAGAGAGCTTGAGTGTACCTGTTGAAAATGTTGAAGATGATTGACTTCTCGCAGCAGTGAAGTATATCCTGACACGATATATGTGTGATGGCCTCACGGTGCAGCGTGCATGCATCTCCTTGTATGCGTTATTATTGTAGAGAGGAGTTGTTGTCGCTCTCGCACTGTAGCAATAGAGAGTGACATATATCTGCGGAAAGTTTAATCAAGACAGAGCTTGTGCAGCTGAAACACCTAACAGCTCTCTGGAGATAGGTCTACATATCTAGTACAACTGCCTTCCTGCAATTTCACTTCGCGTGGGCCCGCTTCTACAACGGGTGTCAACACGTCCTCGTGTGACTTAAGTGTATATATGTATATATATATATATATATATAGTTACGTGCTTTGTATATACATATGTTTATATAATATATATATATATATAGATAGATAGATAGATACACAGCGCTTCTCAGTCTGCATCCATCTGAGTGTAGACGTATGCATCTATATAACCACAAACCCCCTCAGCATACATATATGTATACATGTGTATATGTATACATATGTATATGTATATGTTTGTATACACGTTCATTCATTTTTCTGTATAAATATCGTATATTTGTCTCTCTGTACGTATATGTATACATATATATATATATATATGAATCTGTCTCTTTATCCCTTTGTATGGATGTGTGTGTATATATTTGAATGGGTGTCAGGCTACCTGCACGGAAGCGGGGCTGCTGGCGCTGCGAGAGCGTCGAATGAAGATAACGCAGGAGGATCTTCGCAAGGCGAAGGAGAAGGCTTTATATCAGAAGAAAGGAAATATTCCAGAGAGTTTATATCTTTAGCTGCGGTGTCTTCTGTGTATCCACGTCTGCTCGAAGGACGCGCGTGTGACTGTCTCTTTGCGTGTCTGCATGCGTTTGTACGTGCCTGCACGCCAGCGCCTTTAGATATTCCGAAAGGATCTGCACTCTATATCAAAAAGATCTGCATTCTCTATCATAACGATCTGCATTATATATCCCCTGATTCCCTAATATGCGCAACCTCTCTCAGAGAACGAACTCGACTACACTGGAAAGGAGACCGCAATACTACGCGGTGGACGTACACCGGAACCCGGCGGAAATCTCCCTCAAAAGAAATACAGCATATTCGTACCTTCCTTTTCAAATGTAAACCCACAAAGAGGAGACACAGGAAAACGTATGCCCATGGGTCATTGTATGTGCATTAATTATACAGGCATACGTGTACACGCTTCAAGCAGAGTGCATGGAATCGAGTAAGGCATATCAGGTATCTTCAATGCCAGTTTTATCAAGGGAAAGCTCTTCGTATCTGGTCTTCATTTAAACGCTCTTTTCAGCAGACTCCAGCACGTTCATACAAAAGCATTGTGCCTATCTAAAGCGACATCCGTTCTGTATATGTCTCTATAATATATATATATATATATATATATATATATATATATATATATATACATGTAAAGATAGCTGTAGATCTAGATAGACCATTATCCCTGTGTGCAGCTCATGTAGATGTACGTATTCATTTGTATATAAGAGGAGTTATATGCTCCTGCTAATGCTTCGAAGTACATAGTCGAATGCGTTTGTATCTCCACGCATGTAGAAGTAGATATATATATGTATATACATATATATATATATATATATATATATATATATATATATATATGTAGAGAGAGAGAGAGAGTGATATATATATATATATATGTAGAGAGAGAGAGAGAGTGATATATATATATATATATTATGGAGTTGAAAGGCAATGCACAGATGTACATACGTGTATATCAGCAGCACACACGCACCTTGCGATGTATTTGGAGAGGCGTCCATCTATTCATATCAAAGCAACATATATAAATATATACTTCTTGGTACGATTCTTTTACAATATTATACAGGAGATATATATATATATAACTTTTCATAGGGCGTGTGTGGAGACGTGGAAGAAGAGAACTTTCACCAAGGAGTAGTGTGCTGATCACACTCTTTCTTGATGACGCCTCGCGTATCTGATACGATACTTCTTCTTCAAAGGTCACGCTAAATAGGCATTCAACGCTTCTTTCCGCTGCGAGTCTGGGAGTATGGGCTATTCGATATTCCCCGCACAGCAACAGTGACTCTCTCCTCTATCCCTGATACTTGTTGAAACGCCTGGTAGTGTCATACCCCTCACTCCCAGCGCTCTTCCCTACGTACGTATGATGAGACAGCGATTACGTTTATTTGAAGCAATGGTTCGTCAGTTATTGGATACACGTACGGGTACAAATACTGGTATTGAGACACATCACCCAACTCCGCGCGAAAAGACGTTTCAACAGTATATATATGGACGCATGGTCCTTTAGATAGACAGAAGAAACTATCTCCCCGTGCACTTTTGAAGGTAGATTGTGGAAATCTATCAAAAATTTATATGCACTGCCGCAATAGAAATATCTGTACAAGGGAACCTTCGCTACATAACACGCAATCAAATATGCCTGGGTATGTCCTCATATGCGGAGATGCTCAACCAGTATATCGGCGTCTATGAAAAGGCACAGACCTGCTGTTACACCTTCAACCACATAGCAATAGGGACACACGTGGACAAAGTCATTTATATGTGGACAAAGTCATTTACGTGTAAATCTCCTCGCACAAGGAGAACTATGCTCTTGTAGATGCATTGCTGCACTTTTTTGCGTATGTCTCTGGGCTATAGACTCCGGAGAAATACTCCAACATCCATAGACGAGGTCACTTCACGGTATAGAAGTACATATGTATGAATATGTAAACTGGGGCACTGATGAGCATAAACACACCCCCAACTCCACACGTATAATAGGTGTACATCCCATATATATATATATATATATATATATATATATATATACCTATAACGAGCTGAATCAGGTGAGAAGACAATTTCGTCCACAGCTGCTGGAAAGCTGCTCTGCGGGGCTCAGCGCTTTGTGTGACAAAAAGAGTTTTTATGCACCAGCCAGAATGAAGGGGATATTTCTCTAGATTCCTGAAAAAGGTAGTAGTGCTCTGCATACATACAAGTGGGAATATTAATCTATTTCACTGTCTCTACATTCACTCCTATGTGTGCACACGTGTCTGCTCTGTACGAGTGATATTATACGGACACACACATGCGTATGTACCTCTGAGATAAGAGGTATAGTTCTACACATATATACAGAGGGAAATTACAATATCTGTCAACACTGAGCTTCCACATACAAACTGGGACGACTTCTTCGTTTCCAGCTGCAACATACTCGGAACAGAAAGCGACTGATTCGAGTCCTTTTAAACACCTAAGTATTTCGTCATAGCGCTTCAGCTAAGTAAAGAAAGAGTGGACTATGTATATACCCACCTGGTCATGTATTATATATATATATGTATATGTATATGAATATACATATACGTCTGTATACGTGTGTACACGGACGTAGGTGTGTACGGATCCAGTGTCACCAGTGGTTCTTTTGAAGGTGTGCACCAGGTCTGCGAGGTCAAAGAATATTTTTTTGCGCCGCACATATGGAAGACGAAAATTCCAGTTCGGCAGGGTTACCTGCTGCCGCAGCTCCTACCTCTGCCGGACATCGCTTCTTCCTTCATCCTGCTGCTCCTGCTGCTGCTCTTGTTATGGTTCGTGCTTCTGTGCCCGCTGGTGTTCCATCTGCAGCGTCTACAAACCCGCTACTCCGGCTGCTGCAGGTGTCGCGGTGCCGCTGGGTATGGTATACTGTATGCATTACTCCTTTCCTCACTGGAGCTTTCGTTCGCACGCAGAGTCCTGTGAGACTCAAACAATCATTTGAAGTGCAGAATTAGCCACTTCAAGGGGGCTGCGGACACATGATACGTAAGATCCCACAGGTCCACATCCGTGGGACACAGGTCATCCCCATAGGAAGGACTTGTGTAAGCATAAAAGAGTTTCCTTGACGTGTATGCCTAAATTTGCATGCGTATATATGTTTCTGTGTGCACACGTGATAGGCAAGCCGTTGTCTAGTCGCAGGCTGCTCATATTCGCCCGATCACTCCACACGGACATCAGCGACTTTATGAGATCTGCAATACTTAAACTGTTCACATTGCCACTCTGCTGCAGGTGGAAGTAGAGCTCACTGACAGTGAGCCGCATCTTGCGAGCTTGGTGCCACCTCTTCACTTGTACGCTGTTACCCGTATGAGAAGACAATCACGTTCACAACCATAGGGGAATCTCCTGTATACATCCGGCCTGTACGCTGCGATACGCTGTCAAAAAACTATACATACGTATATCAAGAGTTCTCCAACTGACACAGGCGCAAAACCGCGGTTATAGTGTAGACGCCCTACAGTGGCACGCCCGAAGCGGCTGAAGTCTAAAATCAGAAGCGACACTTGCTTAAGTCAGTTCGTTGATACATCGGAAGGCCTCGACAAACATTTCATCTGGTAAATCATACATATATATGTGTATACTCACGTGTCCAGATGCGCTCACAGACCTTTACGAATCTCTGTACCAACTTTGAGCAGCGTTCGCACGATTCTTTTCGTTTCAATAAATTTTAGAGAGTTGTTGCAGGAGAGGGAAGAGCAGGGACGGAAGCATTCGCCGTTGACGTCAGGGGGATACCTTGTTCGATCGTCCCTTTCAACATCGGGAAACCACAAGCAGTACACGTGCACATAGATATATATATATATATATATATATATATATATATATATATATATATATATATATACATGTATCGATAGGGTACCCACACACATATATATATGCACAAGCAGAGTTTTTGTGCAACAGCATATATGCATGTAGTTGTATTCTTATCTTGTGTGTACACAGATACACGCGCATGAACATTCCTCGTAAGAAAGACGCCTTGATCCGCGGGTGGTAAGATACCTCCTGCTGCCGAATCATAGACGTGCGAAAACTTGCCTTCTTCACCTAGCCAAAGAGCTGAATCCCAAAAGAATTTTGTGCATGTAAATCGCACTATCATGACCTCAGTTCATTTTTCCAATCACACTGCGCCTACCAGAATCTGCTGTCGGCCGAAACGACCACTGTGGCTGTTGAAAAAAAAACCACTCTTCATATCAATCATTAAAAAACAATCATAGTGCTTGTATATTTCCTCCTGCCTGACCATCGTGCAACATCTGATATCTTTCTGTCGATTCGTCTTTGTGGTTTCACCTGTGACAATTTTCATGCAGGCAAATTGTGCACATTTATCTATACACCTAGCTATTTATTGTCTGGTTCAGTCTCTTCTGATTGTAGATAAATGTGCGTGCACGTGCACGTCTGGGATTTCGGCCATGGGAATCTAGATCAGTATAAAAATAGTGATCTTCTACAAAGTGTCAAGCGACTAAGTCCAAGACGCTGTGAAGGGCAAGCACATGTGCATATTTGTCCGCACGCATCTCTAAGGTATCACGTAACCACAGATTTAATACAAACGTGCACTTATGCGGACGTACTCGCTTACATATGCTTATCGTATGTGCATACATCACGTATGTGTATATATATATATATATATATATATATACATATAGCGGCTGGAGCCTCCACGCTAATAGGGGTATACAAGCATGCACAGCAAAGCAAAAAATTTCCAGAACGCATGACAGAGCACTAAAACACAACAAAGCGAAAAATTTATAGAACGCGCGCCAAAGCGCTTTGACTTGATTTCAGATATGTCCACCCTGTGCTGTTCTTATCCATATGTTACTTGCATACGCGAACACACAAAGGCCTTCTCCTGTCTCCTCGTGTTGTAGGAACTATACTTTTTCCGCAGTCCCTGTCAGATCCGGCAGTAACTCGCTGAATCCTCCTTTAATTCTCACTGTCGGTGTAAACGAAGTCTCGCGTAGTAAAGGCTTCGTCTTCCCTTGATGTCTGGAATGTGCGAACGATCACAAGGAGCGCCACCGAGGACAAAAGTTGATGTAAGCACAGAATTCCGTTCCCCCTCATGTGCGTTTAACGTGTTTGAACCAAACTTTTTATAAAGTGACATATTGCAGTTGCCATCCATGTATTGGTGCTCCCGTATGCGCATTCACCCTCCAGGTACAAACTTCCTTTATGGCAGTCTCTGATAGCGCGTGGGCAGGAGGGCAATGAGCGAGGCCGCAGACAGAGACCCTAGGAAAGGAACAAAAAAGCAAATGAGAGAATTGACCGGGTCTTCGGCATGTCCATTAAGCAGCTGAGATACGACGATGCCGAATACAGTCTGGGAATTCATGGACACAGCTTTGGTGAACAGCATGTGGAAAGTGAAGTAAACTAACCCTACTATGAGACCTGCAGGCCTTCCTAGTCTCTCTCCGAAGGAGAAAGAGTATGCAGTCATCAGGAGAGCTCCAAATGCAAACAGTATGCCTACATCTCTCAGTGTGTTCCCACCTCTAAGTATATCTAATATGCCTAAGGGCCCCATAGTATAACGAGCTAGCACAGCACCTAAAGCTCCGCCTCCACATTGGAATACAGAGTACAAAGCCACATCACGAAATTTATTGAAACCTCCAGGAAGCGTCCCAAAGGAGATCGCAGGATTGATGGCGCCTCCACTTCTCCATCCGGTTGTGTAGACAATAGCAGCAGACATGCACCCGATGCTAGCCGCAGAGTTGAGGGTAGTAAAGCCCCCTGCCAGCGCGCAGCAGGTGTTGTAGGTGAAGATCATGCTTCCCACAAGCTCTGCCATCAATAGATTGTCTTGAGTAAGCTTAAACAACCCCAACCTACAGCGGCCCCCACAAATGGCACGGTGAGGAAGGATGCCACAATATTAGGCAAGACAACCACTCCATTATATGCATTGCTGAGGACCAGAGCGCCAGCAACAGCAGGATTCAAATAGCCAGATAAGCCTGCCGTTGCTGCGTATGCCGCGTACGTGGCCAAGGCAACTGCTATTCCAGGCATACGAGAGGCAGATTCAGCAGCAAGATCGATGTGGATGAAGGCGAGAGTAGTGCAGAAGACCGCCTGCGCCAGCATAACTTTGTCACTGTTGCCCTCCACGCCCGTGGGAATGTACACAGGCTGGCTGCACACCAGTCCAACAAGAAATGCCCCTACTGTAGCGCCAATTATTTGAAGAAGCATTAGTAGCAGCCCTCCCTGGGTGCTCACCCGACCCAAGAACACGTCTGTTAGGGTAAACATGGGATTCATACGCACGCTTTGAAGTGGATACAGCAAGAGATAGATAACGAGATACGATAATCCAGCTGCCATTCCGTAGGAGAGGTACTTGCAGTGCAGCGTGCTCAGCAAACCGATGGAGAGCAGCAGCAGGAAGCTACCGGCAAACTCCAGCAGCGGCACTCGCCGGTCCATTGAACGAACCGCCATTTTGCAATTACTGTACCGCAGCAGTTGAGTACAAAACGAAAAAATGATGTAGATGACGCACAGCGTTGTCAATGCGGCAGACACTGGCAATTTGATTCAACTCTTTCAACAGTCAAGAACGTATACTGCTAAGACTTCCCGTGTATTTCCCGTTTCTGTTGCGGCGTTAGCTGCTTCTGTCCTCAATAATTCTGCTGCTGCTTCGGCCAGAAACGTACGACTCATAACTACCCTGAGACACGTTTCAGACGTAATATTGGAAGACCGCGTTCTTCGAGGCTTAGCCGTCCAGGGAGACGAACGAACGACAACTTCCGCTACGTCTTCTTGTTCCTTCTCTGCTGCACGGCATACAATACGTACATAAAGTTATGCAGGTTGTGCTCCTCTTGAAACGATGTTGAAGCCTCTGTACGTAGCACGCGATGGCATTGAAGTAGCTGCACGCTCGGTGCTGCCGTTTACATCAAGCAAAGGTCTGCTTGAAGATGCCGACTGAGTAGGCTCAGCGTTTCAGGAGCAAAAATAACGTTGAGTACACAGGTTTTCATCAACGGCTGGGGCTGCTGGGAGTATGATACGGAGAATATGAAACAGTGTACCAGCGTTTCTGTGTAGCTAGCGGCAGAAGCAGTGCCTTCAGGACCGGCCGGATCATGAGCAGCACCGACAGCTGCAGCAGTAGCCCACTTCGCACGATACAGCTGATCGCATTGCTGCGGGTGAGGGACGTTCTGCACGCTGCTAGTTGGAACTAGCTGCTGATGATGTGGCTGAACTTTTGAGAAGCTGAAAATCTTGACGGCTTCTTCAATGATGCACGCCTCCTACGCTGCTGCTGGTGCGAACTAACTGGTGACGTTGTGGCCCGATCCCCTGAAAAGTTACGATTCCGAAATGTTTCTTCACTTCGTAGCAACGACATCATGCTTTGCCCTTCCGCAGCTGGCAAGCATTGTAGTAGATTCTTGCTGGAGGCGCAGAAGATTCATCAGCTCTCTGGCGGTGCCGTAGCCGTCTTCACTGCTCAGCGCACCGCACGAAGGATCACAAGCTCTAAAAAGACTTGGAACTGAGATCTGCACAAGACAGAAGTGAGCTGGGAGACAGCGGGAAAGTCAAAAGACATGCTTGTCTATGATGGGAAGAGCACCTCCACCGCAGGCAGCGTCTTGACACATACCCTCCCACCTCCTGCGGAGGAGAGCTACTGCCACCGAGCGTCTAGCTGCTGCTCTTGCTCTACTGTCTTGCCTCAAGACTATATAGTGAATCTGTTAGTGCTGCTGTCGCTGCTGGGCTGACTAGTGTTACTGCGCACGTGCTGCTGCAACCGGGCTGCTGCTGAGGTGACGCTACTGTCGCTGAGGTGAGTCGGAGCCGCTTCTAATGCTGCTACTACAACACTACCCTATTGTTGCTACTGCTGGCATGCTGCGGATGCTTTTACTCGCTGGTAACGCCGGTACTGCTGCCCCTGCGAGGGGCTAGTAGTGAATCTCCCACTATAAAGCAGGAGCATCGTGCCCTTAACCTCCACGGCGTCCATTGCATGCTACTGCTGTGACTACGGCACCTCTCCTGCCACGGCATCTGCGTGCTCCTGTTTTACGCTTCCACCGGCGGATGACATATGTCCTTGTGAAGGACCTGTGTCGAAGCTTTTGGCGGATCTGTGAGTAATTCTGCCTTCTCGCCTCTCGGTTTTTTCTAACGTCTTATTACGCCCTCTCCTCTCTTCTCCACCATGCCGCTGTTTACGCGTTACTACCAGCCTGGGCGCTTGTGCGTCATCCAGTATGGCCCGGACACTGGCAAGGTATGTGGATTCTCATTTTCTGAAAAAAATCATCTCCTGCGACGCTCTGCAGCAGACTTAGCAGCGCGTTACTTGTGCTCATTACGCCCTCGCATTTGTATGGCGTTGCTGCATCTGCGGTCCTTTACGTTCTCTGAGTTTATGAATGCCTGGGTTCTGTGGGGCATGGTGGATTGATCAGTCTGTGCATAAAACATCTACCCTTTTACCTTTAGAAACCTCAGTTATGACTTCTGGGATGCTGGAAAATGGAAAGAGTAGAACGGCTTTCTGCGGCATAGATCTTGTCTCACTACTGTGGATCTGCGGAAGCGGGGGGAAGTGGCTGCACAGCGTCACTGGTCTCTACAAATATAAGTCGCGGGATCGTAAAGCCAAAGTGGGAGAACAACACACATAAGGAATGACCCCACTTTACTCACTGGAAAACGCAGTTGTACTTGCGTGGTATCACCCTTTGTTGCTCTCTTTGACTAGCAGAACTTCGCCGAGCCGATCAGTGCGCAGAACATCGTTTCTATGAGAGAACTGCCGGATGCCGCACGGTTTAAGTGAACGAATAAATTGAAGTTGAGATTCAGTTTGGAACCCTGTACACGTCTGAAGAAAAGCAGGGCGTTGATCTTTAACGCGGACAACCGCAACACTACGAGCAGCAGTGACAACATGGATGTTAGCAGGACACGGAGAGAAGCACAACATTTGGAGACGCAGCACCAATTAGAGGAGATTAGCATTGTCTGTTCGAGGAGAGGTAGTTGTGTGGAGAGGAGCAGTATTTGTCAGGGTCAACAGTGTCAACCGAGCGTGTAACGTGCAACAGCGGCAGCATAGCTGTTCGTGCTGGCAGGAAGATTAGGACCAACTGCAGTAGCAACACACAGAATATTACGACCGTCGTTGGTAGCAGGAGCAGGAAGGAGAATGTAGCAGGGATGTGGAGCACCACTGATAACATGGGACGCGGCATGTGGCAGCAACAGAGAAGATGCTGTCGCTACTGCGGTCTCCGGCGGTGACAGGGTAGATGGCTTCCCATGAACTTCCTGTGTCCACTTACGCCCACAGTTTTGCGTATTCGTGATTATGTCTGGATCCAGTAATATGTCAGAGTTCGTGTAGGTTTGCAGAGGCTTGTGCACATGTTCACATGTTTCTGTTTGCTCGAGGAGCGCCTGTTCTGCAGCTTTTTTTGGTGTATAAGCATTTGTAGGGAAGATACGTAAATATTCTCCCAGTGTAGACTATACGGAGACTGGGACACCTGTGTATGCACAACCATATGTTTGCGTATATCAGGCAGAGATCTGTGTAAAGTAAGTGTGCGTAGGTGTACCTACGTGGTCTTACATTCCTTATCGCCTGTGTTGAAGGTTCGCTGGCAGCACGCGCTGCTGCTGTTGCTCCCGCAAACCCTCTGTTGCGTGATTCCTTTTGCTGCTTTGGGAAGGTGCTGTGTTTATTGGGAGGCTATTGTGCAGCGTGCGCTGGGGGCTTTGTATGTACCCTATCGAGTCTGGAATTAATTTGGCTTTCCGGTGATGGAAGGCCGCTACTTTCTCCATGATGTTGCTAGCACCGCAACGTACCCCCGGCTCTTAATGCCGCGGAGGTGGATGTGTTTGGGCAGATATGTATACTCAGGCACGCGCTGAAACGTGCGCCTCCGTTTTTTGCGTATCTGTTTTGTTCCTCTGTTGCGTGGTGTTGTCTGGACGTTTCTTTTGAGGAGCGTATGGATTGGTATGTCAAATCTCACTACGTAATGTCTGCATGTATATGTTCAACTCTTCGCACATGCCTACGGGCGCCTGTAGAACATGGCGAGCAAGCAGAGTCAATGAAAAACTTCCGCATGTAATATATATGTGTGTATACATGCGTGCCCACCCGTCCGTTTTTCAAAGTGAGACGAAGGGGATGACTAATCTGTAGGTGGGGAATGGAGACACAATTTCTGTAGCGGGTTTCGAATGGGCTGTCCATGCGCCCCTGTTTGTTGAGTAGCTTTTCCACCACCTGGTTTGCCAAACAGCAGAAAGGGAAGGCCGTAAGTGTGTTCATCGTGTAGAGGACTGTGTGAATGCTTTGACATACACGTGCGAAGGGGCAGTGGGTGAGCCGCGACTGTTGCGTCTACGAGCGACAGATCCTGTGTAAGGATTGCAGGCATCGATAAGGCCATTAACGTCATTGTTCCCCTGGAAGGGCTTGTTTTCATGAGGGAATCTCGATGAATAAAGTTCATCTCTTCGGCGCATTCCGTTTATAATATGTGTGCATTTGTATGTGTGGCCACGCCACCGCTCTTCAGCGGGCTATCTGCATCTACCTATATAAATAACAAGGCCAAGACAGGTTTAAGGTGATTGAACAGAACTAGGCTTGCTCATATATGTATATAAGATATCTCTGTAAACGCATATGCATATATACGTGTGAGTCGTATGGAGGATAGTGGAGCGCTTCGAGACCTATTGTTGTAGCAGTGTGTCCCCAGAAACATCCATGAAAAAAGTATTTAAGACGCCCGTGCAGGCCGTTTTCGTCTAAACTCTAATCTATGCAGATATCCACACTTGTGCGGCGTCGTTCCTGTTGACTGCAGCTTTGCTTCGTGGTCGACATCATCAACCAGACGCGGGTTCTCGTTGATGGCGCGGGATTGACCGGGTGAGGACCTGCTTTTCTCGACACAAAATTTCGAAAATGTTCTTCTTGCAGAGGTGTTGTGAAAACTAATTCATTGTAGCGCACAAAAGCCAGAGAGGAGAGAAACAAATAATAGCACTGTGCACGTCCCTTATATGTACCAACCTGCTGTATAGAAGTCGTGCGTGGAAGGGCTATCCTCGCGCTGTGGTTGGCAAATGAAGTCGGCTGCGCAGGAGGAAAAAGGCACTCTCGTCTTCGCTGTTTGTGCCTTCATGAATTTTGACGTCAGCGGAGAAACGGGCATTTTACACGAAATTCGTGTCGAGGCGGAGTGAAGTGTTGTACACCGCAAAGGGGTGAGACTTCGCGGTGGGTGTGGGAATAAATGAGGACTTCCGGGGCTAACAGGGGAGCACGTTTTATGACTGTCGAATGTCCCTGGTCTGTCAACAGCATAAGTGGGTATTGCTGTTGCGTTCATGGGTATGGAAGCTGCGGGTATAGTTTTGGCGTGAAAGTATTGTAGTGAAAAACAATGCGGAAGACAGATGGATTTCGTATTCTGTAGCGGGGAATAATCAGTGGCTAACACACAGCCGTATGTGACAGTCATTGCTCGTGCGCGCCGCACTATCAACAATTCTGTATTACATAGTGGGTCCACATGCAGTGGTGCTTCGGTCCTCATTTCCCTCCCGCTGTCTATGTGCAAATATATGCGACTCGTGTGTGGATATATCTAACAATGTGTCCCTGTTTTGTGTCTGTGATTCTAGTCGTCTGGTGCGAGCGCGATCATATGTTTACGTTAGGCTTGATCGGCGTACGCGGTCGTGCTTGAGTTTGTAGAGAAGAAAATTTCAGCTTTACATTACTCATGCAGAGTTTGTGCGGTGCTCTTGTGTTTCACTTCACATCTCGGTTATTCTCGTGGAAGCGTGCTTGTTCAAGCTCCTGTTTGTGTGACTTCATGACTACCATGTCTGTACGTGACATTTTCTTCTGTACAGTGACTCTCCGCTACGTAGCTTCATTGGCGTTATGTAATGTTTGCTGTTGGGTGTCTCGCGTTTTCAGTGTCAGACGGCAGTCAATGCCGATGAAGCGCATCGCGCTGACGGACCACTATGTGAAGGTTCCACGCGGGGTGAGATCAATAGTTCTGAAGAAAGCTGTGGAAGCAGGAGACATTTTGTCCAAATTCAACTCCTCTGCATGGGGGAAGAAAAGGCAGATTCGAGAGCAGCGAAAAAATATGACGGACTTTGACCGCTTCAAGTTGATGGTGATCATGAAGCAGCGGAAACGCATCATGCAGCAGAAGCTGAAGAGCATGAAATAGAGGAAGGCAATGGGAAGGCGGAGTATCAGGGAAGGGAAGCCACCCGACCTTGGTGTGCAGGAAAAAAACGTAATTTTTGCCAAAGCACATAAGAAGTAAAACATGGTTAAAATGAGAGAGCGGAGCCGAATGTTTACAAAACGTCTGGAGAGTGAAATGTGGCATCCACACACACAGATGTAATTCCCACGGAATGCGATGAACACAAGGTTAACAGTATGCGCAATTGCAGTGGTACCTGCAACAGTTGCATGAGGTTAAAGGGTTGGCGACATTTATCGTGCAGAAGCGAAAACAATGTAGTAACTTTGTAGGAATCGAGCATGGCACACGGTTCAGATTCGTAGATCAGGTGAGGGCGTTCAGTTCTGCGAAAGTGAGAAGTTTCCGTCATACACTGCTTCACAAGTGCGATGTGCAGCAGACACTCGAGCTGTTCGAGTGAGCTAAGAGAAAATTTTTCCCAGTGAACTGTCTCGCATAACTGAGGTGGTACGTAATATTGTGATTGGAGGGTAACGAGAAGCGCAGACTTCCTTCTGGGGACGACACACAAGTCTTCAATACCACACGTTAAATACCTCTCCCATGAGGGCGTTTGATCAGTGTTGATGAAAAGTGTGCGTGTACCGTCATGTATAGTGGAGAACATGAACTGCTTCTTGATACTTTTCAGAAAAAAGATAAGCGAATCAGGTCTGTTCAGACCAAGATAATGGGGAGCGTGAATTCATAGTCTTTAGAACTAAGAAACCGAAATTCACATGTGACGTTACACAACAGATTTTCGACAGTAAACACGAAACGCTTGGTATTACTCAAAATTCGAAATTCTACTCCACTGCGAACGAAGAAACACTTCTAAGCAGCAGATTAAAAACGACGTGTTTTTGGCCATATGGTGAATGCATCGGAGGCATGACACGCGTGAAGAGTCCTCCACTGTTGACGGAAAACAGAAGCGTATTCTTAGTGCTGAAAACAAGGGGACCAACACTTTACACTGGAAACAACAAAGAGCATTGATCATCGTTTAAGGCACGATGAACGACACGAGACGGACTTCCATGCACAACTGAGAAGCGGAATTGTCGCCTTCGAGCGGTTAACAGCTCTTTCGGAATTAGTGAACAACATAAAACCCCTATCATGTCCACGCTGTTGCTCGAAAGACATTTGCATTCACATGAACTGTCATATGGCATTTATCTGAAAAAGATACTCAGCATAAAATCGTAGTTAGACTACAGAAATTCGTGCTTCCACCATATGGTTAAAAGGAACAGAACTGCCGAATCAAAAAGGTGCAGCGGGGGCCTTGCACTTATCAGCTCTGGCACGTGAAGTTATGCCAAACTGCTAAGTAGTAAAGGACGCTTCGCGAAGGAGTGTGTCCGTATAGTAAACATGAAAAAAAGAATAGGATGGCCTGAACGTACGGCGGGTGGTAATCACTCACCAGAGCCGTGAAGAGGCCTGGCGGAGGAAATGAAGTCGCGTAATTCTCATAGTATAGCTACATAACGCTCTTCAGAAAGCGACACTGGAGTAGCTACCCCACTGGAATTAGTCTGCATAGTGTACTCGCCGTGAAGCACGCACGTTATTTAACGAATATTCTTTCTTCCAACAAGTGCATAATCACCCATGTATGGAGTCGGGTGTTCGTGGACACAAATATAGCATACATACGTATGTGCAGCTTTAAGTAAGAATGAAAAATTCTGTACGCACACATGTATATGTCTGTATAGTGAGAATGAGTATAGTGGCGCATGTCGGTGGCAACAAAATTAATCTCTGCATATTTTGCGAAAGGTCGACAACCGTAAAAATATCTACTCTTATTCAAATTTTCAGAGAAGATAACGGCAGCAACAACACCACATGAGAAGATCTGCTTCACAGGAGCAACAGCAGAACGGATACGAACGAAATACGGCAGTGTCGGTGTATTGGGCTTTAGCGGAACAACTGTCTACAATACGATGGATAAGAGCTGAACACTGTAGTCCCGGTGAAAGCGAGGGCAACAGGCAGACAAGGCTATTCGCAGTTATATGTTCACAAGCACACTGAAAACACGAGTCTCATCCCGATGTAACGGCCTACACACAAAGGTCAGAGAAGATTAGGTGTTGACAAGGAGGGCTGCTTTACATTGCACACATGAGAAACAGTATCCATTGCAGTGCGCTTGAGAAACTAGAGACAATTATCAGTACCATGAGAACTTCGACGCGGAGAAGCCCATCATAGAATACTGCAGCAACCACTCCAATTGAACACAGAATGCGAAGCAAGTATGACTGTACTGCCGGCACGAGCCCAGCTACAAGTGGTTGTGTGCTTCCCGTCTTTTCTAGCGGGTTTACGAGAGTTCCGTCATGCACTGTTCTGTTCCTCACAGCTCTAGAGTGACCCCCCCTCAGCGTCTTGACGTTCTCCTAGTAAACCCACCAACTGCGAGGTTTGAGTGCGGAGACTTGTTCTATCGTGGTTTACCGGAGACAGCCGTGGAAAAACAAACACTACCGATAGAACTTACGGCAGATGTTTGCTGTAACGGCCAATGAAGCACGGTTCCGGTACGGTAACGCTCGGGAACTCTGTTGTACTACAGCATATCATAACTATATGACGTCTACTGACGTACAGACTCTTGTGCATAGACCAGAAAGTAATCCGTCTCTTCCTATTCACCGAGGTGTGCAAGAAACAAACGTGATACTACATCCGTACAGGCAATCATGTATTGCTACGACACACTGTACTGCCATTTCTGCAAACGACGACACAGGTGCCGCCTTTGAGCGCATGACTAAAAATGCTTGCACTTCATCATGCACTTCATGCACTGAATTCCAATTCACGCTAGGAAGCAACAAAAATATTGCGCACACGAATCCTGGCACTATTAGGCTACCCACGAGGTCTAGCATTTGTTTATTCTGCTGCAGATGCTGCTGCAACATTCATCCAGGATCAGTTTTCGCGGCTGCTGTGGCTTCTGTCTTGCAGCTGAGTCCGTTGTGTTTTTGCGCATCTGATACTTGTGAGCTTCTACGTTGGACATAATACTCGACGCCTGCTCTGTGCTGTGCAATTACCCCTGGGCGCCAACGCCCCCCTCTTTCAGACAAGATTCATCAAATACGGTCTTGTTAGGTTCCTCTTCACTGCTGTATCTGTGACATCTGAGGTTGTTTCAGTAGTCAAGCATCTTGCCTCTTACCTTCAATCCGTAGACTGCTGCTGCGTGTGTAGGTGTATACAGCAAAGGTATTCTTGCAGGTATTACCCTGCGACGAGTCCACATAGATCTATTAGTTTATTTTTTTCACAGGTCCGTGTGCGCCGAGGGCTGTTGTGTATGCCTGTCGGGAAGAGACACAATACGTAAGAACAAATTCAGCACCAGAATGGTTTGTATCACTTCGTGTCTTTAGTCACGTGTGGGTGTTGATGGTGCTGCTTCGCTGATGCGCGTTCCCTCTTCTGGATGCCCTTGTAGCGGGCCTTCCAGATTGTCACGCGTTGGCGGTGAAAGAGACGAAATCGTTGAGACGATTACTTATTTGCTTAGGTTGTTTAGCCCCGCGTACCGTTGCTATTGCTCATTTGCTTGCTATCACGATATTCAACCTGTAGCTGCGACCGACAGCGGACACCTCCATGTGGCCTCCTTACCTCACTTCCTCTATACGGCTGCTGCTGCCGGTATTCCTGCTACTGCTGCCGCTGCTACTGTTGCGGACGTTACTGCTGCTGCTGCCACTACGGCTACTGCTGCTATTGCTGCTACTATTGTTGCTACTACTGCTGCTGCTGCTGCTGCTGCTGTTGCTGCTGCACGCCCCTGCAGGTGTTGCTACAGCAGTTGCTCCTTCCGGTGTTAGTGTTGCTGCTGCTTTCTACAGCTGCTTGCTAATATTGGTCTTGCTTCGAGCGTACTGCTGCTGCTACGGGTCTCTGCTGGTGCTGCTGGCTGCATGGTGGGCCGCCTATCTTGCGGCAGGGTGTTGAGCTGCTGCTACCTATCGCAGTCAACCTGCAACAACTGCACACGTGATTTCTTTCATCGAATTAAATCCCTTTTGCTGCATGAAGGTCTTCACGCTTTCTCTTCTAACTAACGGATCCTGCCGTTAGGTTCTGCCTCCTCCTCGTATTGTACTTCTCCTCTGTCCCTCTTCATTGCAAACCTACATAGAACTGGTCTTTCCTTTGCACAGCACCCTTGCGGCTGCTGGAGCTGTGATTTCGACTTGTGTACTGAGAAATGCCATAAAAATGCCTCAGACGTCCGCTCCCGACTGGCACTTCGCCACCGAGTAAGACGCGAATTTGACTCCACAGTCATTTCTGTGTTTCTCTAGACTAATCTGCTTATGTTCACTAACTGAGAGTTTTAACGACTTGCCGAGCTTCTTCATCTGTCTACATGATATGTATGCGCGTAGCTGCCACACGTGTACTTCCGAAGCTTGCCTTCACATGTGCGCACACTGCCATCACAACACAGCGTAGAGCCCACAATCGCCCTTCTGTATACGCTGGTGTGTACGCGTATACATATAAATTGCCGGTTTTTTCGAGTGTCCACAAAAGAAAGACGGCAAGAATACATTAGACGCACCTGGCTCTTATGTACCCTTCTTTAAAGCGGAAGATCTCTGCAGATCGGACTACGAGTTTGTCCAAGAGATCCACCTAAGATGAATCCGGTCGCCTCGCTAACGCACAAATGCTGTTGTTTGTATGTTCTTTGGAGACACAAACACCTCCACTCCTCTACGGTTTACTTTGTCTGAATACGCGTCTACAGATCTATTCTTATCCAGACTGAAACAGAGACAGAAGCGTGCCTGCTTGTGAGCACGCATACAAAGGTAGATCTTCTCAGTTGTGTCAGGGTGCCTGAGGCGCGCCTGTTAGACACGCGCTCAATTCTCGAGAGTGTTGGCAGAGATCTCAAAAGACTTGCCAAAAAGTAGACATATTTTTTAAAACGACAAATTATGCCCGCTTTCAAATACGCCGGCGCCGGCGTAGACGCCTTTCCACTCTTCCGGGGGCGCCTGCTGCACACGTGCGCACGTGTTTGTCTACCTCAAACTTCACTGCTGCTAATAATGCACAAGCCAAAGGTCCTCACTATGTCTCTGCAAACATATATGTATCTATGTGTATATCCGCTGGATATGTAGAGGTCAAAGTTTCTATCTCTACATATACGCGGGATATGCAGAAGCCCAGACATGTTCTACACATATCAATATTTATGTGTTTCTACTTGCTTGTACTGTTACCTGCTGCTTTTTTCTTTGTGTCGGTCCCTACGTTTTCTTCATTGGAGGTATCTCCCTCTCAAAATATTGACATAGTTTTCAAACCCAAGTGCAGATAATGTACCCAGACCTACACGCGGTTACACCTGTATGTCTTCAAAGGCATTTGCACAAACTTCAATACACGGTGAAGTGGTTGGTGAAAAGTAAGATAACATCCGTGCGCAGGTGCTGTACCAAAGACGTTCCTAGCGCGGATCTCCTGCTGCTGCCTTTCTCTTCTGCTTTCGCATTGCTTGGCTAGGCTACTGCTGCACCGCTCCTGTGACTTACGATACGCATTTCCACTCTTCTGGGGTTGAACTATTCCTGATGTTTTGTTCTGCGAAGGCGGCGGCGGCTGCTCATCCGTCTGCTGTAGCCACTGCTGTGCTTCATGCACACTTCTGTTGTTGCGACTAATGCGTGTGTTGCTTCTAGCCCTATGTTCGCTGCGTCTTGAGAGAGCTTCTGCAGCTGTAACTGTCGTATCAACTGTGCGACCTCGTCGTTGCTGCTGTTCAGGCTATTGATGCTGTCTGGAAGCTGCTAAATTCCTGGTGCTTCCAGCATGTACTCGTGTTCATTCTCCTTCACTGTTGTTTCTGTTGCTCATGTTGCGCCGTCTTGATAACGCTGCTACTGCAGATATGCTTCCTTCTGCTGCTGCTGCTGCTGATCTACACGCTGATATTTGGCTGCTTCTGATACACGACACATCTGTCCATTTCCCTTAACTTCAGGGCATGCAGCGGCGCTTCTACACGATATTCACTCCACGCAATGCACGCGTGTCTTCTCTTCTGTGTCGCCGTCTCCTCGTAGCATGCACATACCTCATACGCAAGAACACTTCCAGAAGGCCCCCCCTTTTTCTTTACTGCGGTGCATGCGCTCTATCGATAGTTCATCTCTGAGGCGTCTCGCGTTCCTCGTCTTCTGTCATCATTCACCTGATTGTGCTGAACATCCTTGAGTCTTTTGTTCGCTGGGCTGTGCTGCGTGATATCTACTGCATGCATCTCTGCCACTGTTACACACAGCTGCGCTACTGCTTTATCTATGTCTGCTGCAGCCCTATGTGTGCCAGCTGGAATTTTTTTCTTCTCTGCACGTGATTTCCAATGGGACGTCTAACGTCTCTCTCCGCACGCGAAAAACTCTGTATCGCTGTATCTTTTACTTCGTCTTCTGTTCTTTCTCTCTCTTTGTTCATTGTAGACATAGGTGCGCCGCTGACATATTTGTACATATCCACCTGTGTGACGGTGTGAAATTTAGACGATGCAGGTATCTGACTCGCAGACTTCTTCTTCTTCTCCTTTGTGGAGGCATTGCTTCTTGTTTTCTTCGGTGACTTCCTTCTCGTAGACTTCTGTGGACTTCTTCATCGACGTCTTACCTGCACAAGAACTGCGGGGTGACATGCCTGCACCCAGACGAATATTTCTTCTTTCGCTGAGCATCGTTGCAGCTTTGTTCATCCCCTCTCTTATCAGCGTCTTTTCTCTTCTCTCTGCACTTCTGCTACCAGCGTCGTTTCTTCTTCTTCTTCTTCTTCTTCTTCTTCTTCTTCTTCTCTCCGCACCTCTGCGTATCAGCATCTCTTCCTCTCTCTGCTACCACCGTCTATTCTTCTTGTATTTGCACCTCTGCTATCAGTGTCTATTCCTCTTCTCTTTGCATATTTGCTTAGTAGCTTCTTTCTTCTCCTCTCTGCAACTTTGCTATGAGCGTCCTTCTTCTCTGTACTATCCGCTTCTATTCTTCTTCTCTCTGTACCCATGGCGACAGCGTCTTTTCTTTTTCTCTTTGCAACTCTGCTATCAGCTTCTTTTCTTCTACTAGGTGCACGTCTGCGTATCAGCGTCTTCTCTCAGCATCTCTGCAAAAATAAGGCTTCTCTTCTTGTAACCGCACGGCTGCGTACCAGCGTCTCTCTTCTCTCTGCATGCATGCAACTCTACTCTCCGGGTGCTGATCAGTGAAGACACGCATGGTGAAGCATTTTGAAACGTCCTCGGCTGCAGTTGTGGTATGCGCATCAGCAGGCGTGTCCTCGTCGTGCCTCTTTACACTACGATGTGGATACGCACATGCAGCACTGCTTGGTGGTGCTAGATATAGCGTTCTCCACTCTAGAAGGCTCGTAGCATCTTATACTTTCATGTGCGTCTAGGCTACCAATGGTTCGGTGAAGAAGTTTCTTTTTCTCTTTAATACAGGTTCTGCTGTCTTTGTTGGTGTGCACTGCCTCTCCCAGAAAAGGACGGTTCCACGTGAGGTCATTCAAGGGATACAAACTCGCGTGTGTTGTGGATATCCGCTTTCCAGAATGCAACAAAGTTGCTATTCTCTGCCCAGGGTACGAATCCTCTAAGAACAGGTGTATGACTGAAACGAAAATACACTTATAAAACACTTTACCATAGGAGAAATCAAGAAAGAACGCGTGCGCAGACCACTATACAATTGGAAGTCAACGGTCTCCAACGTGCTCGTCATCGTGTGAGTGTATACATATATATATATATATATATACGTATATATATATATATATATATATATATATATATATATATATATATATATATATATATAGCTATCTACGTACAACACGTATTGACGATTAAAGATATACACGTAAACATATACATCTACCAACACTTCTGCCTGATCCTTCCATATATATATATATATATATATATATATATATATATATCTCATATGTGCAGTTAGACCCGACGTAGTACTTTTCTATGTACGAGTCGTGAGTATCCTCCGTAGGCAGAATCTCAATACGACGACGTACATCTTCATACAGATCTCCCAGTAGCTAAATGGAAGCGAGCAGCTGAAGCTATATACATACAGTGACTCTTGTATAGATCGCTGAGTAGTTGACATCCAGACATGTGGCGAGAACGAGGACGTCATGCCATGCAGACCAGGAAATCTCCAGTGTACGGCGTCGACGGTGATTAGTTCTTTCTACTAATAAGCTGTGTACAAACATGTCAAAGAGAGAGAATCGGGAATGAATAGCAGAGAGTACCGTTTTTTCTGCAGAAAAGATATCAAATGGGAAATGTACCTGTCGTGAATCACTCAGGTGGAGACAGGAACCTCTTTTGTATTGATTGTACCCATTTCTTTGTAGCCTAGCATATTCTTTTTGAATAAGAAAAGAGTAGAGCAGAAAGGAAAAGGACACCTGTGTGCGATTCTTGTGCAAGAGAAGGGGTTAATATTTGTAGATGTAAAATGCAACAATTAAACAGAACAAATCTGGATCTTTGCACTTTGGCATGCATCTGAGACACAAGACTGGTAGGCCAGACTGTACGGCGTTGTTGCTACTTTGAATAACCGCAGGAGCTACGACAGGGAAGACATCGCCGAATCAAAAGCAACAGCGCTATCAGTATAGACATACTAGTGCAGCAGGGCGTGGTTTCAGGTGCCAGATAGCAGCAGCCAGTGCCGCAGCAATGTTTGAAATCTGTACAAATAGATGTGGATATACATATACACATACATATCCTTGGCAAGCCGTAAGGCATAGAAGAGCTGGCAAGTGTACGGAGGTTAGGTTGAAGAAGAGAATGGCCTGGACAGGCGTTTGACAACTTACGTAAGTAGGAGAAAGAATTATGAGAACTTGGAGAAGTTTGTATCGACCGATCATTGCTGAAGCTGCGTTCTTGTTTCACTCCGACAACTACTGGCATACACGTCATTATGTCTATACACACACACACGCGTATATATGTACATGTAGATCTGTTTGTTTATGCACGTCGACAACTATGTCTTTTTGTATACAATATCATATATATATATGTATATATGTATATATATACACACGTTAGCTATGGACATAGCTCTGTAGATAAGGGCATATCTATTATCAATAGAAGTATGGCGAAATTAAGGATGTAGATATACGCGTGAATGTGCAGATACGTGCATGTGTATACATATCGAGAAGTGCAGAGTTTGCTTTGTGAGGATACCGAGGGTCTTTCAAAACGCAGGCAAACAGAAGTGTAGTCAGCGATCACAAAGCTCAAAAGAGGTGGACAGGCAAGCATCTGTGTCCACGTTACATTTCCCGGCTGGAAAACAAGCGAGCTAGAAAAAGTTCTGTGTGTGGAGTCAGCGATCATTTCTTTCTCTCCTACACTTGTCGATACTCTGCAAATCCATCTTCACCAAGCAGTTCTTGTATGTGGCTGGACATGCATGCATGGCTAAGTTCCTTTCATAATCACATATCTGTCTATTCATCTACACCTATCCATTCGTCCACAGCTATACCTATCCACATATACATGTACGTTTATAAAATGCAGACTTAGGTGTGGAGACGCACGCACGTCTTTATTTCGTTTACCAAAATCCTCGCTCTTCGCGTGTTTGTCATCTTTCTTCACTTGCGCTTCATTGTCTCAGCGAATCAGCAAGGTCGGATGTAACTGTTTCTCCTTCCATCAATGCGTGTGGAGACGCACGCACGTCTTGTACTCTGGGTTCTTTGCGTGCATCGAAACAACTTTTTTATATCATGTGAGTATGATGCTTGTCATTTAGGCTCTACGCCACCAAAGAGCATCCCTTGCTACTGGCCATCTCCGAGGTCCTCCCCGTCAACGCAGTAAGCCTGCTAGAGTTCCACCTCTGAGTTTCTTCGTCGGTCTTTTCCTCTTTCTCTATGTATAGGGATGTTTCAGTATTGTTTTCTCTTTATTTCGTTTACCAAAATCCTCGCTCTTCGCGTGTTTGTCATCTTTCTTCACTTGCGCTTCATTGTCTCAGCGAATCAGCAAGGTCGGATGTAACTGTTTCTCCTTCCATCAATCATGCTTTTCATGGCTTTCTGTTTCTGTTGCATTCAGTTTTTTTTTCGAAATGTTTCCGGCTCCCATTGGGCCGGTTATTTCTCGCAGTAAACGCTTGTCTGCAGTTGCGGCTTTTCTGACATTCTTCTTGCTTCACCTTATGTTTTTGCTCCCTCAGTACTACCACAAAGCTGGTTTGCATTCAAGGTCAGCGTTTCTCCGCCTGGGCTTCACATCTGTTCCTTGTGTCCTATAATAGACTCATTGTAGAATCTAACAACAATAATAAGAAGTATGTTTTTATGTTGCTTGGCCGCTCCCGTCCCGCATGCTTCCCCTGTGTGCACGCGTCTAAACCGGTAGAGTCGATGTATATGAAGCGGAGAAGTGTGGGTGGCACCACGCGCTGCCCGCTAAGGCTGCCGTAAGAGAGCCGCATATTTGTGTGCACAAGAATAAGAATTGCCGTACGCACAATCGCACGCTTAGAAGCACACCTGTAACAACCTGCAGGGAAACCAGCCCGGCGTAGAAGTCGGACAAATGAGAGAGGGTTTGTCTGTTAATTTCAATGATTATTGAGTCGGCAACGTGTGTCGAATGATCTTCCTGCGTTGGAAAGACGCTACCCACCATGTTGATACTTCATGCAATCCCGAATACTATTTCCACGATGTCGGTCGACGAAGCAAGTACACAGCTGCACTTCTACGTACGTATGAGCACCTGGGCGTCAATTTTACTATGGTCTGCAATTACTTCATCAACTTTGTCGAAACATCAAGAGACACAGAGACAGAACAAAGTGATGTCTGCATCATCATCATCATCCCTGCTGTTGGCTGGTCATCCGTTTCTACCTTCACCTGGACATTTTTTTTGAGTGGGTCGGTATTTCACCGAGACCGTCATGCTCAGTGCGTGCGCAGGCTGCGGGTGGATATATAAAGGAGGCTCATTATTGTGCAGTGTTCGGGTCCCGAACGTGTGTAATTGACAAGATATATGCGTACACAAGAGAACGTTGAGAGGTGTGTGTCTTCTCGTGAGAACTGTGTAGATGCGCCTTGTGGGAATGACGATGTGCAGGTATATAGATATATTAGTTAAACAAGCGTATTTCGTTGAGCCGCGTGAAAATAAGTTGCGTTTCAGACTTAGTTTCGCTGGCAGGTGTTTCGAAAAGAGCAGTCGTTGTGCGGAAATACATCATTTACCGAGAAAGCCGCGTCGGAGAAATGTTCCTAGTAAACTGATTCAACTAATCGACCTGTGCGTCCACATGAAAGTGAAGAAGTGTTTCTAGGGTTGCTAAATACTAAAGGGACTACGCAGCAGTTCTACGGTAAGTCAGTGCATTTCACCATTAGGAGGGAACAATTGTTGTGTGACTGCAGATTCGTTTCGACTTTCACGGCAATGGTGAGTCGGAGGGTGACGAGGACTGGAGTTTGGGCGGTTATCTAGAGGAAGCCAAAGACGATTTACACGCAGTGCGTGACGCCGCCGCCTCGTTCGGTTTAGAAGTGGTTTGTTGATCGGTCACTCACGTGCATCCACCACAGTCCTGCTTCACGCAGCCATATTTGACGATGTCCCCCTCGTTGTCAGTTTAGCGGGCCGCTACGATATGCGTCAAGGACTAGAAAAGCACTTTTCAGGCGAGAGATTGAAAGAGTATTCGGTTCTTATAGCAGGTACTGGCATGGGGAAGGATGCGGACAAAGTTGCCGCTACACCTGAGTACGATAAGAAGTTGTTACGGGATCAAGGTTCAGAGATCGACGAACAAATTGAGTTTGTCTCTCCTGACGGCCGCAAACGGGTCATCACCAAAAAATGCGTACTCAACAGACTCACACTCGACCTGCGGGTGTACTTCTCAAAAATAAAAAAAACGGAACGCATCCTCATTATTCATGGAGAAGAGGACAACACTGTTCCCCATCAAGACGCAGAACAACTTGCCAACGCTCTGCCCCCCGGCAAAGCGAAAATCGTCATCATTGAGAAAGCCTCACATAGTCTCATGGATACTACTGCTATCCGCACCCAACTTGTGCAACTCATTGAAAACTTCCTCACACAGAACGGAGCCACCTGCAGAAAGAGATGAAGAAGAGGAGGGGAGCGGGTACGCCCATTTGCAAATCATATCAAACAAAGCTGCGGGTGCTGCGATAAGATCACCGAGCACATCAACAGACATGCTTCGTCGCCACCTATTGGCCGAGCAAATGCAGCAGCAAGACATATGACAATAGTAGTACGCAAAGAATACCTCCTTCAATTTGGCAGCGGATCCAACAGCAGAAATGTAGTGGGAATGCGGCAGGTTCACGAGGATTCGGACAAATACACATGTTCACGTATCATACATCTATGTCATGTACACTTATTGTGTGTGCCCCGCTCATAAAATAAGTAGACAGTGGGAAGTGGCAAGACAAGATTGTCACGTTGTAGGCGGGCACGTGTACGAGTGCAACTAGACAGGTGGAAGTGGCTAGACAAGCTTGTCACGTTGTCGGACGGGCACGTATGAGAGTGGAACTACCACGAGGGAAAGCCCAAAAAAAGAACCCCTGCTAGACTGAGCACGAGCTGACTATACGCGGAACACTAGTTCCAGCGCAGCTGTTCAAAATGAATTGGTCACCAGTAATTTGTGTTACCCGGAGGCAGGCAAACTAATGGAGAACTTGTGTTGAACAGCAGTAGCGCCAAGGGATTGACAGATACGGAAGTCGGCGAGGCCTTCTTGACGCTCACTTATCGGTCTATCTGCTCTCCCCTGTGCGAAAGAATAGCCTGGAATTACTGTGCAGCGGAGCCGCATCCGAGAACAAGCGCACGTACATTAAGGGATCTCTGCATATCTCTGATTTTGCGGAACAGCAAGGACTACGTATAAGCGAGCTTGGGACATTGTGTACCTGCGCATGTGTGAGGCTTTTTCTGCATTTGACAGTGCGGTGAGCCGCTACTGCGACGGAGCTGACAGGAGATTTACTCAAAGACGGACGCTTAAGCTACCGCGCGGGTTTATAGAAACAACCGTCATGACATTGAAGTGTGACGTGAACTGCTGCAGTCCTCTCACGTCGCAACGCTATCACATTTTGAAATTGTGTCGTTCCTGCTACTATTCATGGAAGACTGTTAGTGTCAGATGTGTCAGCGCGTGATGCAGCATCTTTTCGGAGACCTTTCACTAGCTAGCTATCAGTGCAGTTTGCTGGAAAAACAAGAACTATCTTTACTGCTGTAGAGTGCCTTCTTGAAACATCACGAGTCAAAGGACTTTCATCCTGGTTCCTTCATTGCATGTGCCACTCAAGAGGGCAGCGGTGGACACCACGTCAAAAAATACCTATCGCTCGCGTCCCTTCACTACTGGTACACTCTTTAGGTTTCCCAGAATACTAGAATAATTATATGTACGCTCCTCTGCACACGGACCGCGGGTTTTGAAGCCACAAAGACGCTGGCAGGAGCCGTGAAGTTCTTGGACAAAGAGGAAGTAGTACATAAAGAGAGAGCACTTCGGTAGTCTGTTCGTGGAAACATGCTGTTGCAGTTCGCACGTCGTCGACAAAGAAGTTGAAATCTTGACTACCCCTGAAGACTGAATCTTTTCGACAGGGAGGATTTATACCATGCAGCGTCTTCATGCTGCAGTCCTTACTGCATGTAGTCTATTTACTTGCCCCTGCAGCTTGACGCGCAACGACGGTGGAGAAATACACGCAAGTACGTATAGTAAGCCGTCTGCCTGTGGATAAATCGAGTGTCAGCGTACACGGTATCTCATCATATATATGTACACATTACATATATATACATATAGCCACACACATACATACATGCAGAGAGCACACGCATACATATACCTGCGTACCCGAAAATACGTGGGCGCATGTATCGAGTATACTCTTACATAGATGCATACAAGTACAGCCCCACGAACGCACTGACGTCTACGGGCCACGAACGCACTGAGGCCTACTCATCCTGCCATTAGTTGAGGTGTAAGTCATGTTGACATTTATGAGATGGAAAATTCCCGCAGAAGCGCCCCTAGGGTGACTCTTCAGGTCGTCGTAGTTCCTTCCTCTGTAAAAGCCGATTCCCAACGCAGCAGCATACGTTCGCTGGACAATAATAAACTTCTTTAAGACTGCATAGCAAAGTTTTCAACTGTGTGTCCATTCCTCATTGGGATTCCCCCAGTTTAATTTCTTCCTTTTTGTGTACGTGTCCACAAAAGTGGAATCGGAGTGCGCTTTCTGCCAGAGAAGCAGAAATTGTACTCTCATTATTCATCCGAGAGCTGACTGCGCAAAGCTTTCATTTGCGAAGTTGAAGTAATTGGTTGAGGTGAAAGTCTAATATTTTTCCGCGGAACACAGCCGCAAAAGGAACGCGAGAGAAGTATTACCCCCGTCGCAAACAAAGTGAGAAGCAACGAGGGATATGGCACCCGTGTGGGCACCGCGCGTCCCTGGGAAAAAGATCTGGAGTTGCACACTTGCACATGTACGGGCCTCCAAATGTATATCCATGTCAATAAATGTAAAAATACGCACCTAAGTGAAGGTGCAGACTTATACAGCTCACGACAGGCAAAGGTTCGTATAGAGAAGCATTCAAAAACACTTGTTCCTATGCGAATGTACCTGAAGTAACCTTCCGGGGGGCGAACATGCATATACAGTGAAGCAATCAAACAGAGTGCCAACCTTTTGTCTATGTAAAGTGGTACGGCTAGTGATAACGGTGCCTCCATACATATACAGATAGAACCCTGTCTCCGATTATAATACACGGAGGGGAATGCCCGTCGAATCTGTGGACGAATGGAATACTTCTGCACAGCCAGTTGTATCAATAGGGCGTCGCTTTAAAGCAATATCATACACGTTTCTTCATAGACGCGTGTACGCGCATATCTCCATCTGTGTGTGGTCGATGGTATGTTTATTGTTGCCGGTGATCTGTGCGTGTATATGTTGACAAAAAGTCTTCCTCGCCCGAATACACCAGAGTTTTTTCTAAATTTCAATTTTCTCAGGGGGCCATGTCTCGAAACGTTGACGCTTATGGCGCAGAAACCGAAGGTGCTTATCCTCTGAGTACGCAGGAGGTTTTTCTTCCTCTGCTGCTGCTTCTTCGGGTGTCACGACAGTAGGAAATGCAGAAAGCAGTCGCGTTATCTGGATTTCCTTCTGCTCTGCGTTGCTCATATCCCAGAAACACCTGTGATAATATACATTCCAAGAAGACTTTCACGCTCGAAAACAAACGGCCTGTCACTCAGCTACATGGTGGAAGTGCTCGCTTCAGCTATCTTTTACCGGCGTTCACTGTTCAATCCTACCCTATACACGCTCGCGGACAGCCCCGCCATCCAGCTGTTCCACAACATATATACACATGTACAAGTGTGACAGAGAGACGGAGCATTCTAGTGTGTCTGTAGATACATTTAGACCCGGAGAAGCAGAAGCAGGAGGTAGGAGCATACAAACAAATCTAGAAAAAAGCATGTCTACAGTTGTCTTTCTAGGGGAGCTGATAAGAGCCACCTTGTGAACGCTTGTAGCTCCACACAGAAGTACACATAAGCGGACGTATCTGTGCAGCACGGAGTCCTACATATGCGTTTATATATATATATATATATATATATATATATATATATATATATATCGCTATACAGAGCCAATGCATAAGCTAGTACCAACCATATATATATATATATATATATATATATATATATATATATATATATATATATATATTTATATATATATATATATATACTGTATATAACTAGATAGGTGGGTATACCACATTGTCAAAATGTACGGACCACGCTGATCGTTGTGTGTACAGAGAGAATAACGTGTTCACACGTTATTAACGTGTTAACACACGTGTAAAGTGCTTGTGATCATTAATATATGCACTTGTTTTCATGCACCTATGTTGGTGTATATGGAGAAGCTCTCACACACACACGTTAGACCCCAGCATATTCTGCAGCTTAGGATGATAAAGATGGCGTACAGGAGGCACTGCTCGGTCGAAATCTTCTTGTATGTACAAGGCCCGTAGATGTGACTGCGTCCGCTCTTCTCAGTTCGTATTAACGTGTACGTATGGAAGTACCTGTATATATATAAATATATATATATATATATATATCTTGCTACACGTATGCACATCTAGATACGGTTCAATAGAGAGACAGTTGGTGCTGTCCCTGCTGATGCTGCTGTCCTTGCTGCTGCTGTCCCTGCTGCTGTCCCTGCTGCTGCTGCTCTCTGCTAGGACACGTAGAATGACGTACAGAAATTCACCTGTGAACACGTATGGAGATGCACGCAGCGAATGACTCTCTTCAAACTTCTCTTCGCGTCTATTATTATGGAGGTGGTGCATGCCTATCGACTGGAGAAGGGAAAAACTTTGACACGCACAGGCATCACATGCAAATTTGCTTTTGCTATTGCTGCAGAGCCACTGAACACGAAAAGACGTTCTCTCTGTGTACAGACGCTTCTAAACTCACAGATACGTGTGGGAATGCAGATGTAAATACGTATTGAATATGTCACCTATATATGACTACCTCAATACATATATATATATATATATATATTGAGTCACCCAGACACACACGAAAGAGGCAGCTCTACCGAACGCACGAGTAGACGTACACAGATCGATAAACCAGATGAAGTTTATGCAGCAATGTGAATGTGCAGGTGTGCCCGATAAGTATATACTCAGACTCAGAAGGGATGAAAATGTCTACACATATATGTATAAATGTGTATACACGTCCTCCTGTGTACGCATAGACCTACTATAGTGTCAGCATCAACAGTAGGAAGGGATATGTGTGTGTGTGTGTGGAGAGAGAAGACTTACTTGTGTATAGTAGCAACGTGGAGTCCAAATTTGTTGAAGAGACGCCTCTTGCACGCCAACCATCCACCCACCTTGGGCCTGCCCGGTCCTACTCACAGAGATACAGAAGGAAGTCTAAGTCAGCATTTCCACAATATACCGGTAAACATACCTTATCATATGTTCGGAAATACATATATATATATATATATATATATGTGTTAGATTCATCTTTCTCTCCCTCCTGGTGTCCTATGTCCACCCCATGATGCCGGTGACAGCTAACAATGGTTCACGAATTTCCGTAGCGCGTGAGAAGTAGGAAACGAAGAGGGACAAGGCTAACATCTATTCAGCGGAAGGCTGGTTGTACATTCACTTGTGTCTTTCGAGTATCTGCAGGCATATACATCTACGTATCATCATGACGTAAGAATTTATAAAGGGCTCTCTCTCTGTTCTTCTTTTTCACCAGATGAGTCTCCCACGCAGCGCCAGGAGGACTAACAGATGTCCAGAACAGACGTCTCCAGCAGTCAGCAGCAACAATATCAACAGACTATGCACGCAAAAGACATGGGCAAGTCTTCGCATATATATACCGTCACACCTCCGTCGAGAGTGTGAGGCGGGGAAGGCAGTCGTCTATCTCTTTAAGGACCACCGAGACTGTCCCCCCATTGCCTCTGCACCACTACGCTGTATGCAAAAAAGATGCTTTCCCACCCGAAATATAGACTACTACCCAGCGAGGGACGTGTAAACCTCTATATATAAATAGGAGACAGAGTCATATATGAGACGCGTATACATATATTCATATATATATATATATATATACATATATAAAAGAGACAGCGCAATAGGTATGAGACACGCACCTAAAGGCATAAGATAATCATATTCTAACACCAGCTTCTTCTTCTTGAGAAGATGTCCTGCGAACCAACAGTGCTGCTCGTCCCAGCTGCGTCCTGCCGAGCAATTAATCAGTGCGTCTTTCACGTGTAGCCTGCGCAACACCGAGTCAACATCTAGCTGCAGCAGTTCGCTGCCCTGCATGCAGAAGCCCACACGAATGCGGAGAGATACCACGTCTGCTGGAGACTTCCACCTCCAATACACGCTATCTATTTATTCAACATGTACACATGATCAAGACAATAGATGGACGTACTTGTGCAGATGTCATATATGCTACACATACAGATATATACATACATGGTATAGAGATGGACATACAGATAGGAGACGGACATAACAAAATCATACATAGTGTAGTATTGAATATGTGGATTTTGTGTAGAACATTTGTTCGGCATATCACTGTTTTCAGTGTAGTGTCGTGTAGACAACATCAACGAGTATATGCGTATTTGTAGACATGTATTCAGTCGAAGAAAAGAGAAGTGTACGGAGGAACCTCCACACAGCTGTAAACACAGAGATGGAAAGAGTGCCTATGAAGCAGATACTTGCATGTGCGCCTATGTGCTCTTCCTGAATTACACGAAAAACCATTTTAACCAGTCCATAGACGTATACATCTATACGTATTTATATACCTTTTATGATATATCTTGATCTATACATATATGTCTATCCAGATATCTACACCTAGACGTGTATCGACATTTCGGTATCGATATTTCGAGACCTATATACATCTCGACGTGTGTGTATCTAAACCTATAGACTTCTCTCTCTGTACATGTATATATAGATATATATCTCTCTCTCTCTCTATATATATATATATATCTCCCTATATATATATATCTGTCTATATATATCTTCCAGTGCATCTTGCTATTTAGACGTATGAATACGAAGCGAGCCTGACATGCACGCTGTCAAGCACTGGCTTGAGAAAGGACTTTCCCCAAAGTGCGTAGGGTGGAGCAGCAGCAACGTATACGACAGGAGGGACGGACGTGCAGCAGCAGCAGCAGCAGCAACAATCGACAGCTGCTGCACGCTTCCCTCAGTCCTTCCTCTCTCACGTATAGCTCGGAGACGTTGACTTTACTGGACGTGCACGCACGCATTCATCTCAGCGCGATGATGTATTGCTTCATACCCTGAGAGAAGATGCTGGCGTCTATCTATATCCATATCAAGAGACTTGCAGCCCCGCCTGCCCTCTCTACGTGCTCTCTCTCTATCAGCGCAGTGATCTACGTCTACATGTATATACACCTAGACATCCACATATACATACACAGACATACACATCGACACACACGGGCATATATATATATATATATATATATATATATATATATATATATATGTGCAGGCGGGGTTTATCCACGTATAAAACTTTGCTGTGAAGATGTTTTAGATATTATTCGAAAGACTGCTGCTGCAAGTGTTTTGAATCTGCGGTGTCGGCTTGCCTGTGGTTGCGCGGAAACGAGGATTCTGTCGAGCCAGGTGAGATGCAGCTGCAATTGAAAAGCGAAAGGAACTGCCTTTTTGATTTCCACTGCAGCAGTGGGCTGTTCCACGTCCGTGCAATACAGCGTCTCGTAGAGAAAGAATTGTACCCAGCCACTGTGCTCCAGCTGCTCCTTCGTGAGCTGCGCATCATCATATACAGCATCAGGAGCATGTATACACATTCTCCCGTAGAAGAAAGCCAGGTCTTCTTTGTGTGTGTATGTAGAGAAACACTGGTAATACGTCAGTGCATTACACATATATAGCGATGCTCACTGGAGCTTTCACGTGTATACAGAAGCATTTATACCAGTACAATACACATATATACAGGCATACTAGAGCTTCCACGGGTCTACATACAAGTGTAGACATCCATACATATATGCATACATTTTCTCCACACACACATACACATGCGTACATGCCCCTACACGTATATATATATATATATATATATAGATATATATATAAATATTTTTTCTCTCTGGAAAGAACAAACCTATACATATATATATATATATATATATCTTTCTCCCTGTAGAGGATAGACCTAATATATATATATATATATATATATATATATATATGTCTGTATACTGTGCTTACCTGTCTATGTATATAAATATGCAGAGGTGTGCATATATGTCTCTATGCCTGCTTATGAATATATATACGCACAGATCTACAGAGGCATCCACATGTATATATACGTACATATATATATATATATATATATATATATATATATATATATATATGTTTAGATATGCCTCCACATGTCGACACGCATACGAATAGAGACACGTCTGCATCTACGCCTAGTCCAACTTTACGTCTTCTTATAAAACAAGTGCATGCACTCGTCCACTGCAATGTAACGTTACACCTATGTCCTTGCCAGCAGCAGCAACAGACCTTTGCATCCCTAAAGGGAAGTTTACACATATAGATGTTAGACGGGCTGTTCCGCGTTTATATATGTATACGCACATGTAAATAGACGTCCAAGTCACAGTGGCTATGCCCTTTTTGCCTACACAAGCCACACACGCAGCACAGTAACAGCAGCAGCAACAGCAACAACAGCAGCAGTAACAACAGCAGCAGTAACTACAGCAGCAGTAACAGCAGCAGCAGCAGCAAGAGCAGCAGCATTAACAGCAGCAGCAGCAAGAGCAGCAGCAGTAACAGCAGCAGCAGCAAGAGCAGCAGCAGTAACAACAGCAGCAGTAAGAGCAGCAGCAGTAAGAGCAGCAGCAGTAAGAGCAGCAGCAGCAAGAGCAGGAGGCGAAGGTAGCTGTGCATGTCTGGTACTGTAAGAGTTGAAAGAACAGGACAAGGCGGTACAGCAGCAACACCATCACCAGGAACACAACAGCAGGCGACTTCAAGCACAGCATGGGGGCATTATCTCACAGCAGCAGCAAGAGCAGCAGCAAAGACATATGACTACCTTTTCGCAGGCACGTCGGAGGAAGACCGGGAGAAGATACTGCCCGCTGGATGCGTCCTTTCTGTACAACACTCAGCAGGCATGATTTCAGAAAGACAGCGCTCAGGCTGCACTCGCAGAGAGACAGACAAATACATGTCTAAATATATAGAGAGAGAGACGGATAAATAGATACATAGATATAGGTAGAGAGCAGAGCGACTTTAGATGCAGACGCCTCCAGCATTTAGAACGTCATGACGGGCAGCATAATTAATGCCTTTGCTGGGAGAATGAGACGCAGCTGCTGCATCAGAAGTTCGTAAACGTTCACAGAGCTCTCTGCTGTGCAGCAGATTCCACATCTGCACACGTGTCATCGCCCTCAAAATATGCACTTCAATACAAATAGGTTTCTACGTGAACATAGAAACTTCCACATACATATATATATGTATATACATATACTCGCTAGAGAAACCACCTATCTATCTACCTACAAATATATATATATATATATATATATATATGTATATATACAGTCATATCTATCGAAGTAGACGGCGTCAGACTCTCTATCCACATATGTATGTATATACCGAGAGTCATATCGTTTCCGTTTGCCTGGTTTGTCGGTCATAAGACTGTTACGTTATGCGTGTAGAAGTCTTGAGGTTAGCAGGTGTACATCTGCACGAGAGAATCCCAGTGGACGCAGATATGCATTGGTGCTGGGCTACACAGGGATGCACGCATCTTGAGATGCATGCATGCAGCGGGAGAGCGAGGAATAGCAGCAGCGACGAATGGAACTCCAGTGTGAATTCGGAAACATTATATAGAGAAATAGACAATTGTAGCCGCCTACGCACCAGAGCAGCCTGTTTCCCTTCATATAATTATATAATATACATATATATATGTATATGTAAATAGATATAAATATATACATATATAAATACATATATATATATATATATACAGAAAGAGAAGTTGGTGGATTGCAAAGAAGACGCCTGGATATGTGATACGTAGTGGATCACAGAGAGAAAGAAGCATATACGGAGAGCAGCAGCTGGTGCCGAGAAGCAGCAGCCGTCGCAGTGTACGTATCGACCGACGTCAGACGTATACGCATCCGAGTGTTTCTCCTCCTCAGGCATCAATCGAGCTATAGCGACATGTATACCCGGAGACATATATCCACAGAAGAGACATGTAGACTTCTGTAAAGGTCATCAAAAACATAGATTATCTCCAGGGAGAAAAAGATATTCGTCCTGCGCCTGTACAACGCCGACACGCAAAATAAAAGTCAAATCGACTGAGACATATAGCATCACTACTCACTGTCTGCTGTTGCTTCTGCCTCTTCTCTTCCTGTCGCTGCGGACAGGCTTTTCCTCACAGCAATTTCCTCAATAGAAAGCTCCATGAGTGATGTGCTGCTGCTGTTGCTGCTGCTGCTGGGGCTCGTGCTGCTGCTACTGCTGTTCGTATTACTGCTGCTGCTCACGCTGCTGGTGCTGTTCGTGCTGCTAGTGCTGCTGGTGCTGATGCTGCTATTCGTGGTGTTGTTGCTGCGAGAATCGGGCAGCACTTCCTCCCGCAGTGTGTACGATCGTTCTCCCCACAGCAGCGGCATTTGTCATCGAAGCAAAGAGAATCTTCAGGCGTGCATGCCTCGTAGAAGCAGCACTATCTGGACCTCTCTGGAACCTCGACGTTTTCCTCTTTCCTCTCCTGGTCGACACATACATGACAGCTGCTGCGCTGCTGCTGCTTCTACTGCTGCTGCCCGTGCTTCGACTGCTGCCGCTGCTTCTACTGCTGCTGCTGCTGCTGCTTCTCCTGCTGCTGCTGCTGCTTCTACTGCTGCTGCTGCTTCTACTGCTGCTGCTGCTTTTGCTGCTGCTGCTAGCTTACATGTCGTAGCTGCCCTGCAGCACTAGGGCGAAGGCGAGGCCTGCATAATCGAAAGGCATGCATCCGACTTCATCATGCAGTGGGCTGCGGCAGCTGGAGACATCCTTCCCTCCTGCTGCAGTTGCTGCTCTAGAAGAAGGCGGTGCAGCAGCAGCAGCGTCAGCACCAGCAGCAACCCCACACACTTCTTCTTCGGCCGCATGCTGCGAGTCGTCGCTGTCTTCAGGTGAAGAAGCAGAGTACGAGGAAGACGATTGCTGCTGCAAAGAAGCAAGGCTTTGCTGCTGCATGCGCATGAAAACCTGCTTTGCCAGGGTCTCCACAACATCGCAGTAGTCTCGAGACAGACAGTCCTCGGGGCCGAACTGATTCATCCCTGCATGCGCGCATGCAGAAGACATGCATGCGTTTCAAATGCAGAAAGACGTCTGCATGCGGGGACTGTCTGCGCTGCATATCAAGTGCTCGTATTGCATACGTGGATATCCTTCTCTGCGACTGAAGAATGATTTCCCCTTCCCGTTGGTTTACAACAAAGCATGCCTGTCTATCTTCTACCTTGGGAAGCCAAGCTTGATGGAGAGGCTCCACACACCAACATCTCTGTGTATATGTGCTGCATGCAATAGCCAACGCGATAGAGTCCCACAGCGGAGGTCTTCTTGCTGCAGTAGGGCGTATGCATGCATCCGCATCTCTGCTGCTGCTGTAGTGAATGAAGAAAGAAAAGATGAAGCACCCCTCGAGCGACAGAGACGACTCATAGAGAGATGTGTGCTGCAGCCTGCATGCCACAGCAAACAGCAGCACGCAAGCGCTCCCTTATAAGTGGGTGATGGGGGGGGGAGGGAGGAAGGTTGAAGGGGGAAGGAAGCAGGTCTCCTGTGGGAAGATATGCATGCAGGCAACATGCCTTACTCTTCCAAATGCGAGTGTATATCTATATATATATGATGTGCATGCAGAGGAGGCAGAGTTGCACGCATGCGGCCGCATGCAGGCTGCTGTCTGAAGAAGGAGACACCTGAGTGCTTTTCGCAGGCGAAGAGAGAGAGGGGGAGCTACACCCTAAGCGAGACATGCACCTGGCCCCTCAGCCTTCGTCTACAGCGCAGAAGCAATGTCACCACGCACCCCAAACACGCAGCAGAGAGAGAAAGCAAAAGAAAAAGAAAGACACGTCTATGCATGCATCCTGGACGTATGTATAAAGGACACATGTCTACTGGAGCGCGTCGAGAGGGAGACCGAGCAACATGCGTGGAAGAGGAGGAACCAAAGGTTCAAATAAAGTAGCTGAGCCACCATCACCTGCGTCGCAAACGAGAGAAAAGGTCCTTGGTTGCTATACATATACATACATATATATATATATATATACACACACACACACGTATATACATACCCATATATATATATATATATATATATATATATATATATGTGTATCAAGAAAATGAGGAGGTCTTCGCAGATATGAAAGTCTACGGAGATATCCTTCTACGTCTTCGCACGTTGGCTTGTGCCTATGCAACAAAAGCGACTGAACCTGTGGATGAAAAGAAGTGCAGAAGAAAGATCGAGAGAAAAACAGACACGTTCAGCTCTACGATTCCATGCAGGAGAAGATCACTTGTTCTCCTCTGATAGCTGTCCAGGCGTGTCCGCGCAAGCACCTCTCTCCCCTCTCTCGACACAGAAAAATACGCTCTTCTTTATCCAACTACATGCAAGCATCTTCACATAGATAATAGACGCCCACCTCCTGCAAGCAGCAGAGACAGAAAGGGAAATCCAAACATACACCTCTACATATACTTATATATACAACTATACAGTGATATATATATATATATATATATGTATATTTCTGTCTCTGTATTAATGGAGAATGAACTATGCACATGCAAGCGTCTAGCTCTGCAGGAGCTCGCAGGTTGATGTATCGACATGGAAAGAAGGAGAAGGATAAGGAAAAGGATGATATATTGCTGACTGTTTACATCCCCAAGTACAATAGCCCACACTCGCAGGCGTACAGCACATTGTAGTGGAATGCAGAAGAAGCTTTAAGGAAGGAGAGTGCATGCTGCTGCTGAAGCAGTAGTCGCAACACCAGACGCACCTGGAGCGCTGTCTCCCACGCCCAACAGCGCGAGCGTCAGGGCCATGTTCGCCATCGTGGGAGCCCGCCAGCGCTGCAGCAGCCGCAGCAGCACTTGAATCATCACGAGAGATATGAAGAAGAAGTCGACTTATACCCGAGATGGAAAGGGAAGAGAGGCAGCGCCAGGCTCAGAGGGAGACAGACACAGAAGAAACAAAAACAGAGATAGAGAGAATACGGACAGAGAGAAATTGAGGTACACCCAGAGAGACAACCACAAAAGAGAGACAGCTACAAGAGAGGAGGAGAGACAGGTCGAGAAGAGATAGGTCGAGAAGAGATAGGTCGAGAAGAGACAGGTCGAGAAGAGACAGGTCGAGAAGAGACAGGTCGATGAGAGACAGGTCGAGAAGAGGAGACACAGACGGGGGAGATGCAGCTGCTAGGGAAGAGACAGTCAGAGGAGAGGGAAACAGGGACACAGAGACACAACTAGAGAGACAGCTAGAGGAGAGAGAGACAGTGAAGAGAAAGACGGGGGAAAAAAAAGCTTCTTCGATTATATCATGAACCATAGATGCGCACTTGTAAACTGCGTCATGCGCGAGAGTGGAAGTACAGTTGAAGCAGATACGGAGAAGTAGATACCGTCTACGAAGAGACACCCAAGAATAGATGCCCCTCGCATGCATGCATTAATTGGAAGCACCCGTGTATCATGCAGTCACACTGTGTCTACATGTGCTTGGGAGAAAGATCTTTGCAGAGCTGGCTGAAAAAAGACATCCTTCGGTTTATCCGCGAAGAAGAGCGAGAGAACATACGCAGCAAAAGCAGCAGCAGCAGCAGCACTGTTCACACACCTTTTATTGATATAGACATACAGCTAAGCTTGTGACACTGTATCATACAGAGGCTGTCTTCATTGCAGAAGGCACCTACTCCTCAAGTTCCTGCCTCCTCGCGGAAGATACAGCAGACGCTTATAGCTGCGAACCTTCATGTGGAGGTCTACAAAGACAAATATGTCCACATATTCAACCGACAGAAATAAGAGACAAAGACGAAAAGAAGCATATATACATATATATATGTAAAGACATGCGAAGCACAGCTATAGCGTATAGCTTGAGAGAGAATATTAATGTGGGTGTGGAGAGGAAGAAAGCATACTGAAAGATTGGCCTCGAGGTGCTCAAGGAGAGTGGGAAGCAGCTGCCAGGAGCGATACTCCAGCGCAGCCATCGCGTAGAGAAGCCTGGGAACCTGCGTCGGCTGCAGCAGAGCAGGGCAAGAGCAGCAACTCATCAAGCATAGAAGAGTGATACTATTTATAACAATATCATCACTTCCGCTAGCGAGGAGTGTCAGCAGGTGCATGCAATTGCTGCTACCCACTGCCCACATCACGCTGCTGCTGCTGCTGTAACGTCTCTGCGTCTCTAGCTGTCGCTATACTACCTCAAAGCGCGTTCACAGAGTTGCTGCTGCTACTTCTTCTTCTATTCTGTTGCTGCGACTACTACCTTTACAACACTTGCTGCTGCAATTGTGCTTCTACACTTCTTGCTGCTGCTGCTGCTGCCTCTACAACATTTGGTGCTGCAGCAGCTGCACATCTCTGCGTTGCTGCTGCAGCAGTAGATCCTCTACGTCTCTAGAACGCGTCTCTTCACTTCACACATCCGGCACCCAATAGATCTACATGCGGAGCTGTATACAGAGGCACACGTATTTCCTTCGGAAGAGAGATGATATATGTGGAGGAAGAAAGACTGCTTCCTCGCAGCAATAGCAGCAGCACCTGAATGCATTCCTTGCGCTCCAGGAGATCGTACACGAGGTATTTGAAGCTAGGCAGCGCATGCACCACCTGCTTGTCTTTCGTCGCCCTGCAACAGCAGCAGCTCAGGAGCAGCAAACTCCGCTGCATGCCCTCACCCATGCCTCACACCCCTACATATATATAGAGAGAGAGAGAGAAAGAGAGAGAGAGAGAGAGAGAGAGAAAGAGAGAGAGAGAAAGAGAGAGAGAGATGCAGATGCCTGTAAGATGAAGCTTATTATCGGTGAACATATTGGGTGGCGAGCGCATATACCTCCCAGCTGCCGGGTCTGGTCTATGCAGCATCACGTATAGTGATTGAAGGAAGTTGCCTTCAGCCTGAAGACCCATCTAAACTGACATGTATATATATATATATATGTATATATATATATATATATATATATGTACACAAAAATACATCATATACCTGCACATAGTATATATATACATATATATATTTATATACGTGTATATATACATATACATATACATATATATGTATACATATATATATATATATATATATATATATATATATATATCCATAGCCACTACTTCGATAGGAAACGCTTCCTTTAGTCACCTACTTCTCATATATATATATATATATATATATATGCAAATTCCATTCAAAGACGTACCGACATATATTCATATATAGTTTGTCTATAGAGATAAATGAAGAAATACAGAAATCTAGGCACAGATATACAAATATATATATATATATATATACAGAGAGAGAGAGTTATGTAGAGATTGATAGAAAGGTCTTTTTCTTTCAGTAGGAGTGTACAGGAGAGGACTTTCGTGACTGTCTAGCTGCACCAGAAAGAATTAAAGCCGAAGGCATTGCCAAGTTGACAGAAGCAGCGGACGAGCCAGGCGTAGTCGGGGTAATCATCCGTCTTGATATACTTGCGATAGAGCCTGCATGCAGAGAAGCAGCAGCAGCAGCTGCAGACGCATTCAAGCAGCAAACGAAGATGCTGCGGCAGCAAGAGAAGCAGCACCGGCGAGATAGAAAAAGCTTTCAGACAGGACATCATCAGCAGGAAGCCTTTCGCAGCAGCAGCAGAAGGCTGCAACAGCAGCAGGAAGACTGCAACAGCAGCAGGAAGACTGTAACAGCAGCAGGAAGGATGCAGCACCAGGAAAACTACAGCAGGAAGACGACAGGTGCAGCAGCAGCAAAATCGCAGCAGCACTCGCAGAAAAACTATGAGAAGAAACGTTGCCCGGACAAGCAGGGGAAAATAGGTAAAGAGACAGAAGCAGCACTAGGTGTACGGTAAATACAATACGACTACTCCAGCAAAAGTTGACGTTACTGCTGCAGCAGCAGCGGCAGCAGCCCAGCGAACAAACGCTGTGCACATGAACCCCAGGTGTAGAGAAGTGTGTATCCGTCCGGCGGCAGCAGCAGCAGCAGAGTCCCTGCAGCAGAAGCGTCTCCAGCAGGAGTGAGAGAGGCAGCAGCGAGTAGCAGGAGGACGAGGGGCAGCAGCCAAAAACACAACAGCAACTGCAGCAAAAAAGGCCGCGGCAGCAAGTAGCGTCACCCACGCAAAGAAGCTCAAAGAGCGACTGCAGCGGCACAAGACCACCCAGCAACAGAGTGCTGCAGCGGCAGCACGTATACAAGCCTCAGAGCAGCAGCAGCAGCAGCAGCAGCAGCAGTGTCAAATAGCAAGAGGCGTGACAGCAGCAGCAGCAACTGGAGCGAGAACGTCTCATCCTACTTGATAATGGAGCGCGGATTCGATTGCGTAGCGCTGAGGAGCTTGTGATAATACGCAGCCAAGTCATGCGGCGGGGGCGTATTAAACACCTGCAGGAGCGAAAGCAGCAACATTAGGCGGCGGCAGCAGCACCAGTACATGTGCACGAGCAGCAGCAGGCAGCTCCTTGACAAGTTGGAGCAGCGCCGAAAACAGCAGCAGGTCCCGCAGCAGCACGCCAAGCAACAGCAGCAGGTAGCGGCCCGAATGCCGTGTGAAGCAGCAATTTTGCTGCAGCGCGAGCATTCTTCATCTATATAGCAGCACCAGGCAACATGCATATCTCCTGACAGCAGCAGCAGGAGTCAGCCACAGCAGCAGCAGCAGCAGGAGCCCGCCACAGGAGCATCAAAAACAGCAGAATTACTACCACGCTCCATCAACAGCAGGTCCAGCAGCGGCAGCAATCTCAGAGTAGCAGGCACACCTGGAGCACTCGCACATCAAGAGGAGCATCAAGAGCCGTCCCATCAGCAGAAACAGGAGCAGCAGCAGCAGTCAGAAAACAGCCGAGACGTCCCTGATTATTACCTTGATCCGTTTCAGACGCCGGGGCAAGAAGGCTTCATCGTACTCCCTCGTTGTCACTTGTGCTGCGGTTATCGTCGCCAGGGTGCCTATCCCACGTCTGCTCTCGAGCGCTGCTGCTGCTCCTCTTCCTGCTACTGCTTCTCTTCCTGCTGCTGCTCCATTTCCTGCTGGTGCTGCTGCGTGCAGCAGGTGTCCGCCGCTGCGTAGCCCGGACAGCAGCGACTTACGCGCATATCCTGCCCGCTGAATCTCAAGCTGCCTAGTCCTCTCTGCAACTACACGAGTGGGTTTATTTGGTCCAACTGATATTTCTGATAATGTTGCTGTTCCTGTCACGCGTGCTGCTGCTGCTGTGAACACAACACTGGGCTGTGCTGATGCTTTAGGCACCTCTGCTGCTGCTGCTGTGGTTGCTGCTGTTGTTGCTATTGCTCCTGCTGCGTTTGCTGCTGCTTCGAAGAGTGCTGTGGCTGCTGATGCAGGAGGTGTTAAATGGCGTCGACCACTTTCTTCTGCAAGAGAACGAGAATGATCAGAGAAGGCTCTTTGT
>CATKUM010000152.1:53439-112411 GCA_949786405.1 Onychomys arenicola | reverse complement strand
GAGTCTGCTGGAGCGAGAAAGCGTCTTCGAGAACATGCTGCTGCTGCTGTTTCGTGAAAGACATACGATGCTTCTGGAAGAGCTGTTCCCGCGGCTTGAAGAGACTGCACTGCTGCAGGAGTTGCTGCTGCTGCTGTCGAGGAAGTGCACGTCTGCGGTGCTGCTGCTGCTGCTGCAAGCGTTGATAGTGTTAACCAGGCATCGGCGCGTGCTGCAGCAGCTCCATCGAGTTCCGCTGCTGCTCTTGCCAGTGCAGGTCCTGCCAGAATCGCTGCCGCAACTCTTGCTGCAGCTGCTGCTCGCCTCAGCACCGCTTCTGCAGCTGCTGCTCGCCTCAGATCTGTTGCTCCGTCTGTGTGGACTGCTTCGTGCTGAGCACCTGCTGTTGCGGCTGCACACAGCGCAGCTGCTGCTGCTGCAGTGGCGGTCCTGTGCATAATTACTGGGCCTGCTGCTCCACCTGCGGCAGACGGTGGGTGTGGGGAGCAGCAGCAGGCGTGCTGCTGCACCAATGCAGCATGCCACTGCTGCGGCCATGGCCCCAGAGAAGTTGCTGCAGCTGCTGCTGAAGAAGAAATCAAAAATATGAGACGCAGAGGCAGCTGCGCCACACAGGCAATCCCTGCTGCTGCTTCCCACGTTGGATACGGTGTCGGCCCTGCAACCGGCCGCAGCTCGGGCGCGGACACTGCTGTTGCTGTTACTGTCTCGGCTGCCTCTGCATCAAATGCGCTACAACAGCATAGATACAGAACTGCTGCTGGTGTTCCTCTGAGGGTTGCCGCGACGTGCAGCTGTTGCTGTCGCGGCCCCACAGGGGTGCTGGTCCTCACGTTTTTGCGTTAGCGTCTACCTGGGAACAACGCAGAAGAGTCAGGTGCTGGTCGGTCAGGAAGAAATGAGTGATGCTTCAGCGTCCCGAAACAGCTGTTGCAGCGTCGTAGAGGCAGCTGTTGATGGCTGTGCAGAGACACCGTGCTGCTAGTGCTGCAGAACAGCACTAATTTCTAGTGTTTGTCTATTGAAGCCTCCGTTCGAGGAGCTGTGTGTCTACCTCACTTACTCATGCATGCGCTGCACTAGCCCCTTGCTGCCGCCAGCGAAGCTCTCGAAGAAGCAAGCTGCTGCTATTCAGCGTGTTATGACTGCTGTGTGGGAACCTCTCTTCCATCAGCAGCAGAGACGAAGAGCCCCTGCGCTCGTGCGGAGGTAGCTGCTGCAAAGAAAGGACGTCTATCCAACGAAGAAAAACAAGAGAAGCTGCTACTGCACAGGCAGCAACAGCAAGAGTTGCACCGGCAGCAGGAAAGCCAGACCACGACCTGTAGACCAGCAGTGCATGCACTGCGCATCGCACCAGCAGCAGGAACAGTCGCTACTGTGTCGAACCTCACTGACGCAGTCGAGCAGCATCAGCCGTTGCTTCTCCCGCCGCTCCTGCGTCTCGTTGGTCAAAGAAATGAGAATGCAGAGAAACAAAGACAGTTGCAGCTTTACAAGGAACTATATTGAAACACATGCATCAAAAGGAGATGTTCTCATGTGCACATACACTCTTCTAGAGACGCACACATACTGATGCGCCTACGTACACAACAATATATGTAGCTCTCTCTCCTTGCATATATATATATATATATATATATATAGACACGTAGGCTGCTGTACAGTCACGGCATTCGCGTATGAAGACCGCATGTCTTCGGTGAAAGAGAGGCGTTTGATGTGTGCAGTTGGAGCCGCAGGCGGTCGAGAGTGGATACTTGGAAGAAATGCTGTGAGCAGCTGGAAGATGGAAGATACGACAACTATAAAGCAGGCTAAGGGGGAAGAAGACGCAGAAGATATTGCAAGTGTCCCTTGAAGGCATGAGATCAAAGGTGAGAAGGAAGAAGCTCCACGTGTGCTGAAGAGGAGGTGTTTCGGAAGAAGTTCATGATGCCTGTGAAAGTCATCGAGATGAAGAAGTTCCTTCGTAGGCAATAACTGCCACATACCCTTCTTTTACGTTTATATAAAATCTATATGCACTTCCACGCCTGCACACACTGTGAATAAGTCTTAAGAGGATCTCCGGGGCAGATATGTATTGTCTATGCACACGTAGAAACTGAAAAATCCACGTCTTCGCAGACTCGAGATAATTTGTTGGCGCATGGTGTGTGTATGCGTGGTCGCATAGAGGTGCTCATCATAGCTCTAGAGGATATCTTCTTTCACTGAGGACGCGGTACGGCAGCAGTCACGTCGGAAACAAGTAGGTGGAAAAGTTAAAATGGCGGGTCGCAAGAGAATATGTGTACAGTCGTCGGCTCTCTCTAATCAACTTTGCCAAGGAAAACGTGTGCGCCCGTTCCAGAAAAAAACATCTTTCTCTTCTGGTTCGTGAGAGAAATTCCGAAGGATCTGAGGTGTACAGGCACCTGCGAGAAAACATCGGAATTTCTGCAATGTACATACACCTGCGTCACAAGCCGAGCCGTCGTCTGCCGTAGCTCGACATCAGGGGAACCCGCAGTTTCTCGCAGGATGATAAAACACCGCTGACGTCTGGCGACATTATGTACATTACGGCACTATTAATTCATTTTAGGTCTCTTTAGGATCAAAATTTCTATATTGACCACTAAATTAGAAGAATTTCCCACTACCGCGCAGAGAAGTTCCCGGGCACGTGGTGTCCACTATCGCCGTCCCAACAGTGAGAGTATGAAATCTCCGTCAGGTCCCTTACAAATGCAGCTGATGCGAGATGACAGAAATGCATTTCAGATGCAAATAAATGGGTGTTGTGAGCTTTTTTTCGCCTTCAGCAAACATTGACACGAAAAGAGGTGTGCGAAGTCTGGAAATTTCAATTTCATTTTCAACCGTCCCAGTCGCGCACACGAGAGCGCGAGAGAACCGCCGCAGCATAGTCATATGGCGTTCCCACGGCCCCCTCCTCCAAAGGAGGCAATTGAAAGAATCCTCTGTAGAGAGAGACACTGCCACAATCATGCGGCGCGTGTGTGCGGCTCCCCTCTCGATACCGACACATGCAACTAGAGTCTTCATCTGTCACTATCCACTTTATGTGCTCATAGATAGATTATATCGCAGCCTTCTTTATCCATACTATGTGTATATATATATATATCCATATTATGTGCGTTTGGACAGATGTATCGCAATGTAAAGCGTGCAGACACAGGCACGTGTAGAAGCGGGTGCCTCTGTACAGATGTCGGTCTTTACAATACAAAAAATGTGTGGTTCTACCTCTAAAGTCCTCGGGGATAGCTCTCTCGGGCAGCCATCATTGGGCAATTCAAAAAGCTATATCGCTGCCCTCCACCTGTGAAATCATGTATTCCAGCAACTACGAACAACTGTCTTGCACATCCAGCTATGTCCTCTGTCGCTCCACGCCAAAAACCTTATCTGAACTGTCCACCCTCTCCTATACGCACGCATATATACATGTACACACATATATATATCTTTTTTTCAACCCCCATTGGGGCTATTGAATAATCCCCCTAAGGAAGTCTTCCGGGAGGATGGGTGCTGCGTCTTGAAAGTGTTTGAGTAGTGCATGCGTTTAGTTCTGGGCCGTCAAAATTTGATGTTTCCCTCCGTATATTCGCTTTCAAAGAAGAAAGAAAGACGATACTAGGTGAATGAGGAAGCGGTACGGCACGTGCTAATAATGAAGACATCACGTTTGAATCGGACTTTCCACACACTGCACGTGCTCTACGACACGAACGGATGTGTGGCTCCGTGTGCTCCTCGTATGTGTGGGGGGTTTATCTTTCTTTTCTTCTTCTTCTTCTTTCGCTGTTTCTTCCTTCCTCTGTTGTTCCTCCTACCGCTATTGTATGAATCTGCCTTTTACCTCTCCCCTTCGAGCCCCATCTTTTTACTATGTGACTAGTGGCTGCCCTTTACACCAGCACTCGCCTACTGCGACTCCTATTACTCCTATTACTACACTACTTCTCCTATTTACTCCTACTACTACTACTACAGTACTACTACTACTATTATCAGTACTAGTACTGCTTGCTACTACTACTACTACTTGCTACTACTACTACTACTTCTACGCCCACTACTTTTACTACTCCTACTATAGTACTACTACTACTAGTATAGTACTACTACTACTACTATGGTACTACAACAACTACTAATATAGTACTACAACAACTACTACTACTGTAGTACTACAACTGCTGCTACTATAGTACTACTACTACTATATTACTACTAGCATTACTAAAGTACTACTACTACTACTATAGTACTACTACTACTACTACTACTTTTACTACTGTAGGACTACTACTACTATAGGACTACTAGCACTACTATAGTACTACTCCTACTACTACTATAGTACTGCTACTACTACTACTTCTACTACTGTAATACTACTACTACTACAATAGTAGCACTTCTACTATTAGTACTAGTATTACTTGCTACTGCTATTACCTGCTCTTACCACTACTACTACTACTACTACGCCTACTACTACTACTACTACTATTTACTACTATACTACTTGCTACTACTACTGCTTGCTATTACTCTTATTACTACTACTACTACTTGTCTTCTACGACCTACTGCTCCTACTACTACAGTACTATTCGTGCTGCTGTTGCCTTCTGCGTTTCTTTGTTATACACATGCCAGCGTCGAAGCAGCCCGGAGGGGCGGTGCGACTCGCATTGTGCAGGCGGCTTCAGCAGTAGCAGCAGTTAGGCAGCCCAGCAGCTAGCTAGAGCAGCAGCAGCAGCAGGCGTATATTTTGGCCACATAAGAGACATTGCACTACGAGGACAGTGCCACTGAAGTGCTTGCTGCTTTCCACGCTGCTGAAAAGTGGTGCTGCAGCCGGTGCTGCCTTTAGTGCCTGAGCAGGCACATAGCTGATGCCTCCTACTGGTAACCTCTCAATGCTGTTCTTTCTGTGTGGGGTCTCATGCTTTTCTTTGCTGCTGCCACTGCTGCTGCGGAGCTACGTGTGGCTGCTGCTCACTTTGCAGCGGTCAGCGAAGAAAGCACTTGCTGCAGTCCTTCTGCAGCAGCGTGTCCTTCGCTGTCTCATGCTGACGCTGCTGCTATTGCAGCAGCCTCTTCCCCACCACGATTAAGCGACATCGCATGCTCTCTCTCTGCTGCTGCTGCTGCTGCTGTAGACTCCCAGGCTGCTCTTCCGTATTGCTGCACTCCTCTTGTGCCTCTAGATGATAACTGCACGCGCGCTGCCCTCGCCACGTCTCCTCAGCGACAAGCTGCTGCTGCAGCAGCTGCAGACGTCTCTCTTTTCTCTGCACCTGGTGCTGGCGCTGCTGTCTCTGGCACTTCACTGTCTCGTTTCGCTGCTCTGCCTTCACCAAAGGCCACTGCACTCTCTGATGATTCTCACTCTTTATCACCTGCGTCTCTCTCCCGGCCTTCATCTTCTGTCGATGCTGGGGAACGCTGGACTACCTCTCGCTGCTGCAGCAGCAGCCACTGCCGCAGTCAGAGACACCCACATCTTCGAAGCCACTTTGCGTTTCGACTGAAGATACTACTGCAGCCCCAGCAGCATTTGTTGCTCTTCCTGCTGCTCCTTACACTCTTATTCCTCTTCGTGTTGCAGTCCTCTCGCTGCACTGCTGGCCCTCGTCTTCTCGCTCTGCACTACTGGCCATCGCTGCTGTTTCCCCTGGGAAGACAGGATACCCGCGCGCGACGCAGGTGTGTAGAAGGGGCTACAGCAACAACAGCAACGGTGACAGCAGCAACAACAGCAACAACAGCAACAGCAACACCACGAAGAGCAGCAACAACACGAAGAGTAGCACCAACAGCAGCAGCAACAACAGCAGCATTAGCAACAGCACCAACAGCAGCAACACCAACAGCAGCAACAACACCAACAAAAGCGACAGCGCCAACAGCAGCAACAGCATCAACGGCATCAGCAGCAGCAGCAGCAATAGCACCAACAGCACCGACGACAGCAACAGCACCAACAGCAGAAACACCAACAACAACTGCAGCAACAGCAACAATACCGACAGCAGCACCAACAAGGACGGCCAAAACCAATTCTGTGTCAACCGCAAAAGTAGTGAAGACGGAAACAACGCAAAGAGTACTTTGGTTCAGCGACGCAGCAGCAGCCAAGACGCAAAGAGCCTTTTCAACAAGGGCAACAACAGGAGAAAGACTCTGCACGAGAGAAACTTCAGCAGAAACGCAGGCAGCAGCAGCGACGTGTGCAGCAAGGCGAGCAGCGCTTTCAAGACGAGTAGGATCAGTCCGGGCAGTGCGTGAAGTCCTGGAGGCAAAAGTTCTCCGCAGAGCTATCAACAAGAGGGAAGCAGCAGGTTTTGTAACGTTCTTTCTCTTTCTCTCTTCGGGTCCATCCTCCGGCTGTGACTCTTTTTCTTCTTCTTTGTCTGCAGAGGCTGGCGGCAAGTCGTTATTCCAGTGCTCATCGGAGGCAGCAGCCCCACAGAGACGTGCCTCTGCTGCTGCTGCTCCTGTTGCTTTTACTACTGGAGCAGCAGGGCACCCTCTGACTCGCTATGGTGTTTCTGAATCCCAACGAGATGCGTTGCCACCCATATGTGTTCTGCATGCGTCACGTAGCCGTTTGGCTGCTGCTGCTGCTGCTGTTTCTTCTACTGCGTTTGCAATAGCTTCTGTCAATTTCTTTTCTTCAACTCCACTCCTCTGTGGTGCTGCTCCACTAGGATATCTGCGTCCTCGTCTGAATTCTTCTCGACTTCCTGCTGCACATGTCCCTGGGTCTGCTGCTGCTGCTGCCTCTCCCTCTGCTGCATCTCCTGCTGTTTGCTGCTGTAGATCATCTCGTCTCTTCGTGACTGCTGCTGCTGCTGCAAAGTCCGCTGCAGCTGTCGCGAAGCTTCCTTCCGCTGTCTCGCCGCCAAATTGCTGCGAGGGCGGCCCTGTTTCTTCAATAGCAAAGCCACTTGCAGCAGCAGCAGCAAGTGCACGCACCCCAGCAGCTGCCGCCTGGGTGACAGCAGTAGGAGGCGCGCGTCCAGCGTCAACAGCAGCAGCACGAGGATTTCGAGTCTCTGGTGGAACACTGAGGACAGCAGAACAGCAGGCATCATCAACAGTATTAGGCACAGGAAGACAGTCTCCTGTAGCAGCAGCAGCAGCAGCTCGTAGACCATCACCGACACGCACACCAGCAGCAACAGCGGCTGTGTGTGGCCGCAATCTCCGAGTCACAGCAGCAGACATACAAAGAGAAAACGGGTGTGGGGAGAGAAACGAAGTCTTTTCATGTCAAAGCTCTTCTACAGGGCGGAACGATGAAACAAGTACTGCAACAACGCACTGTCGCGCTGCTGCTGTGCGCTTGGTAGGGGAACCATCAAGCAGCAGCGAAACCTATACCGTAAATATCTACTATCATCCTCAAGAGCAGCAGAAGCAGCGGCAAGACCAACAGCAGGATTCGCTTTGCATCTCGAGAAGCGTCGAGCCAGCCGCAGCAGCAGAAGCCCTGAGCGCAGCAGCAGGCACTCCGGCAGCAGCAGCAGAAACACTGACAGCAGCAGCAGAAGTCCTGACAGCAACAAGTACAAGTAGGGACTTTGCTGAGGTGGGTGAAGTAGAGCGAAGCTGCCTAGAGAAGAGCAAGGTTTCGAGATTTGGTGAAGACAGAAAGAGGAACGACAGTAGAGAAAGCAGCAGCAGCAGCAGAGACACGTCAGTAACACGAAACGACGCAAGGAGGTTGAAAGAGGCATTGCAGTGCCTCCTATGGGAGGCGAATATCAATCAAGAGATCAACTTCGAATTGCTGCCCATTGAAAAAGACGCACCAACTCCAACTGCTGCGATACGCATCTCAAGAAAAGCTCAAGCCTCTGAGCAGCAGAAGCAGCACGAACAGGCATTCTTCGGTCGTGCAGGCGTACACGTGGAGATCGTTTCTTCAGAGCGCGGCCTGCTGTTTGCTGCACGCATTTTTTCAGTGGCTGACGCAGCAGCAGCAGCAGATGCAGTCGCTGGGCGTTCTCTGAGGCGTGCTGAATACTTCGCCGCTTTGCGAATGTTGCAGCGTGCGTTGCGGGAAACAGAGGGAGACGCACGTGAAGCAGCGGCAGCAGTAGAAGACGGCCCCACGGGAGCAATACTGGAAAACACACGCAGGTCTCTGCCCCTGAAGAAAGGATTGCTCGTCTCTGACGTCTTCAATAAACAAGCCGCTCTTCTCCTGAAACAGAGACGCTTCTATGAGGCTCTCCACAGAATCGTGCAAGCCATCGAAGTATGTGTCGATCACTCTATACGGCTCTACTGCCACTTGCACTAGCACTCACTCCCTATCTTTCTCTGTTTATACAAACCCACAGATGTGTTGCAAGATACACCGTAAACTGTCTACCTGCACGGGTGCTGGTGAAGGCTCATCATGCTGCTCTGACGTCCCGCTGCTGCTATGTAATGGTGCTGCTGTGGCAGTAAGATGCGCGTGCCGCGTCCTCGTGAAATTTTGGTGTTTCTGGAGAAGGAAGAGTGAGCGAATGTATGCTGCTGTGCTTGTAGCTGGGGTACTCTATCTCTATTATTGTTGCTGCTGCGGCACACCGAGCGAGGACGCCGTTTTCTTTTCGGAAGAGAAGCATTGCCCTGCTGCTCCTGATGTTGACTGATCTCAAGCTGCTGCTATTCCTTCGCTGGAAGTGATTGCTGCTCGACAGGCTGGGTGCCCATACTGCTACTGTGACTTGCCGCTGTTGACGTCTCATGACTGTCTGTGGTGACCCTCCTCCTTCACAGAGTACGTCTCTCTACTGCCTGACAGTTGGTTCTTCCTCCTGAACTGCTGCTATGCTGCTGCTGCCTCTGTGCTGCTGCTGCTGCTGCCTCTGTGCTGCTGCTGCTGCTGTACTGCTGTGCTGGTGCAACCGCGATGCTGGTGCAACAACGGCTGTGTTGCTGCTGCTGCTGCTGCTGGTGTGCTGCTGCTGGGGTTCGGCAGGCAGCACCCGATAACGCAGAAGCGTGGGTATCGCTGACGCATGCGTATCGCGGGCTGCGGCGTTTCTGGGAAGCACGTGCTGCGCTAAAGATAGCGAGCCATCTTGACGCGTCTCTTCTGCAGGAGCAACAGCAACTGCAGCTGCTTCTTCTGGCGTTAGATCATGCTTTGAACAATGTAGCGGACGACGTTGCTAATCTGCAAGTGAATCTCCCAACTTGCGAGTACGCACGAGATGTGGATATCCTCTTTTTGGATAAGAAAGGAGATCAGTACCATCCCAGCAACGTATCGAATATATATGCGTAACACGTGCATCTTATTGCAGTACATGTGCATCTCTACTTCTAAAGCACATACAGTCATCAATAGACTTCGAGGCATATCTCTGTCTCTTTCATTGATATCGACCTACGTATGATGGTAAACCTGCCTGGAGTCGTGTGAGGTGAGGAAACAGCAGCAGAAGTTGATGCTACACCGAATGACGCAGGCACTCACGCCAGAATAGATATGCTGTGCATGTCAGGCAAAGAAGGACCCTATCGTCCTTGGAGATAGAGACACTCCTTGTTGCATCCGAGAAACAGTAAACGGTTTCTTCCTTCTCCTCTTTGTTTCAGTATAGAAACTGCCAGCGTTTTCCCCTGTACACACGCGCCTGCACATACCTCTCGCTCTCTAGACCTGTATAGCAGCATATTGATATAGGTGTGAAGGTACATGTGCACACGTCTTAAATGGGTTCTGCTGCTGCTGCTGGAAGGGCAAGAGACCCTTACTCAGGGGTGTCGTGGCGAGGTGCACTTGCGCGTAGATGCAGCCGAGCGCAAGTGTGTCTGTAAACTGCCAACTTCATTGGCGTCTACTTTCCTCGTTACTTCTGGATAAAGAGTTTTCTCTGATGCATGCGGCCTAGAGAGCGTCTACAGAAAACAGTATGACTGGATTGCTGCTGCTGCGTTAGGCGGGAGGCACTGCAGCAGTGCGTCGTGGTGGTGCAGCATCTTTTTTCTCCCTCCAAGAGGAGTCGTCATCACTGCACAGCAGTGCATGTATCTGCCGGGCTGTTTACTTCTAGACACGTCTCCACGTGTATATGTGCGTGGGCAGATGTAAGGATATAGGCTGGTAAGAAAAAGGCGTGCTGTCTTTTCTTCCTGTATCTGCCTCTGTATACATGAAGAGATGTGGCTTGCATTTGAGCTGGAGACAGGGCCACCACGTGGTGCTACAATAATGTTTCCTCACCTATAAAGGTATATATACATATGTCGATGTACAGGGTGCGAATCTGCAGGGAGCTGCTTTGAAGATGCCTTTGCTGTAATAGAGAGGAGAGGGTGAAGGAAGAAGACGTGGAGGTGTCGCTAGAGGTGCATTATTCCTGATGTCTGGTGGATGTGTGTGCACGTTTGTGTGCGCTGTACACGCAGAGTTGCTATGCTAAAGATGCCTTCTGGGCTTGTCATTAACAGTAATGACGCTTCTTTAGGAGGTTGTCACGTTGCATATGTTGCGGAAGACAGCAAAGCTGAACGTCTTGGTCTGTTGCCAGGTGAGTCGGCTCTCAAACCATGCCTGCCGTAGTATGGACAGAAGTTTCACTGCTCCTTTTTTATATGCAGATGTGCACATACGTCTGTACAAAAGCATACGTATGTGTACACTTAGGGTATAGATACTTGTAGATGTGGACATGACGTCTTGCGTCTTTCCGAAGAGATAGAAACCTTTTGCTCTCACCCTGTGGGAATGGACCTGTAAAACGTGTCGAGCTCCTGCTTACCTCACTGGTGTGTGTACATATTTGCAGAAATGAATCAGTAGACACACACTTCGCGGCGCACCGTGTTCGAGTGTAAATGGCAATGTCTCTTCGAGACCTGCTAATTTCTTGCTCTATAGAGTGCTATCATAAGCAAGTACACAAGCGTGACAAGACGTCTTTTGAATGTAGATACATTCCATATGCAAATACAACGTGCAAATACGCAGAGAGGTAGATATGTTTGCTTTCTGCAACACGTTGGCCTCAGTCGCACAGCATGAGAGAGAGCGTCCCGTGTGAATGCGTATGTTTCTGCGTGGTGTCTCTACGTTTACATATGTCTGTGACTGTCGGTGAGTATGTATGTCAATCTCAATGTAGATATATTGTAGTGTTGTCCTATTTACTGGGCGGAATAAGCCTCTACTACCACCGCATGGGGATAATAATGCAGCAACGTTCCGGAAAACATCTCTTCAAAAACAGATCTCGGCTGTACATTCACAACGCTTAGCTTCAACTTGTTGCACTTCTTGCGGAGATTAGCGGCATATATCATCCTACTCCTCATACGCAACAGAGAACACAGCAAGACCATGTCTGCCCGATACGTGTAACTCGTCTCTACGTGGTCGCGTAATTAGTTTTCTGTTTGAAAGAAAAAAGTGTAGCTTTACGCGCACATTGTGATACAATGCCATACGTCTGTAACTTTGCACGTGGACGGTAGAATGCTGTATGAGCAAGCGAAGCAGGCAGTAATTCTCTGCATGCGCAACCAGGAGCGTGGTCAAAGAGATAGACGCACCGTCGGTTGAACTGTTTAAGACGTATGAAATAGAGAAAGGAAGCAGATCTGCAGCTCAAGGAGGGCAAAATAAAATTCAAGCATACATTTCCAACCAGCAGTCCCGTCGCCGCATGCATATTTGTTTACTGCCCCTCCAGGGGTCCCGCCATGGGAGGAGGAGTTGCCTCATGATCAATGCATGAATCAAAGAACTCTATCCGTGTGCAAATTGAAGATGCAGAAGTACGCCTTTCGCAGTATGCGGTTTCATTCATTATATATATATATATATATATATATATATATAGGACAAACACTATGCAAGCGTCTCCATGTAGATGTATAAACCCTTTTCTTCTCACGTGCTTGGAAATAGATAGATCATTTCCTTGAAAGACGTAAGAGACACAGTCGCGCTTTTGGGCCTTTGCTTGTCGTCCACCAGTCCACCTGTATATACATCTACATTCGTGTGTACATCGCATAACGTACAGGGATGTGCACGCTGCTTCGTATAGTGCACGCTATGTGTAACATCAAAAGATATATGTTTGCGTTTTATGAGTTAATTATGTCTATTCTTCTTGCGTCATATTAGTCTGGGGGTAGAGAGGGAAGGGACGTCACCTTAGCGCTACCCCAAGGGATCCAGGATGAAGCGCCGCTTACACTATAAGGATACCAACTACTCGTGTATAGACTGGTAAAGCTTGAAACCTCCAGTTGTTGGGAGGTGGCAACGCACGATTCTTTACAGTCGTAGGCCGCGAAAAATCTCGCGGACACGAATTAAACCTGTGAGTACGCCTATACGTTCATACATATGTGCTTATACATATATATGAATGTGTACTAGATGAAAGGACGCGCGTTCAACAGCTGCAGCAAAGGCTTACATATGCACTCACAAACAGCCATCTTCCTCTTTAACTCATTTTCTTTACTTGCGTGTCCCTCCCGGATTGTTGCAGGAGATCAAATAGTGGCAGTGAACCAAGAAGTGCTAATGGGAAAGCCGCTGAACGTGTGCCTGCGTGCCCTCACTTTCCCACAAAAACGTACACAGCGCACCAGTCGCGTACCTCAGCTGCGAGTGTTGTTGCACCGTGGGTGCATCACTGATTTATATGCAGAAAGAGCTTATCTTTATTTAAAAACACACGGGAGACTCGCAGAAATTTTTGATACTGTCAATCCACAAGAGTATCGATTCCATGATGCTCCGGAAGGCAACACACTTGCACTGGGGAGAAGGCATGTAGGAAAGCTATACGTCAATAGAGCCGCTGGCAGGCGTGCTATCGTCGATGATTATGCAGGGAGGGAAGCGTGACGCGAATGAGAGGTGAATAGAGAACAGTTACGCAAAATAACATGGGGCTATACCGAGCACTATCTCCATTGAGGTGGATAATCGATGCGCTCCAACTGGTGCGAGGGAACAAAAGTGTGAAAACAAAGAATACCAGGTAAAATTCCAGACGGCAGTTAATATGTCACCGGGGGGAGAAACACCACGAGGTAAGGGTTTGCATTTCTGTCATCAGTAGCTCGTGTGTGGACCTTCTGGCGAAATAACAGTTTTTATTGTAAAGTCTTTTGGTGGTAGTCGCGGGCGAGAACGAGCCGGCTAGCAATGCCAAAAAAATAGAAGTTCGTTGATGCAAGCGCCTCAAGGGCGCAGCGTATACACGTGAGGAGAAGGCCGCTAATATCTACGCCAATGCACGCCCAGAGTTGTATGGAGATAGTCGATTTGGATGGGAGCTTGGAAGGGGATGTATAGTAATGGATAGAGAGATGACGATGTCAAGAATAACATGCGCGTAAAGCGTAGGTAAATAAAACTCATAACGAACATTGCCACAAAGGCTGGTAGATAAGCGGTATACGCACCCAGTATTACAGAAAACAGGCGCTATAGTATTGACAATCAATTGCAGAGGGAACGTAGAAGTTGACGGCTGAGAGTAAACATAAAGGAAATCTGTGGATATCACGACCCAACTCAGCGCGACAACGCAGTGAAGTTCTTTTTCTAGAAGTACCTGGTCTCAAAAGCGTAAACACTTTGCACTACATTCAATATTGCTTAGTACACCAAAGGGACAAGATTAGTGTGTTGCTGTCCGGCGGGCTTACAAGATTTCACCTTACGGGAACCCACGCAATACTGCAAGGACGTACAGACGAACAGCAAAAGAGATATTCGGACGCATTTCGACGTTGGATGGTCCAGAGAGGACTTACTTGAAAGCGACCCAATAGTGGACGCACCATGCAGTGGGAACCAGTTCGTGAACCAGCGATAACATAGAAGGGATGGGAGAAAGGGGCGCAGCATAACTACACCAACTCTGTTCATGTTGACAGTGGTTGCGAGCAAGATACGATTCTGCAAAAAAGAATTTTCATTGGACAACGTGAGATGAACAATGCATGAAAGCGACAGAAACACACGGTATCTTAACACCGCGGGCATCCGCTCTCCACGCGGAAGCACGAAGCGCGACCCGCACGGCACTTATGTGTACAATTATGTTGTCCGTGGGGTGAACCTGCTTGTAGTGGTGCGCACGTTGACCAGTACGCTGGTAAAGGCAATAGTCGCCAGAAGGACAGCGCTTGCAGCTTTGTCCAGCGGGTCCCTAATAGATTCGGTTGAAGCATCCCTGTATCATTGGCATCATCAGCGCTGGCTGGGATACTTCGGGTACCGTCTTCTCGCCATGAGATGCAGAGAAGTTCTACACATAAGATACTATGTAATACGTCACAATCACCGTATTGCACTTGTGTACACGTTGCCAGTGTTGCGGGCTATTCTGTCAGAAGGAAATGCGGAAGGATACAAGTATATTTGAGCCCTTCCTCCGTGTCTGCCGAGAAGGTTGATACAAAGAAAGGTGTGTAAGCACGCGCATCGTATGCTTCCACGTTTTCGTAAATTCCCAATGTAGATGCTACAGGTTGTGAAAGAAGCACAAAGAACGACTGATTACATAGTGCAGCAACTGTCGTGTACGTCACGCTGCTCGACAGCAACAGAGTTTGTGGGCAGGTCGTTGTGGCTGCGGTTCCGTGTCGTGGAGAAGAGGAAGGTGCGGGTCCCTCGCTGTCATCGTGTAGGCGAGTCATGTGTAAGTGCACGCAAGCGTCGCACGTATACTGTGTATTTCCAGCATCTGCGTATTTCACTTCAATTTAACGTGTGCAACTTGTTTCTATACTGAAGAAGGAAAAGGAAAACTGCTGCGTTGCGCGCGTTTTTTCTATCAGCAAATTTTACTTTGTCGGTACAAGCTTTTGTTGTCCGGTGTTGCGGGGTTCTGGTGTTGTCTGTGCTTTCGTCGCGGCCACTGATGTGTGTCCGTATTTGAAGATGTAGCTTCTTGCTTACACTGTTCACACGGTCGATATAGAGCGAAGACAAGTGTCTCCTGGTAACTCTTTGTAGTGCATTAAAAATGACAAGTGGAATGAGCGCACGGACTCATATTAGCTTCTGTTTAACGACGTTTACGAAAGGCATTCGAGCAGGAGTTCGACAGTATCTCCTGCACTGTGTTTTTGTTGCCAAACTGTGTTGTAGTATCATTGCTGAAGCACGGTGTGAACGGTCGCATTCGCTTTTGTCCTTCATTTGTATCTGTTCTCTCGAATGTATCCGTATCAAGAAATACACCTGTGCACATTTACTTACGGACGTGGTATCTCTACAACCATGCCTGTATATATGTGCGGTTGTTTGACAACGACCGCAGCAACGTCCAATCATGACATCTCGGGGCGGCTTCCGTGCTCTTAGCAGGTACATATGCGGGGTTCGACACGGGTTCGACACTATGAAACGCATTCATGCGCTAACTTACCTTTGACGCGCTGTTTTCCTCTTTTTGCTGGATGGATCTCCGGTATTGTACCCGACTTTGCATGGTCTCTCAGCATTGTCTCTTCACCCCTTCTTACAGAACTGGCTCTTCTTTACTGCCAAGTACAAAGTGCTGAGATAGCGGGATTTTTGTTTTAACATTTTTCCCACAACAGATACCAGTGGGTACTGCGCCGGCCCATCATGGTGGGGGGAGGCGCACTGGACTCCACTTTTAACATTCTAGCACTACATTAGAGTTTAGCATCTACAGAGTGAGGAATTCCCCGAGATATGAAGGCTCGAGCACACAGTGTACTGTTCTCCTGTTGCGTGTCTGCGCACAACAAAACTAAAGTCATTTGTGTGCCAACCAACATCAGATCTGCAGCCGCTCTCGAAACACGACTTCACATGTGCCCAGCCTCTATTTGTTTGGCTCTTTGTTTATAAAGACTCCACAGTCTTGGCTAGCAGTCTTATCATGAAAGGTTCCAGCGTTCACGAATCAGTGGTGCTAGCGCGACTCATCCGTAGATCTGATATCACCTTGCTGCGCATGAAGCAAACTGCACGCTTTTCTATTCGAGTTGCCCGACTGTCCGCATTCAGCTGGTCGGGAAGCACGGCTTTTACAGACACGCCCCTTGCTCCTGTACAGTACTCTTCAAGTACGGCATTTAACATACGCCCCCGAGCTCTTCAGTCCCCCCCTCTTGAATACGAAGGGAAAGAGACGATGGCAGCAGGTGGACACTACGTAGAACAGCATTCACATCTCATTTTATCTTGTGGAATTAGAGTCCATCTTGGAACGTACATTACATCATTGCTGCTGCCGAAGAACAAGTTGGACACTTTGCCCGTGAAAATGCTCGTCGCAAACGTGTACGCCAAAGCGGATACAGCATGTAACCCAGTCTAGAGCGAGGGTCCTTAAGAAAAAGAACCAATTCGTAGACGGTGAATCGATGTGGACCACGTCTTTCCACCCTCATAGTGGACGGCTTGGCTGCTTTTTAAATCGCATATTTCTGTCACCAGCGTCCCCCTCCCTTCGATTCGCCTCGTGTAGACCTCTCCTGAGATCACACATGTACAGGATTGTACCATTGTAGTGGGGGGTGAAGGCGTGGCACACAATGTGTACTTGTATTGCAGCGCTGCTACAATCAGAACCTACAGTCGAGACAACTAGGATTCACAGCATGGATTGTATCGTGGTCAGGTTACACATTCGGGGAAAGCTGACAGGTCATACGTAGCCCAGATGAATGGCAGAAGTGTGCACGAGCATCGGTTCCACACCCACACTCGCGTGAGTACTTGATCGAGCCGCAGAGCCCACTGTGGGAGAGAAGTGTTAACGAGATTACATGCGCTTTACTGGCTTCTACGAACAAAAGCCCACTTCGCCTTGTCAGAAGTTCCGCATTTACCCATATACCAGTGCCGGGGGACGCTCCCGCGTTCTGTGGCATTGGTGTCCCTGTATCCCTTTCCCGATGTGCACCCGGGAGGACCTCTCACGGAGCAGTACATGTCGCCTGAGTAGGCATTGACTGTGTATCCAGTCTTGTAGTCGGACATTCCTACTTCAGCTCCTCATCAGCATTCTGCACGCTGACGTGGCTGAGAGTCTTGTGCGGTGACACACTTCAAGCAGGCTGATGAGTTCTTGTCTGCGTACGGGCCGGGCATCGTACTGCGCATCGACGTATTAGAGCACAGTGCTGGGACACAGCAGCCATGCGCCGCAGGTGTCGTAGCGGGGGGGATAGGTAGCATTTCGGACCAGTTGTTCCCGCTCTCGAACCACGCATCGGGATCTCGCCATCTCCGTACAACACCGACTGAGCAGTCGAGACTTCCCCCAACCACTAAAATCGTTCAGACACGAGAGTTTACTTTGCGTAAAAGAACTCTCATTGCCGCCCAAGACCTGGGTCAATGTTAATAAAGCTTCAAAGTGTTCATACTCGAGCTTTCAGATAGCAAAGGGACATCCCTCACGACTCGAACTGGGCTGCCAGGAGCGTGCTGAACATCCGCCAACATCCGCCTAGCGTAGACCCTGTTGCCCGTTACGTAGTCCTCACGTAAAATACTTTATCGTGGACAAAGTCGACTGCCTCCCGTGGTCGAAAGATTGTCGGGAAAGAATCACAAAGTGCATCAGTAAAGCTACAGATTCTCACACGACAGCCACGCACACGGACACTCCTCGTAAGGCGGTACTGCAGGAGTCGAAACGTTGAGAATTTGACGTTCCTGCATACGTCGCTCAAAGACAAGTAGAGCTATTTCGAGAGCACGCCCCTGCGACAGCCAGCATGTCCGGCACAGTGCTCTTACAATGGGTAGTGTCAACGGCAATGATACTCTCTATCCACTCTTCATGCATAAAGTACGGAAGTGATGCTAGATTGGCCCAGGCTCGCAGAGTATCATGGAAAGATGTTCTAATGAAATATGTCCCGCTGTCCCGCCCGCGGACGTTTGCTCACTCTTCCAAAACGAAGTCAAGCAACCTGCAAAGGTTGGTGCATGCGAAGTCTCTTCCGTGGACGCATCGTAGGAAACAACTCGTTGCAGACGGTGTTGGGTGCTCCAGAGGATTGCGTGGAGTTGACAATTCCCGCAGGCGGCGGATAGGAGACCCAAAGTTGTCAGCCTGGATGCGTCGTCACCGAAGCCCAAATAGACGACTTCGACGGCAGCAGCTGTCACCTTCTGGCCTCTCAGGCTATCGCTGCACGATGGCATTCGCACAACGGGCGAAAAGAGCCTCTCTGTGCAAAATATGCATGAGTTTTCACCGCACAGGTGTGTGGATGCGGGTGGTGTTCGCTTCTTTCATGCTGTTCAGAATTCAGCGAACGAAAAAGAAAACAAGGTATCGAGGGGGGGGCTGCAAAGGACGACTTCCCACCATAGATGGAGTTCAAGCGAACAACCGCCAGCGTCGCCTGGCCGCCGATTTCCCTCGACAAGAGAACTGTGGAGCAGTAAACCTCACCTCAAGTGGTTCGGCAGGAGATGCAGATCCGACAGAGAGCGTTGATCTGCCAGCGTTATTAGCGTTTGAGCCCACAGGGCGACCACGTGAAGTATCCTGCTCGAGCAGCAGCTGCTTGAGCCTCGATCTCTCGTCTGCAGACGAAATATCTCTGGTAATACACACGTCTGGGTCTTCGACGTCAGCATCTTCGCTTGAGGAACCTCCACTAGAGGACTTGTCCCTCTCCACACAGTCGCTTCCGACGTCAGCGTTCTCTAATTGGTCACTATCTCCGGCTTCACCCGCGGAGGAAGAATCTGTCAGGTCTGGTTCTAGCGGCGGCTTCGACGGCTCCTTTCATTCGTCAGATGAATCGCACCGCTTCAGAGTTACTTCATCCTCCGGCTCTTCACACAATTCTGATAGTTTGTGGTCAGACATTGGATTCGTGCCAGAGGCGCAATTAGGGTACCACCCAAGCGATAGTACTTCCTCAGGATACTCAACAAGCAATCCTGATTATCCTCCCCTCCCTCCAGCAGCCTATAACCCGCAGGTACTGTTGCAAAGGGCACCCCACGTTCCGCAGGCCTCCAGCTTTGGCGGAGTACAGAGTTCTCTGGTTGAGCAGTGTCGCAGACCTCCCTCGTACGGCTCTTCTCTAGAGGATATTGCTTCTTTCGCCTGCATGTTGTCGTGTTGTGCTACGCTGTGCACGCTCCTGCTGCTAATGGGGTTCCTATTCAGAATAGCACGCAATCCATGATACAAATACACATTGTCATTCGCGCCGTCTATGGAAGAAACTAGCTCACGCCGTGTCTTCAGGGGGAGCAACAGCGGCACCAATCCCCACAGACCAACCCGCCGGCTGCATCCAGACGCGACCGCCAGCGCGGGCTACCGGTCACTCCTGTGCCCAGCCGTACCCGGACGTCACAGAACCCTGGCGTTGACTCAGTATATTACGGAATTGTCTTCTCAAGCGACAGTGGGGCGACAGCGATGCACTCAACCGACAAGAATCTTTCATCTTATTCGGCTTACCGCACGAGAGTATCCGCGTGATCTCTTTCGACTTGCGCTGCATATGATATAGAGTAGCCTACTTTCCCAACCTCCTCGATTCCCCATTTTTTATGCTTCAAGGAGGATGTAACGCACACGAAGCTCGATCATGTCAATGTCGGACTTCTTCAACGCTTGGTTCATGACTCCAAAGCTTATGCAGTGGGTGTGGTCTACCTAATCATGCTCGATTCCATCGATGAATTTTTGTGGTATTCGGAAGAGACGTTGCATCGCCTAATGATGTTTACAAGAAGTCTCGCGTACCTGCGAGCGCTCAGTTTGTCCTGCCTTCCGCCTGTATGTGCAAGGTTTGTCAGGCACCCCCTACGCCTGCTAGCCTGAAGTGCAATTCACACTCTACACATGGTCTGCCTCCGTCCATCCATGCACTGGCCTCTGCAACTGACGACGCTGCACTATGTGGCAATGTCAGGCTGCACATGGCACATATCATCCCGTCTTAATGTCATAGGAGCCGAGGCCGAAAAAGTCTGGGAAATGGTGCAGCTCCGAGACCGCTGCTGTGCTCTGCATGAGTGAACGAAGATGGTAGTACTAATGGTCTGATATATTTTCTTGCTAGAAGTGTGAAGAAAAGCTCACCCCCTTAATCGAGCGCAGGCAGGACCGCCCCGTCAACAAGTAAACTAAAGTGACTAGAAGCAACCCCCCCACCACGCACAACTGCAGCTGGGAGTAACAAATGTCCTACCATCAGCCATGTACATCTATGTTGCTGCACGTAACGCTGCACACCGAGACTCAACTGTGACCATATAACCTGCCGGGGCGCGCGGCCCGCCTAGATGCTTCGCGCAGCGTGCATAGCACCATCGTCAGTCGACCTTACCTTCCGCCTCCCTAGCAAAGCTGTCTGAACGAATGAGAGCACTTCACGAACGTACTTGCTGGAGATGCATTCACCGTCAGGGAACCGTAGGTTCCATATAAGGTCGTGGCTCCTCTAGTATCTTCCTAGTCTTAATCGCAACATACAACAAACACAGAACTCTATTAACGTAGAGTTGCGTAGTCCACCGTATTCTTGAACCTAGACGAAACAAGTCGGACGGTTCGCTTATGCAAAATCAGGGAGTAGGCGTGGTTGCTGGACCGGCGTTTTTGTGGCGAAACAGTTGCAGTGTAGTTCCTGTCCAGTCAGTGAACTCTTCAAAGAAAGGAGACTGTCTGTTGAGGTACATGAGGTTTTCTAATCTCATCCTCCTGTCTACAGGATTACAGCTTCCAGCACAGTCCGTCACCTCAAGCTCCGCTGCTCTGAAAAGCGATTTAAGGAGACCAACGTGGAGCAGCGCCTAGGACAGAATCGCACAAGCCATCAAAATTCTCAGGCAAAGGAAAACGTTGCGCTCATCACTGCTGTGACTGGCGCAGTAGCAGGTGCACTGTCATAGCACCGAGAAAACTGCTGTCGCCTCACGCAGCTTTAGCGAACATCCTGCCGATGCTGTAATTCGTGCTACGGGGGTGTCCGGTGCCGTTGTCCAAGTGTTGCACGTGTTGAATAAATTTGGTGTTCTAAGGTTATGCGCCTGGATCTCAAGAGCTCTAGTGTTTTATGAGGTGCGTGCAGAGGTCTCACAAGCGCCACTATCGGGCTGCTAATTTTGTCCTGCAGCCATCCTTCCATTTCACTTTGTAGTGCCGCTCTTGGTGATTTCTCCTGGACTTCTGTGTTATTTGCTGAGATATCCAACCCGAACGTCTGCTGCCGTTGTACTGCTGACATTCGAGTTTGCCACTTGTGTGCAGATCCTGTGCCGATGCATCGACTCTTCTGCGGTGCTACCGTTTATGATGGGCATATTGGCGTTGTACTGCGGAATCGACTACGTGTGTGATTATCATCTGTACTGCATGCAGGATTGAATTGCGAAAGCGCAGCGCATACTCGTGTATGTGGACATTAGCTCCACAGCTCTGTGGAAACAGGGATATCTTGTAAATACTTTGGGTCCGTCTCCATCGCGGCAGCACCACTGGTGCATTTCACGTCGTGCTGGCCCCTGCATCCCGACGGTACGAGTGCGTGCTGGTTGCAACAGGACCGCTACCCGCAGAGGTAGGATGCGGAGCATACAGCGCTACGCACGCGGCTGCCTATGTGAGACCATACAGGAAAACTCTAGTGTGAATATGTAAGTGAAGCATCTCAAATTTGGTGTACGTACATCTGTGCCGTTGTGTATAGATAGGGATATACGCTTAGACGTCTGATTGCCAAATATTGAATCCGCGTTTTTGTGTACATGTACAAGGAACGCGTAGCCACTCTATGATCGATCCACAGGAAAGCGAAGACTGTTTCATTCTCATGGGCTTCCCAGGAGCCGGTACTGATGTGTTACAGCCTCTTGCAGCGGGCTACGGCTGGTTCTGTTCTGCATCCACCTGGTAGCGCCGCTGCCTGGAATTCCTCCAGCAACATGCTCAGTACATGTCACGGGTTTTACTACGTACGTTTCTCCCGGCAACTCTTTGTTGACGACGCGCACCACTACATCGTCCGTTTTTCCACCTTGTGTGCGTCAGGCTCATCACCGGTCGCCCCTAACCACAAATCTTCATTATTCCCTTGTCTTAGTGGCACTCCTGTCATTACTGTCACCTGGGCGGGAGAGATGGTTATTTTTCTCTTCTTCTCCTGTGACTGGTCTCGGTGGTCTTCTCCGGCAACACCACGTGTCGTATGCGTAGGGGAAACATGTCCGTCTACGCTGGTTCGACAATAGTGAGCTCACACTTGATAGCCTGAAAACCGGTCTTTTTCACCTCTTAGTACAAGTTGATAGTGTTGCTTTTACACCTCTTCGTTGGCTTGAGGCTTCTATTACTGCTGCGCTCTTGTCGCAGGCCGTGTGCCCGCAGAAATCCACCCACTTTCAGCCTAGGCGAGTCAACACGCTTGTGCGCGTGGCTACTTGATTGATCCGCAGGGCCCATTATGGACCACAAGCATTCATTGATTTTGACGGGCTTCACTGACTTCGGCCCGGAAAACGCGATGTGAGTTGTCAAGTTTTTCGCATTTACCCACTAAACGTCGTGAGCGTATGCGCTGACTTCAATCGCATTTCTGTTCCTAGCCTCCTGTCCGAATGCCCATGGTGGTCACTGCAACTAGGAGAGCCTCTTAAGAAACCATGTGCAAAGCGTGTTTATACATAAAGCCTTTTCCCATCCGTGGAGCTCCGACGTGGCTGGCAATTTTTTTAACACTGTATCATATTAGGTAGCCCGAGAACGGTGATAGCGCCAATCAGGCCAGCGCTGTCAGTCCTACTGAAACCGCAGTCGACATGTGCACTAGCTGCGGTTCACAGCAGCCGGTCTAGCGAATAGGGTGGTTTCTGTGGAGGTAATGCCCACTGTCGATCGGCTGCCGCTCGCGCGTTTGCCTTGCTCGCTATATCACGTGAAACACGCCGAAGGGTCCTGACGCTTGAATCCGGGTTAGACAGCACGGAAGGCGTGTGGCCGCTTCCATCGCGCTGTGGGTTGACACACATGAGGACTGGCATCGAGTTCATATAATTCACTGAGGGAGCTCCAGGCAAAACTGTCCAACCGGGCCTGCGCTGTAGACTGCGCTGAAACTTTCACTCATGAAATGCCACCCATACCCTGAGTGCTGGCAGAACGACAGCGTATTTCTGCGGCCATAGAGCTGCGTGCTCCCCCTACGCAACTCGCCGTGCACAATGTTCCATAGATTCGGTGGGAAGCGATCGCTGGAACTTGATGTTAGTGGGCATGTCACGCACCCTCCAGCAAAGCACCTGACGAAGTGTGCGTCTGCCGATTTCTAATGTGCTCGGTGCAGCACTCCGGTGAGTGCCAACCGCTACGATGCTCTGCGCTGGTTTTCTCGTACCATAACTCTATAGCAATTATAGGTTGGACCGGCATCATGACTGTAGAGAATCTCTTCATACTATACAGTCCTCTTCCCCCCCCCTTCACGTTTTCTCGGTTCTCTAATAGCAAGGCGGGTTCTAATTTCTTGGACACCCCGCGAGATGTCTTTCGATGTACAGAAAGTAGATAAAAGGGGCAACGTAATCGAGCGGCGTGTAGACAACGTTGTAATGGAAAAAGAAAGCGTGGATATAAGCTACGGATGCTACTCGCCTTCTTGGTGCTTGTGCGTCTCTGCTGGAAAGCAAATTGCCCTCGGTGGCTGACTCAGCGACCGCAAAGGGACATGTGCGAGTTATTAAGGCCTGGGCAATAAATGACGCCACCACCAACTGGCTGCTGAGCCAGTGAACGTCACGTTAATCAGAAACATGACACGGACAACCCTCGTCAGTCTGTCATACGGCTGCAGGGGAGACCATGGAGTCAGACACATATAGCATTCCGCCCACAAATGTCTGATTTCCGTTCCGAGAGTTGGGACACATGTGCGTCTGCACTCTCGCTTGTCAGACTTCCTGAGTGCAGTCCTCAGAACTGTCAGCGAGTTACTGATCGCAAGGTTTGAAGGAGAGCGAGCTTGAGAGCGCCTCTGGCCGGTTGATTCAGCGCTGATAATTTTTTTTGTTAAAGACCCTGAGTATGCCAAGCTCGGACAAAGCACAAGGTTTCAGCCGTTCAGGTCACTTGGAGTGCATTTTCGCATCATGTCCTGAGAGGTCGCGTACGCTAACACACGACGTTTACGTTGGTAAAGCGATGTAATCTGGATCAACGAGTGACTGCTTCCGAACTGTGCCCCTGTAGTAAATTTTTCGAAACATTTCTTTTCATCACATCCTCCAGCGCGGGTGGTGTCGGGAATGAAGGCCCAATAGGGTTATCTTCGTTTTAAAGGGTTCTGGCTTGAGTCGACTAAGGATGCCGGTTCGCATGGCCAACAAGTCGAGTCTCTGTCCCGGCCGATGGTCTCGGGGCAACCACCAATTTGCAAAGAGCAACACACGCTAACACTAAAACTTTACCATCAGACATCACATTCACTTCCCACGTTATCAATTGAATATAATGAGTCTCCCCCGTTCGTGTGCTACCAGGTTTTATGTTCAAAGTAGAGTTCTCTCTAAACGCCTGCGCCACGCATTGCACCTGCTTAGTTCACTAGGGCGAACTTCCGATTTCGAGCTCGAAAAATGGAGACATACTTTTCTTTAGTAGAAAACTTAATGTACAACTCCCTTGACTGCTGCCTCTGACTTGGATGCATCCTTCCCCGCTTAAATTGGTTGCCCTAGCTGGCGCCTGTGCAAAATTTCCACGCGTCTCCAAGAGAAACCAAGCGAAAGCACGAGTAGACCCTATTTCACGAGCATCGTATTGCAGTTACAGAGTCGAAATGTTCACATGACGCCAACTTACATTTTGGCCTTCTGGAACAGTTCCACCCCTCCGTCCAACCTCAACAATGTGATTGATCGTTTTCATGGCGTCAGGAAGATTGTCTACGTTCCTCAGCCCACTCCATTCCTGTGGACTATTATGTTACTTCAGCACTTGCATCCTTTTTCTTAACCTCAGTACACGTTTCCAGTGCGGTTAACTAAACCTTTCCCTCCCAAGCGCGAAGGAGCTGCAGGAGCCATCCTTATTTCTCATGCCTTATCCAAAGACGGATAGCCAGCATGTGTAGAAGTGGCTACGCTGGAGGTCAGAAAAGTTTTATTCGCAAAGTGCTGTGGGCCGCCACTCGGCAGGTCGACAAAATGTACAGTCCACAACTGTACACAACCGATGTATCGTATGTTGTGGCTACTAACAGCCGGCAGGGCTAGAGCTTACCTGTTGATTCCCGACTTGTTTGTGGCCTGCTGACTATGACAGTAAAAAGCTACAGCATTTTTGTCGTGCGCAGGTCAACGACATATACGCGTACAAGCATGTACACATATACGTATATATATATATATATATATATCGGGTTATCCAACATCACCTAAGTCTCGGGTACAGAATGAACTGCAAAAATGTACGCAGAGCTGTGCGTGAGAGTACAGTTTCCGACAGACAGGGAGTGTAAACGCCTGGAAGCAAACGCATGCGGTCGGCGACTGCGTGCCAAATATCTTCCTACGCCGTCATATATATATATATATATATATATATATATATATATATAGGCGTCGGGGTGGAAGTTGAGAGCGACCGAGTTCCCCACAAGCGCTCACCGAGGTTTTGCAGATGCTTTGCTACTTTTACTTGAAAGAGTTTGGAGTACACACGCCTGCCGTGCCGCAACCTTTCCCAGGGACTTCTCGTGAGGAGCGAGAAAAGGCTGCGCAGCGGCGATGAAGTGTTTATTTCTTTTTGTCGAGATGCGTCAGAACTCCAAGACGTACACAGCGCTCAAGCGCGCAGACTCGTAACTCGCACAGACGACCTTTTCTGCAAATATGTTAGGGACTGTTTTACCTGGGGTGGACCGACTTTACGAGCGAGCAGCCTCCGTTTGCCGTAGAGGAGTATTCGAGCCTGCTTGCACCAAGCCCTTCACTTCCTCTCTAGCATCGCAATTAAGAGGGATTCCTTCGCTGAGATACGTGGTTACGCACTGAGTCATCGCGTACATATCAACGCAGCAAACGAAACTGCCAGAACACGAGTATAGGGATGCGTCAACTTTCTAACATATAGAGGAATGCGCGGTGCGACGTATGTGTGTAGCGGAACTCGATGCGTGCTGCTGAAAGGTAATCTGCGACGTATGTGTGTAGCGGAACTCGATGCGTGCTGCTGAAAGGTAATCTGTTTGAAGTGTGTCCGAAAAGAAGAACTGAACTGTGTAGTCAAAAATCCATTTGAATTCGAATGTGCGCACGCGACCTTGCTAAAACGAGACGCATAAGACAAAGAACTTTCTGCGGTCGGGGTACCAAGCAGCGCCGACGAGAACTCCGGACAACCAAAGAAATCCTAATCTGACTACAAATTTCGATCATGTAAAACAACCAGAGTCGCTGGTGTCCAAGGGCAATGCGGCAGGGCCTGTTCCACGCGAGCACGCGAGTATACCTATTCTGCATTCGAGCGTACCCCCGCGTACACATGTGTACCTGTTTCGGTCGTGTATGTGTTAACTGTGCATATTTGTGTATTTAAGTACACGTATGACGTCTATGTTGTGTATGGCTATCAACAGCTGTGCATTGTAGACGTCTGAACATTTGTCATTCGGCGGTGTACACATGATAGTGGCATTATACACACGATGAAAGTACTAGATACGCTTGTGTTCACCTCTTCTGGACTCCGGGACCTGAAGAATTGAAATGAAGACCTGTTTTGCTCTACTGGCGCCTTCACCTGTTGTAAAAACTCTATGTAGGGTAATGGTTGACCTCCCTGTCTCCTTGTAGCGGATGAGCACCACCTCAGGCTGTTTGGCCTGTTAACTGCTACTCTGCAGTGCCACCTGCAGTCCACCACATGCAGCGCGGTCATCCTCTACCGGCCAGCGCAAGTCTTGCCACGCTGACACACTCTTCTTCCTTTCTGCTACTGAAGCACGAATGTCACGGTTTTTGAATAAAGGTCCCTTTATCTGTGATATTGTCTGAGGACCTGACGCCACGCTGATTCTTGGCGTCTATCACCGAGACTCAGCCGTCGCCCTTCTCTCTAGCACGAGGGCGGCAGGTCTGCGCCGCGCTCCATCATAGAAATGCCCGTTCGTATTTAGGTCGCTGGATTTCACTCTCTGCAATTGTCCTTGCACGTACAAACACCGGCTACTATGAATCGTGTGCCGGATGTTTGCGGTGGACGTCGGAACTACGCAACTCTCTGCGGCTACATCCCCGCTCCTCCTCCCATGCGATCAACGGGGGCCGGCATTGGAAGATGAATAATGCAGAACTTCCCCGCATTCCAAGAAAGGTAAGGTGTTCGCTATTCCGTCCCTTTGGGAGAGTTTGCGTGTGTCTGTACAAACGAGGACTCCCTAAATCAGTGGGCCACACATACCCGTCCCCCTCGTTTGATTCTGTCTCGTAAGGGCTGCGCAGACGGAGTCCAGCGCATTGACGCTCTCGGGACCACAGTTCGACATATTGATAGGGTGAAAATTTTGCCTTTCTGGGGGATTTTAGGGCGACTTGACGCTAGTCGTCGAAGTGGACAGGGGAAAAATTGCTGCTGCGTTCGGTGACGCTAGCATAAAGTAACACTATCTTCTGCCCCTCCCTGCATGACCGTAATGTGGTTCGTTTTATTGTTGCCGCCTCCACTATCTGTGTTCCCCATAACGGTCTTCGTCTAAGCGCGTGATTTGACACTGCCAGCTACACTTTAAGAAAACAAGCGGAACACGATACACAGACGGCATTTCTTCTTGGTGGCCCACCTGCATACGTTCCATTGCCACTGTCGTCCTCCAAAAACCCATTGCCCTATGGGGCGTTCCCATATCCTTGACAATTAGATCACCTCACCGGAAAAGTCACACACTTTACACGTCGACACAACCGGTAAAGATAAATCACGATGTTCACTTTCGGTGTCTGCGCACGTGTCCGTAGCAGTACGGATACGTTTTGTACCCCAATTTTTCCTACCTAGAACTGCACTTTGAGGATGTTCCACTTCAAACAAGTGTACCGACTGGGTGCACATCATTTTTTTCTGCACCAAGTTGGTACTCGGACTATGAGGTGGCGTGCTTTATTCCACCGCTTTTGAACCGCCATTTATGTGGGCAGTCAGCCGGAAGAAATTTCGTCTGGACGGGATGATAGCTTGCCACATCGCGACTCTTTCTAGATCTAAGGAACAGCGTGTCAGTGACACTTTCATCTAAGGAGAAAAAAATTCTGTATACGCAACGTAATTATGAAAATATCAATGTAGAGTCGTTGAAAAGTGGAAGTGTGTGTGTGTGTATGTGGCTACGAAGGCAGTCCATTGAAGAAGTATATATATCGCTTCAACACACAACCCTCGTGTAATGTACGATGCGTCCAGTTGCCAAGGCTGTGCGTGCAGGGGCAGTTTCAATATAGTAGGCACTCTTCAGCCTCAGTCGTTTTCCGGCGGTGCACATCCTGTTTCCACACGTCTTGAAACCATGGATGGAACGCAGCTGCACGCTGTACATCCACAGTAACAAACCAGATCCGCCGTCCGTGGACGGAGCTCCAGAAGAAAATCGAAAGTTTGAATGAAGCCACCAAGGCAGAAGGCATGCAAGAACTTATCATCGGTAGGGTCTTTCACCCGCTTTACATGCAATAAGCTTCTGTATACAGTTTGCTTTCGTACCACCTGATCTCGGTTTACCCGTCCTTCTGCTTGACACTATTACGCAGAGTTACACGTTCCTCTTTGCATTCTGCAGTCCCTTTCTACGTATTAATCCTGGCACAGCTCCTGCCTTCCCTCTTTACCCATCCCCCTCTGTGTGCACTCTCTTCCGCTTTCCCTCTTCTTCCCCTTCGTCGTACTTCTCTCTGCAACACGTCACAGACATCTACGCGTCGCTTTCAGTTCACATTTCAGTGTTCTTCATTTATCCTATGTCTTGTCATCCGTTGCATTCTAATCTCCGCCGTGCTGCGGCAGTAGAAAAAGGCTTTCACCACGGAAAGGCGATTTTTTGAAAAGGCGGACTTGGTAAAAGCGTTGACACTGCCGAATGCAGATTCCATATGCGTTCCTGTGAGTTACTTGTAGTGCATGTCCACTGTTGTGTTTGTAACGTTATCGCGACTCAAAGGAGCCTGCGAGAACAACATGCAGGGGAGGGGAGACATCTATTTTTCTTATACTACAAATCTGTTCCTTCTCTCAGTAGAAAACCCAAAATGTGTCGACGGCTTATCAAAGTAGACTTCCCCCAGCTTGGTGTTATCAAGCGTTGTTCCTGACAGGCACCGTCTTTCCTCATTCGCAATTCCTATCTTTGTTTGTCTCGTCCACTTTTGTTCTACAGAAATAGCATGCATCATCACCAGTACTCGCTTGTTTCTCCTCTACGTTGCACACAGCCTCGCTTACTGATCTCTCTCTTTCTACGCATATACACATATATATATATATATATATATAAGTGTATGCGTAGAAAGAGAGAGAGAGCAGTGCTTCTCTGGTGTTGTTGTCACAGTAGAGCACGCTGTTGATAAGTGTTGAGGGTGCTGACTGCACTTGTATCGTAGACAAGGTATTATGGATAGTTGATTGCCGTAATGCACTTGTCTGATTGCAGCTGCTGCTCTTGCTGTCTCTTTTTCTGTTGTATATATGTCCTCCAGGTCAGAGACCGTAGACGTCTTGTGCCTGTCGACGTGGTGCTGGACTATCTGGTGCTGCTGTGTGCGTGCATCTTTTTTTTTTTTTTTTAAAGAGTCGTTTTAGAAGTGCAGTTTGAACGTAAAGAGTTGAATGCCCATTTCCGCTTCTTGTGTCTTGTGGACTCTGTGCGAGTCTGTAATGCTCCGGCCGAAACGGAAGCAGCGGACGCAGCACGACTGTTTAGAGGTGGTGTTGCAGCGCATTCATATCATTGTCTGCTGCGCTTGCCTTTCGTTAAGAAAGAACAGACGACACAAACGTAGGGAGATAGGAAGATCGACGGACACCCCATGCAACGACTTCCCCCTGACACAATCTCTCTGCCTAGACGTGGACCTGTCTTTTCTGCTGATTCTCTTCGGAGAGCATCACTCGGTTATTGAACGCATATTGGGCCGATAGTTGCTGTCCCCTGCTGCCTTTTTCATTCTTTGCAGCGATGTGCCAGGGGGAGGCGTATACGCGGCTGCTGATGCCGGTGATTCGCTACGCAATGCCCAGTGCAGACAAACGCGTGAAGAAGCTCACGCAGCTTTATCTGGAGATAGTAGGCAAATGCAAGCCCGACGGCACCCTGAAGGAAGAAATGATTCTTGTATGGTAAGGTTCAACGCTATGACCTGCTCTGCTGTGTGGTTCTGCTGTTGCTGCTCTTGGCAGTTGCTACTACTGCTGCTGCTGTTTTCCACTGTGGTCTTCTCCTCATCGTACTGAAAGTGCTGCACTCGCGTTTCGATTGCTTCTTCTTCTTCTTCTTCTTCTTCTTCTTCTCTGTGACACATCGAAGTGGATGCTGAAGACGACGTCTGCTGCAAGTGCGTGCAAGCGATACCCGGATGAGTTCTCTCTTTTTGTTCTGTTAGCTTCTCTATCTCACGTTGGCTTTGGTCTGCTCTCTGCGTGATGATGAGACGAAGTCGCTGCATGCCCCGTGCATGTGTCTCGCGGCCTCTCTCTTTCCTCTGATATATCTGTACATATGTCTCTTTCTCTTTAGCTGCCTGTGAAGATGGATTTTTGCTGCTGCGACTGTACTTTGTGCGTGCCTCTCTCTGATTGATGAGTGAGTCTAGCACACCTGCCTGCGAGCCTGTCCTGCTGTGCGTTCACTCTCTGTTTTCTGCCCTGCTGCTGTCAAATGTCCTCAACCAATATCCACTTTCTTCCCCTTAAATAGCCCTTTTTAGTCTTTCACACACGGCTGCCCTGCAGCACCTTCTTCTTCACTCTGTCAGACCTTTTTGTCTCTGGAACGTCAAACTTCTGCGCCTACGGAGGGACATGCGTATGCTCCACAGCAGGTCGACAGTGTCTATATACATCATAAGATCGTAGTGTGTACATACAAGGTATCTGGATATGTTTGTTCCGCTTCATCATTTTTTTCTCTTTGGAAACAAGGAATTTTACGCGCATATCCATGCAGGCGAGGACATCATCCAGTGGCCGTTGCTTTTGTTCCAGCTGCTTTGTATGCCAACTCCAACAAAAGTTCAAACATAAAATATACAAAAACATGTCTTCGCATAGAGGTCATTGGACGCTTCTATCCATGATTTTATCTATCAGTACCTCAAAACACACATACTACTTCCATATGTAAATATACAGATACAGACGGATATCTATACCTCCATCTCTCTATATATATATATATATATATATATATATATATATATATGTCTCCATATATACAGGGAGTCATGTTGAAATATGTGTGGCGCTTGTTTGCTGGCGCGGCGTGCTGTATGGTGACGTGAACCAGAGACGTGTGGATGAGATCGGCGCATGCAGACTGTGAGTCTCCCATGCTATTTCCATGTTGAAGAATGGTTGAAAGGCTTTGCGGAGCGTTCAGTAGTAGGAGGAGGACGCATGGATCCCTCTTTCATCCTGATTTATGTCGACGTGTTGTCTATCTCTTGTTGGTTTTTCATCTGCCTCTGCAGGCGTATATTTGCGTACATATGTCAGTCCATCTCTGCGTCGTGTTTCTGTTCCTTGCAAGACACCTCTATTGAATATGCAATTACTAGCCCTCTTCACTAAGCTTTCTCTAATCGTATAAAACAATGGATACGTCTACACCTACGTGTTTCTCTCTCTCTCTCTCTGTCTCTGTCTACCTTCTATAATACGTACATGTTTCTTCTCTGTCTCTCTGTTGCTGTCTCTGTCTCTCTCTCTGTCTCTGTCTTTCTGTCTCTCTCTCTCTGCCTCTGTCTCTGTCTGCGTGTGTACGATGTGCTGTCTGTGGAGGTGATCTGCAGCAACGCGCTGCGTAACGACCTCATGTCTCCGAACGAGTACGTCCGAGGCTCGACTCTGCGACTTCTCTGCAAAATCCATCATTTCAAAGTTCTGGAGCCCCTCATTGAAACCATTTTGAAAAACTTGGTAGGCAGAAAACACATCTAGCATCATTGAATCTCTTCGGTGTTCGCATTTGACCCTTCCGCTCTTCTCACGGCTCTGTACGAGGCACACGATGTGCCCACAGAGACACAGCCAGCGAGACAGACACACATCGTCTAGTGAAGACGCGAGGCAGCAAAAGACGCGAGGCAGCAAAAGACGCGAGGCAGCAAAAGACGCGAATCAGCAGAAGACGCAAAGCAGGAGAAGACGCGAATTAGGAGAAGACGCGAATCAGGAGAAGACGCCGAATCAGGAGAAGACGCAAAGCAGGAGAAGACGCATAGCAGGAGAAGACGCGAAGCAGGAGAAGACGCGAAGCAGGAGAGGACGCCAAAGCAGGAGACATCCACCTGGCCTTTCATACAGCGTGATTGTCTACATGTAGTCGGGTGTTGTGGAGCAGCAGGCTTCAGCAAAACAAATGCCGAAGGAAACGCTGTGGATGATGTCATGCTTCTGTGACACTTGCATGCAACTGAACACCCCACAGCGCATGCATTGAACACCCCACAGCGCATGCATTGAACTCCCCAGAGCGCATGCATGGAACACCCCACAGCGCATGCATGGAACACCCCACAGCGCATGCATGTGAGATGATGCTGTGTGTTTTTGCAGAGCCACCGACACAGCTACGTCCGGCGAAACGCGGTGATGTGCGTGTATTCGATTGTAAAGCATTTCGGATTGGACGCGGTGCCGACTGCAGCGGATCAAATTGAGAAGTTGCTGCTCTCTGTAAGGCAGAAAAAACACAGAAAGAATCGTCTTGCTGCTGCCTCTCTTTCCCCAGGAATGCGGTTTGCATGTGTGCTGTGCCACAATAGAACCCTACGCATGCAGCACAGAAACAAGGGCTTCCTGCAGTTCTAAACAGGGTCTATATTCTGCGTATTTATCAACTCAAACGTCACTATTGGCTGTGTAGATCAATGGAAGATTCTGTTATAACATATATATATGTTATATGATATGTTGATATATGTAAATAATATATGTTACGTCTATATATATATGTATATGTACAGCGAGAAGAAGCGTCTTCTTTTGCAGATTCACCACATTCCATGAGACACATGCTACACCGTACTAAAGCTGCGTCTCTCTGCGGGAGACAGAGACAGCAGAGAAGAGACGTCTTTAGCGGTACACGTGGAGTGTCACGTGCCCTCCCGACCCTACAGATATGCATGCACCGCGTAGCCCAACACAGCAGTCTAGCACCCACGGTGTTGCAGTTGAGAAACGAGGGAGACAGAAACAACGGTGACTGCTGTTCTTCCCGTCCACTAAGCCGTTGGATCCTTGCATGCGTCTTTCTATCTTCAAGATGTGTATGTATGCAACTACGCGACTGCAACAGGAGTGGAGTAACGCACAAGGGAACGATTTAGCAGCAGCATCTGTGAAGACCTGCAGTCCTCTACAGCTGTCTCCATATATATTTATACGCGTACGCACATGTTCAACATGCACATATATATATATATATATATATAATATATATATGTACATGTGTACTGTGATGTCACCTGTAGAGCTCTTTACAGATGAAAATATATATGTAAAGAGGTAGGTGTATAGACCCCAGCTTTACTGGCAGAAGAGGGGAAAGCGTTGCTGCAGATAAGAGCAGATGGCAGCGTGTTGTTGACTTTGAGCTCTTTCCTCAATGCAGAGGGATAAAGAGGCAGCAGCAACCCTTTCTGGAGACAGAGGGAAGGCAGCAGTTGTTTAAACGGGGGGGGGCAGCACAGCAGCCGGAGATGCAAGGACTGCATGAATGCGTTCGACTTGCATGGGGTGTTATGATGAAAGAAAGAAAAAATCGTGTTCTGTGTAACAACGCCTCTAATACGCATGCGCGAGGGGTTGCTCTCAGGGGGTGTCCTGCTGCTATTCAGCTCCCCGGCGTTCATGTCCGCGCTGCTGCTTCTCTGTTCTTGAACCACCCGTGACGCGAGGGTCCTCTGCTATCTTCCTGCTGCTGTTGCTGCCGTGGTTGCTGCTGCTCTCGCTGCTGCTGTGAGTGCTGCTGCTGCTGCTGTTCGCCACGAGTACATTTATGTTGCTGCTGCTGTGGTGATTGTCACATGTACGTGGTGGAGGACGTTGCTGCTTGTGCGTGGCTGCTGCTGCTGCTTTACACAGGAGGGCGACTTAACAACAAAGCGAAACGCCTTTCTGTTCCTCGTGCAGTTCGCGACGAAGCGTGCGGTGCAGTACGTGCTGCAGCAGCAGCAGCAAAGCACCGACAGCAGTGGGAATGTGTGGAGTGGCAGCGGAGACATCTTCCAGCTCGTTTTGCTGCAGCTTCTGCGCAAGGTCTGCCGCCAGAAACAGCAGCAGAAGGTGCGTGCTGCTGACGTTTCATGTCCTCGAGAGGACTTCAATACACACGTGTTGAATCAGCAGCAAAAAACATGTCTTTGTGTCTTTGCTTTCTTCTTGTCGTACAATCTCTTCCCCATCTGCTGTTGGTGAAGCTGAATCTACTGCCCGTCTGTCTTGCTGTGTTTCACTCAGCCTCTTGCATCCAGGTGTCTCTCTACCTCCCCTGCAGATACGCTTTCCGTGTGATCTGTCTTCATGTCTCTGCTTTGCTACGTTATCTTCCCACTCACTCCTTCAGGTGTACGTACACGAGTGTCGTCACCACCCAACTTTTTTTCCGGTGTACGTACACCCGAAGGAGGTCTCGACCACAGCACATCCCTCCGGCATAACGCGGTGGCATCTCTCCCAATAGAGGCACTTTTTGCTGCACTGCTCAACGATTCGAATGTACACCGGATGTGCGTGAGTAGAGCGATCATCGTAACAGAGCGAGCAGCAACAGCAGCAGCAGGCGCTGAGGGGTTTGTGATAGACTGCGAAGAATGGAAGGAGGAGGAACTGCAGTGCCTTGCATGCCTCCTGTGCATGCAGCAGAGCCAGAGTTAGCAGTAGCGTTGCTGCATGTAATCGTCGCAGCAGCAGCAGGAGCTCATCCCTGCGTTCTTTTCGTGTCACGTGCTGCTGCTGCGCGGGTGAACTGCGAAATCTGCTGCTGTCTCTTCTTTCGGGTCTGCAAGCGGCTGGAGACTCTGCTGCTGCTCTGACATGCTGCTGCTTCCCGATTTTCATGCAGACCTTCTTCAGCTGCTGTTGCTGCTGCTCAGACATGCTGCGGCTACCCGGTCTTCATGCAGACCTTCTTCAGCTGCTGCTGCTGCTGCTCAGACATGGTGCTGCTTCCCGATCTTCATGCAGACCTTCTTCAGCTGCTCTTGCTGCTGCCGATCTTGTCTACTTGCTGTTTCCTCGGTTTCTCTAGCACGCTCCCCACGTGCAGGCAGCTGTATCGTGCCCGTGCTGCTGCCGCGGTGGTGATGGTGGTATTGCGAGTACTGTTGCTGCAGCAGCAGCAGCAGGAGCGAAGGGCTATTTAAATTGTTGCTTTCCCGCGTGTTCTTTCCTCTGCTGCTGCCCTTGTGTGTCTACTCTGGTCTCTGAACGCCTCGCTGCATGCTCCTCTGCTCAGACATGCTGCTGCTGCTGCTGGTGCTTCCCGTGTAGAGGTGTCTGCATTGGGTGTTGGCGCCAGCAACAGAGTCAAACCTGCTGCTGCATTGTTATCTCCCTTTGAAGACGCCGAGGGGCAGCTGCTTTCCTCCCTCATCCGTCTTCTTCTTCGTCTTTTTCGTCTTTTTTCTTTCCTCTGTTTGTCTTATTCAGTCTTTTCACTGCTCCAGCAGCTTCGTTTCGTCTTCGGTATGTGTTTCTCTCTTCCCCAGGTGTATCTCTGTCCGGTAGCGCCTGCTTCTTCTCTGCCACGGTCTGCTGCTGTGCTTTCTGACTGCGCTGCTGCTGTGGGTCTCCCACTGTGCTGCTGTTGCTGCGCTTCTCTAAATGTGTGGGGTGCTGCTGTGCTGCGTCTCTGCTGCTGCTGCGCTCTTTCACGCTGCGGCAGCAGCTGTGCTTGTTTGACTGTGCTGCTGCTGTGTTTCTCTGACTGTGCTGCTGCTGTTCCAGGCGGGACTGCTGAAGCTGATTATCGCGCTGCTGCCTTCTGCACCTCCTGCCGTTGCTTACGAAGGAGCCTGCTCTTTGCTGCAGCTGTCAAGGGCGCCTGCAGCTCTTCGCGCTGCTGCTGCTGCTCTGTCTTTGCTGCTGTGTGGAAACAGCGATAACAACGTCAAGCTGATCGTTCTCGATCGCCTGCAAGACTGTGTTCACCGCAGCAGCAAAGGAGCTATGCAAGAGTTCGTGGTTGATATCCTCAGAGGTAATTCTGGGAGCTGCTGCTTCTTCCATTCGCAGCTCCAGCAGCAATGTACTGCTGTTAGCAGCAGCTCAACAGCTCTTCCAGCAGCAGTATATGCCTTCTACCAGACCCAGCACTTGCAATACATGCATGTTCGAAGCATTTGCAACAGCAGCAGAAGAAGCATGTGCGTGCTACCCGCTCCAGCAGCAACAGCATCCTCACGTTATTCGCAGCTCTACCAGCAGCAGCATCAGCAGCTCCATATTAGCAGCTACAGCAGCAAGCTACTATCTCCAGCAACAGAGGCAGCAGCCTCTCCATATTTGCAGATGCAGCAGCACGCTCGCAGCTCTTCCAGCTGCAGTGTGTGCAGCCAGCTTTGAAGCAGTGCAGGACTTCTTGCTACCCTCTTCATCCTCCTCCTCCTCCTCCTCCTCCTCCAGCAGCAGCAGCAGCACATGCCAGCAGTTTTCCCAGCAACAATTTCTCCTGCTGCAGGAGCAGGACGTGTGGGAGGTCCTCGCGCAGCTGCTGCTGGTGTTAGTAGTACTCATAGTAGTGTTGATAGGAGAACGCGAGCAGCGGGAAGCAGCAACGCGAGTCAGCTGCGGCAGCAACCTCAGGAGCAGATATCTCTGTTGCAAGAGCCCCAGCAGCAGCAGGAGTTTCTCTGGAAGCAACAGCAGCTGACTAGCTTGCAGCAGCAGCAGCATGACAGAAGAAGTAAAAACAACACACACAACGGAAAAAAGATAAAGAGGAAGGAGGAGGAGCAGCCAACGCGAAGAAGAGTATCAAGAGAAGAAAGACATACACATAGAAGAAGAGAGAAAAAGCAGAAGTGCAGTCAGCAACAGCAGCTGAAAAACCCTCACCCCAGCCCTAGCAGCAGCAGCAGATCAGGTGCAGCAGCGGCACCGAAGAGAAATGTGTATGCTCTGAAAGGAAAAAAGAAGACAGCAGTTATGATAATGAAGAACCCTCTACATTTCCAGCAGCAAAAGGAGCTGCAGTGATATTAAGAAGGCAGACTCGGCAGGTGCAACCTTGCAACTCATCAGCAGAAGTAGCAGCAGCAGCAGCAGCAAAGACGTATCTACTTGTATGTCCCGCGCGTAATAGAGTAGACATCTCTTCTTTACTCTGTAGAAAGAAGATGCGTGTCTACTTTACTTTATATGTGTATGCAACCTCCCGCAGTGGACAGACGTTGGTCAAGGGCAGAGATACCTTCCTCGCTGCTGAACCACTTATCGCTGCACTCTGCTCTTCCTTCTGCCGCTGGTCCTGGAGAACTTAAAAGACACGGGCATCTCCATGTCTCTCATCACCTATATATACAAAGACATTGCATATAGATAGATAGAGAGGCCTTGATGTCTCTGTAGGCCCACTTGTGCATTGCTGTTGTTTTGAAGGAATTTGTTTGTCTTCGTTCTCTCTCCCTTCACTGTTGCTGCTGCTGCTGCTGCACGTTGCTGCTACTCGTGCTGCTGCTGCTACAGCACATTGCCGCTGCTGCTGCTGCTGCTGCTGCTTCACATTGGTGCTGCTGCTGCTGCTGTTGCAATTGCTGCTGCAGGTCTGCAGACGCCTTCGCTGGACGTCCGTCGGAAGACGCTGGATCTCGCGCTGCAGGTGGTGGAGCCTGCAGCGTCGCTGCAGCAGCTGATGGGAACGTTGAAGAGAGAGTTGATACGCACATCAGAACCAGGACAGCTGTCTATTCCTGGGACGATGGAATATAGACGTCTGCTCACCAAGGCTCTGGTAACTGAAGGAGGAAGAAGTCGCTTCTCTTCTCTTTCTTTTATGGTAGATGACCTTTTTCTATGATGCAAAAAGCTGTGCAGAGTTAACTGCGGGGCTTGCAGCAGCAGCAGCAAACGCTGTGCAGCTATAGGACAAAACGTTGGTTCGCTACTCTTGTATCAAAGAAGGAGTTAGAAGTTTCATTATATACACCCCAGATACCTTCTTCTTCTTCTTCTTCATCTTTATCTTTGTTCATATCACTTATATATATATATAGAGAGAGAGAAAGAGTCAGACACACACACACATACACACTCAGACGTATATGGAGGTGTAGGTAGGTATATAAAGACATATATATATATATATAGAGAGAGAGAGAGAAAGACGTTTATTAGACATATATGTCTTCTTGTATAGAGGGTGATATATACAGAGAGAGAAACATATGTCCTCTTGTATATATGTATATACATTCTCTGTACAGAGACAATGTAGAGGTAGACTTGCTGTGTAGAGAGCCATATACAGATATGAACAATTATAATGATGTCCCTGTATACATTTCATGTGTATATATGTAGAAGTATACGTGTGTCTATCCCGAAGGACTGAGTCTATCTCCACAACAACAAATGTGATGGCCGCTGAAATGTCTCTGTAGGTGTATCTTGTGGAAAGAGGGCAACTCCTGCTCTTTGCACGATGTGTGGGGTGTCGCCGACACACGTGTTGCTGCAGCACTTCTGCTGCAGTCGCTTCCCCGAAGCAGCACAGGGCGTTGTAAATGTTCTTCTTGACTTCCTGAGTGACTCCGATGCCTCTGCTGCAACGGAGATCTCTGTGCTGCTGCGAGAGCTCGTCTGCACCTACGCCGAGCTGCGTGCGGCCATACTCTCTCGTCTGCTCGATGTCTTTCCTGACCTTGCACATGCACGGTGAGCAGCAACAACAACAACAACAGCAGCAACAGCAACGGCAGCAGCAACAGCAGCAGCAACATTAGCAACAGCGGCACCAGCAGCAGCAACAGCAGCAACAACAGCAACAGTTGCAACAGCAGCAACTGTAGCAACAGCAGCAACTGTAGCAACAGCAGCAAGTGTAGCAACAACAGCACCAACAGCAACAGCAGCAGCAGAGACAAGGAATATTTCTAGCTGTCTATGGGCAGTGGAGACACTGAATATCCATCTGTGTTTATTTACAGCAGAGACAATGACACTATATTCCTGGGTATCGACAGCGTCTCGGCCTCTCTCTCCTGTTGACATCAGAAAAGATGAATCTTTGTCTCTGTCTGTTTTCATAGTGCGTCATCTTCGATACTGTCCAACGACCCCTGCATGCTGCTGCTGTCATGGAGATAGAGATCGAGCAAGTTGTTTTATCATCTCCAGTTCTTGCACTTCCTCTGACACATACACGGGCTTCTCAGCGTCGATCACGAGCCTTCTATCATCAGAGGATATTGCCTTTTAATCTCTCCCACAGAGCAGCAAAAGTGAAAGACGCTCTAGACTTCAACCGCAAACAGGCACACAGAGGGAAAGATAATTCTGGTGCTGAGACTGCCCGTTTCGGTATCCGAAAAAGATGAAGAAGAGAAGAAGAAGGTGAAAAAAAAGGAGATGAAAAAGGAGGCTAGGAAGAAGAAGGAGATAAAAAAGGAGGAGAAAAAGAGGGCTGCCTGAGGATGTGCTGTTCTGTCACCGTCTCTCTCCTGCTGCTTCTTATATATGCACGGGCGTATACGGACCACGCTGCATGCAGGTGACTCCGCGATCAGACAGACACGATTGCTGTCCCTCCTGACAGCAAACAACCATTTCTTTGCCGACCAGTAGATAAGCACTACTTCCGCAAGACAAAGGACATCTATGTCTATACTTCTCTCTATCTCTCTTCTCTATATATATATAGGATGCTTTCGCGATCCCAGCACAGCCATGTGGTGGGTATACGTCGCCTGCTTCGTCTATACAACAACATGCACATGCCTGCTGCACAGAGAAAGAGAAAAAAAGAAAACGTGAAGAGAAACCCATACTTATATATATATATATATATATACATATATATATGTATAGGTATAGAGACATAAGTATATGCATGGAGATGTGTTGCTGTGCAGTGTTCTGAGAGTTGTGTATCTGGATCCTGGGAGAATATATTGAAGACGCGGAGCTGGCAGATGCCGTTCTCACCGCCCTCTACGCGGCCTGCAGTCCCCTTCCTCTTGGTGGAGGTAAGTGCTACTGCTGCTGACGCGACACATTTTTGCAGCTGCTGCCGTTTCACAGTTGCTTTGGGATTCTGTTGCTCTTGCTGTGCTGCTGCTGCTGCTGCTGCTGCTCCTTCGCTGCTGCTGCTGCGGTTGCTGAGTCTCAATTCTGCTGCAGCATCGCCTACATAGGAGAGCAACGTCTGTGTGCTGCTGTAGCAGAAGCATCACCCCCTGCTGCTGCTGCTTGTCTCTCGGTGCTGCTGTATCTTCGTTTGCTCCGCTATCTGCCTGCTGCTGCTGCTGTATCTTCCAGTCGTAGTGTATCTTCTACTGCTGCTCTGCTGGTGCTGTCCCTGCACGGTGCTGCTGATCTTCTGCTGCTATTTGTGTCTTCTGCCGCGCAGGATCTTCTGTTCTTGCTGAATCGTTTGCTGGTGCCTCTCTGTTTTCTGCTGCTGCTGTTCTACCTTTTGCGGATGGGTGTGCACTGTCTTCCGTACTGCTGCAGTCTCCCCAGGCTGCTGCGTATCCTGTGGACGTGCGTTGCTTCGATGCTGCTAGTGATGCTTTCGTCTTCTGTCACTTGCGTTTAGCTGGGCAATCTCTGCTCCTGTGCTGCTGCTGCTGCTACTACTACTGCGAATCTTTCTGCAGGAGCAGGACGACGAGCAGGAGCGGAAGAAGGCGGGGAGAAGAACAGCAACAGGAAGGAGACAGCAGCAAGCAGCAGCAGCAGGGGCCTCAAATGAAGCTCGTGACGCGAACGGTGATGTCTTCGGACGGAACGTATGGCACTGAAGATGTTTATGAGTCTGTGGACGAGAAAAGAGACAAGAAGGAACCTGCTGCTGCAGACGCTTTCAAGCAGCCGCGTATGCTCTCGCACCGCTGTCTTTTGCTTCTCCGTGGGCTGCTGTCCGCCTGCTGATACGTCTTCTCCTGTGCTACTGCCGCTTGCTGCTGCTGTGATTGTATTGGCGTGGTGCAGCGCTCGCTTGCTGTTGCTGCAGTTTTGCTTTTCTGTGCCATGGCCCCAGTGCTCGTATGTACTACTGCTGCAGCAGAGGACCTGCTACTCATGCTCTGTATGTCGCTGCTGCAGTGCCCGAATCCTGCTGTCGCCCGTTTGTCTGCTGCGCTCTTGAGGCAGCTGGTGCTTCTGCTTCTAAATAATATCTATTTCTTTCTCTATAAACACATATATAAATCTCTCTCTCTCGCTCTCTCTCTCTATATAATATATATATTTATATACTTATGTGTATATATGTATACATATATATCTATATATATACATATATATATATATATATATCTATATATATCTATATATATATATATATATATATATATATATATATATGTTCATTTGTATAGGCCTCTTGGTGCTCGTGGTACGCAGGACGCTTGTCTGCGCGTTTCTTTTTTCAGAACTTGCGGCCTGCGATGTGCCATCTTGCTGTTGCTGCTGTTTGTGCTGCTTGCTCTCGCGATGGCCTGCTGATAGTTTCTTCTGTTCTTGCTGTGTGGGATGTCGTTGGTGCTGTCACTGTTGCACGCGATTGTGGATGCTCCTTGGGCTGGTCATTCTTGCTCTTTTTCTTCTTCCTTCTTCTGTGAGTGTTGTGGTATCTGTAGCGTCTGTTGCTGCTGTATACACGTTGGTCTCTATTTGCTGCTGCTCCTACAGCAGACCCCATGCCTTGCGATTCGGCGTCTAATTCTGCCGCTATTGCTGCTCTTGCTGCTATTGGTGTGTCACTGCACACTGTTGCTGCTGAATGTGATCATGTGCTTCTTCATGAAACTGCATGATGCAGCTGCGTGACTTATACTCTTGCTGCGGCTCCCTGTCTCTCTCTCGCTTCAATGCTGCTGCTGCTGCCTCCATGTGCTACTACTGCAGCAGCAGTCTCCGCGCCGCGTCGTTTCTTTTTCTGCTGCTGTTTTCCTTTCCACGTGCTGCTGATGTATAGTATATGTGCCGGTGCTGCTGTGTTGCAGAAGGCAATGAAGCGCTGCGAAAGCTGCTTCTTCGAGGGGATTTCCTGCTGGCCTCAGTTGTCGCTGTGAGCAGCACGAAGCTGGTGCTGCGCTCCAGTGATTGCGTTATACAGACAGCTGCTCGAGGAGTATCAGCAGCACTGCGAAAGAGCTCTGTGCCCTCGAAGTAGCGACAGCAAGAAACAATGAAGAAAGGATGTCTCCAAGTGCACCTGCTGCTGCTTGCTGGAGCGAAAACGGACCTCACACCTCCCATAAAAATCAATCTGTCAACGTACGTTTTTCTGCCGCTGCAGTTGCTCTTTTATGTGTTGCTACTGCGACGGACCTGCTAATGCGATGGGATAGCTGCTCCTGTTGTGGATTTGTGCTCCAATATCGATGGTTCCGTGATGCTGCTGTTGATAGACGGCTCCTGCTGCTCTTGCTTCAGCTGACCTGTCCTTGCTGCTGCTCTGCTTAGTGCTGTTGCTGCTGTGCCTGCTGCTGCCTCGAGGATGTTGCTGCTGCACTCAGAGGCTGCAGTGCTGCTGCTGCTGCTGCCTCTTCGGGGTGGCTGCATGCGTCTATCGTCTATCTTCCTCCTTCCACTGCGGGGGCTTGTCTTTAAAGTTTGTTCTCTTCCACAAGGTTTTCTTGTGCTGCGGCCGTATACGGTGAGGCGCTTCCTCTTTGCTGAACTGCTCTCTCTGTGGCTGCTGCTGCTGCTACTGCTGCGGGTTTGCTGTTTTTGAACAGTAGACCTGCTGCTGCTCTTCTCATGGATGTGCACGATGTATGCGCGGCTGCGACTCTTGTGTGACTCTATTGCTGAGGCTGGTGTGGGCTGGCACTGCGCACAGACAGCAGAAGGTGAAGGACGATGTATCTGGTCGCTTCTCTCCTGCAATATCTGCGGTCACATCCTCGGAGGTCCGAATTGCGATGCTGCACTGCGTGTCAGTCAGTGCCTGAGGGCACTATGATTCTCTTTTAGTAAGCTTTGCTGCACCTCTTTCCACCTTCAGCTCACTGTTGCTACTTCTCGACAGCTTCTGCTGCTACATACGTGGTGATGCTGCTGCTGCATACGTGTCGCTTGCTGCTGCAAAGGGGTCGGCTGCACCGCTCTCGACGCGACCTCCTTTTGTGTCTGGAGGCGTCTGATTGTGACTCTCACTCGTAGTGCAGATTGAGCCTTGCTGCTGTGTTGCTACGCTGCTGCTGCTGCTGTTCCTACGGCCCGCTTGCTGCTGCTGCTGTTATGACGCCAGCTCGTGCTGCCCGTGTTTGTTGCTATTCCTGTTACTGCCGCAACGCCTGTTGGTGGAGGCGTTTTGCTGCTCCTGTTGCTACGCCTGTTGCTGTTGCTGCTGTTGCACCTGCTGCTGCTCTGCTGCTGTGGCTGTTTGTTAGGGCAGCAGCTGCTGCTGCTGCTGCTTTGCGTGCTGTTGTGCAGCTGCATGCATGGTGTGTACGCTCACAGTGAAGGAGGCCCCTACTGGCTGGGGGCTTTCTCTTCGCGTACTTGCACTCTCCATCCCCATTTTAGACTCTTTTTGCACCTTCAGATAGTCACATGCAGAAGAAGCAAAGATTTTTACACATCCGCATGGATAGGTGTGGATCTCTCCATACAATCAAGGATATATACACATATATACATGTATATATATGTATAAGGAAAAAGAGACAGGAAGAGCGACAAAGATAGCAGGTTAGTTTACCTTGTTGTGAACCCTCTCGCGTCGTCTGTTCATGTGGAAGTCTCTTTACAAGTGAACAATTGGTATCCCTGCACCTCACTATATATATATATATATAATAGTATATATATGTGTAGAAATGCTGCTGCTGTCGGATGCGTTCTGGGCTGCCACTGTAGGAGGCTGCTTCTCTCTTCTGCTGCTGGATGTGCAGGGCAGTACTCATGAAGTGTGTCTCCTTCACGGTCGTGTTGTCTCTGTATATGCAAATGTTTGTAAAGTTTTGTTGGTGTGCTGCTGCAGGATGGAGTGGATACAGAGAAGAAGTTCATGTTGCAGTGGCACCAGCGAGGAGGGAGACAGCTGCTGCGACGCGTACTCGAAGCCACCCCACAGTCCGACGAAGCCTTCACGTGACTTTCGCAGAAGAGAAGCTGCTGCTTTTCAGCAGGTACTCAGAGACAGAGATGGAGACACACACACGGAGACAGGCAGACAAAGACACACGGAGACAGGGAGACAAAGACACACGGAGACAGAGGAGAGGTGTTGGGGGATGTTCGTGTATATGTGTATAGAGATTGTCTTTTTGGGTCTGCACATGTGTATAATATTGTATGTAACAATCGCATGAATAACAAGATGCTCAACTTTTCCGCAGAAATATATACATAGATATATCAACTTCTCGAATCGTCTTTGTCTCCCTTCAACTATGTATATGTATGTATCCTCACATCAACATATGTACGTTTATGTTATTTAGACGCGTATCTAAGAAACACAGCGGCCAGCCAGGTGCGGATGTACTGCATGGAAATGTTCTGGCTTCTAAAGACGCACGCAGGGCACATTATATCCACATACGTATATATATATAATATATAGAGAGAGAGAGAGAGAGAGAGAGAGATTTTTGTGCAAGCATGCATATATATATATATATATATGTTCTACGGAGAGATATATAATAATGAGGCGTTCGAGGGGTGTATTTGCTGCACGGGGATCTGCTTGGAAGGACGCAGCTCTGCGCCACGAGTACATCATTATATACATGTCCAGTCCTCTATATTGTGCGGCCAGACATATGTATATAAAGTATGTATGGGTATGTGTAGTATATATAATCTCTTGCGACTGGGCCGTGAAGTGTTTCGCATAATAATAACGGGGATGATGTGACTTCTTCCATTGGGAATGTATGGGTAGGGTTTCTGCTGCCAGCAGACAGCAGACTGCATCTCCGACACAGCGCTGCGTCGCAGCAGGTCGCACGGTGGCCACATTCAGGAGCTGTGATAAAACGCTGCTACATCTTTGGAGCTGCATATAGAGGGAAACTCTCAGCAAAGGCTGCGTACCGGGGCTTCTTTCCACGCCTCATTGCCTTCAATAAAATTCCCACAGGACAGCTTTTGTAGAGAAATCGCCAGGCTATATTACACCTCTATGCATACACATATACATAAGTCATCATGGACATTCATATAAATATACGTATATTGGGATATATGTGAGTGAGAGGAGGTATCTGGTTGCTTCATTCATACCAGCATGGACTGTTTATAAAAATCTATAGTGCATCTGTCTGCGTGGGTGTGGATGTTTATATTGCTTTGTAGAGAAACATCGGAAGAGGGATGAGTGAGTGCCCTGTGTTGCATGCAGACACATGCATGCAGCACTGCTGCTTCTCTTTATGTGCAGTGGGCATGCAGGAGATATGTGTCTGCAGATAGACCACGCATATTCAGTTGGGGTGGTGGGGAGAGGTGTTTGCTGCTGTGGGAGGCAGGCACTTCACATTGCTGTTTGACAGATGTATTGATGCTGCTGCTGCTGCAGACGGCGCGTGCTGCTCCAGATGATTTGCTGTTCTTCGGCAGCTGCGGGCAGACCGCGGCTCTGCAATCTCTGCTGCTGCTGCAGTAGATGGAGGCGGTGGTTTGTGGGGTGTAGCGACGCGACAGGCAACAGCAGAAGACGAGTGGTATTACAGCGTGGACAGTGCAGCAGCAGCAGCAGGTGAGCAGCAGCGCGAGGCAGAGGAAGCCGAAGAGACAGACGAAACAGCAGCAGACCTGGAGCTTGCTGTTGGCGGCAATGTGGGAACATCTGCAAAAGATGAAGCCTCTCTGTTTCAACTAAGGCTCGCCAAGGTGCAGCCAATGACAGGACAGGCAGTAAGGCTACACCGCACATGTCTTTTCTGTAGTTTCTATTGAAAGAAATAGAAAATATACACAGCATACAGATGATTTTGCTGTTGTTGTTGCCTTCGGCATATGTGTCAGGGCTGTAGAGACAGGCGCCAGTCTAGGTACACGTGAACTTCCTGCGGGCGAGGAATAGAAGTGTGGGGTGCACAGAAACCGCTTCTACTGCATACTCGTTTGAGGTGTACGTGCACCGCGAAGCGGTGAATTGAGATAAAGATTAGAGTCTGTCTCTCTATGTCTTCGCGGAAGACCACTCCAGAAACCTGTAGCTTTCACATCAAACTCGCTTCTGCTGCACGCGCACCGGAAGATACCGCTTGTCTCTGGCCGCTACCTGACTCTTCCAGCGGGTGCAGAGAGAGAGGACTCCTAATATAAGCCGAAAGACCTCTTCCAACTTTCTCCCTGTGGGTGTCTGTATATATTACGGTCACACCCCCCCCCTGATGTTCAGGGAAGGCATTTTCTCTCAGAGCAGGCTTCTTTGCGTACTTGTAAAACAGCACAACAACAACACAGATGTAGAGAGTGGCTGTTGAGTCAGCGAAAGAGAAACGTATCTGCAGGAAATCTTTCTCTTCTTTGCTGCGGCTGCTTTCGCTGCTGACGGACACTCCACAGCAGCAGCATTCACGCGTACTGCTGCAAGGAAAAACTCTCGAGACAGACAGTGCTGCTCCCCGTACAAAGACCTCGAGTTGCTTTCCTCCAGCGTTGTTGCCTCTGCTCTCCATGTTGCATATGCATCCTCAACCGTATATATGTGGATTGTATATATATATATGTATATATATGTGTCTTTGTGTATCTGCTGTGTGTATATTCGTATAGATATATGTTGTTGCTCTCCTCTGAAGGCGGAGTCGTCTGTCACATACTTGCTGTAATGCAAGAAGAGTCTTCGGGTAGCGACTCTGCGACAATACAAACTGTCAAAAATGTATGTGGATACGCTGCTGCTTTGTGATAGACCAATGATAAAGAAGAAGAAGAAGAAGTTGAAAGTATTGCAAAGAGGTATATGTGTGCAACTTGCGAGAACTGGTTCCCTCCTCCAGCGATGCAGCAGCGACTGTCTCTCTCTCATACTTACCTGGGTGTATTCGTTACTATATACAGTATAGGAGATTCTCTCTCTGTCTCTCTCTGTATATATATATATATATATATATATATATATATATATATATATATATATGTTTATATGTGTATATAGTCTGCTGTTGTCGTTTGTTTGTGTCGTGTAGCGTCTCTATGTTGCTATGTGCTCGCATGAGTGAGTGGGTGTATCAGTGGAGATGCATCACATTTTTCTTGTTTTGAACTCCGCGTCCCTGCAGGACCCGGTGTATGTAGAGGCTTTCTTCAAGTGAATCAATTCGATTTTGGTTGTGGAGTTGCTGCTGATCAACCGCACGCACGAGGACGCTGCAGAATGTCGCGGTGGAACTCTCTACCCACGGTAAGAAGGAGGAGAGCAGCAGCAGCAACAGCAGCGCAGCAGCGGCCAATCGTTGCCTCGTCAGATACACGTGAGCAGAAGAAGAAGTAGAAGATTTTATGTGATTTTGCTGTCAGCACGAAGAGGCGTGCTGCTGCTGCTGCAGCGACTGCCTGCTTGCAGAGAGACTACGCTTCCTTCCGTGAGTGTCCTCTTTCTGTGTATCCTGTGGAGAAGAGTTCGTTCCTGCTGCTGCATGTTTCAGGAGATCTAAAGCTGGTGGACCGCCCTGCACCGCTGACACTAGCAGCGGCAGCAGAGGGTGACGCTGCTGGCTTCCATCAAAGTGCGGAGCACAGAGACAGGCATTACTCTTTGGATATGTGACGTTCAATCGAAGAGGACATGCGACAGAGAAAGAGTGTCTAGTTCTCAATGAACTGCACGTGGATCTCCTGGATTATGTGGAGAGGAAGTGGATAGGAGAACTGGCCTTCCGCACGAATGTGGGCGGAGTTCGAATGGGAAAACAAAATTCATATCAGCACCGCCTTTACGTAAGGACTACGAAGATAATATCGAATAGTGCTAGACTCAGCAGCAGAAAGAGAGACTTGCTTTTCCCGAAAGTGCTGTTCCTCTTTCGTATCAGAGCAGCAGCCAGATCACCACCACCACCCTTCACCCCGTGTGCGAGGCTTCCTGTGTGTGGAGCTTCTTTGCCTCTCTTCTTCATTGAGTGAATCATCTGCACGTGTCGGACTGGAGCTGACAGCCCTGTCAGAGACAAATAAGAAAGAACAGGCAAGACAGAAGAGACGTATCAGAAGAAGTGTACCTATGTACAGCTGTGCGTGGAGGAAACAGAGAGACCCCAGTGGAAAACAGAAAGGTAGAGATGATTATTCCACATTGGAGTAGCAGAGGACAAACTCTTCAAAAACACTAGAGAAAGGAATGAGAATGGGGGAAACAAGAAATACTGTGGAGAGTGGAGATGAGCATAAACGGGGTCATCAGTGAAGTCCGTACCAGTGATGAGGTGTACGTACATCTCGAATTCTCCTTGTATGCGCTGTAGTAGTAGCACTACCACATTCACTGCCTCTCTACATGTCCACTTGGCAAAGAACAAGAGCTCTGTAAATATATCACGTCTAGCCGTTGAAATGGGATCATGCACGTATACACCTATAAGGATGTTGTGGCTTATCTACCTTAATCTACTATATATATATGTATATATATAGATATATGTATATATATAGCATGATATACTTCATTGCACATTTCCTTCGTACACATGGATGGTAGGCAGCACATCAAAACGTCTGTCCCAGCACATTCAAGCATGTAGAAGCCCATATACCCCCTCTCTCTCTCTCTCTTTATATATATATATATATATATATATATATATATATATATATATGTGGTTACTTTGCAGTATATCCGTTTATCTGTTAGACGTTCAGGAAGATTACCGGAGTTCAAGAGCAAACAGACATGCACGTGAAAGCTAACGCAGAGAACGTTTTTGGGAAATCAAAGAAGAGAACAACGAAGAAGAGACTCTCGCAGACAGGTTTCAGACAGCCATATACTGCTTTTGCTTTCGGAGTATAAAAACTCTCTCCTGCTCATCCAGCTCTACTTGCGCTGTATCTACATAATAGTGGCACAAGGATAAAGTAGGCAGGCACATACAAAACTCAACGTGAACAGGAATATGTATACGTTTCACTTTTGTATGCGTGAATACGTATATGTCAAAGGGGGGGTGAGCAGTAAAAACTAGTGGAGTTTCTTCGTACTGTTTCTCCGATCATAACTCGGTTAGAAGCTGCAGTACGACGTCGTTTTTTCTTAGCTATCCCTGCGTCGTACTCCCCCCTCTGCGTCTCTTTATACATGGATATACATGAATGGGTTGACGTTTACCTCGGCGTGTATAAACAGGATAGAGAAAACTGCTGGAGCTGGAGGTGGCCACGGGAAGGCGGGGAAGAAGCTGTGGCAGGATCCTTCGCTTCTTGTTTGCTGCTACTGTTTGCTGACACTGCTGCTTCTGTGAAGTCGTCTTGCTGTTGTTTGGTGATGTTGCTGCTCTGGGGCTGCTGCTGTGGGGGTTGCTGCTGCTGCTGCTGCTCGTTTGCAGAGACGTGGCGGAGTTTCTGGAGCATTGATGCGGCAGACGAATCTCACGGTGGTGGGGATGAGTCCCATGAGGCCTGCGTTGAAGTCTGCAGCAGCAGAGAGAGAGTCAGCGTACATGGAGGGTCTGCTGCAGCAGCAGGATCACTTCCAACAGCAGACGATGCAGATGGGTATTTGCAGGCAATACGCAAGATTCCGATGCTCCGGAAGCTGTCGGAAGACTCTTCATTCTTTGCAGTAAATCTCTACTCAAGAAGCATCTTCGGTACGTCTGCATATGCCCATCACAGACATGTGCCAGTAGATGGGCGATAAAATCTACTTTTTATCGCAAGGTCTCAGGCGTATGTGGTATGGAAAAGTCCGGTGCTAACTGGCATCAGCACGTATTCAATAAATGGAATATATACGTGGCGTACGGAGGTGCATAGAGTCGTCATGGAACAGGTAAGTCACTTTATATATGCACAGGCGGACGTGGAGAGGCAAAATCGTCTTCTTTTGTAATTACATCTTCAACGGCTACGATATAGATGCGTCAGGTATCTGTATGTGTCTGTCTTTCTGTCTCTCTTCTCCTCTCCGTACATCAATACATTATATATATACACATACATATATATACATATATATGTACAGTATATGGGTGTGTGTATACGTGTGTGTCTGTGCACGTATGTGTCTGTAAATATATATATATATATATATATATATACACGGAACAAAGGTGTGCGGCTTGTAATTTCGCAGGAGAAGATGCGCTGGTGAACGTCAGCATCGAGAAGCTTCCAGGCGGCAAACTCGCTGGCAGCATTCGGATACGAAGTCGCACTCAGGTGATTCTCCGTTCTATTCTTTGCAGCTAAACAAGGGGTGCGAAGATGATGTGTCTTTCCATTTCCTCAAAAGAATGTTGAGATTGATCAATCAGACATGTGCTTTTCTTTTCTCTGTAAACAAGAACGGCTGCTGCTAGGCGAGACCACAGTGCCTCAAAGCAGCCTCATTAATCCCAACAGGCAGGTGTCTACTAGGAAGATAATACATAGCTACGTATACTGTTTTACAGGTGTGTTTTCCATAGCATAGAGACAAAGGATAGAACTGCTAACCTCGCTTTGTGGATGAAGAAGTGTGGAAGTAGAACGTGTCGAGGACTGCCTTCCAAACGACAAGCTCTTCCTGTGCCTACGAAATAGCAGACTGTCTTCCCTTCATTACGTGGAATGCAGTGGCATCATCACAGGGTTCTTCTGTTGGGAATGGCAACAAAAGAGTATATATATCTCTCTATATATTTGTGTATAGTGGGTAGAGAAGGAAACAGGGAAGATAGTAGCGTTCCAGGGATATGTATGCCTTCCACCGCATATACACGGCATCAGAGAGGCCGGATACGTGACACAGATTGTATGTAGATGAATAACAAGTGAAGGTGTTCCTGTGGGATGGAGATGGAAACAATTCAACAGAAGGAGCTGATCAAGCCGTTTTGCACGGGGACAAACATTGTTGCAGGAAGCTGACTGTCGAAAGCTTGTAATCCGATTTCAAAGATAAAGGGGATTTGCGCAATGAAACATAGTGATATTCCTTCCGTAGGAGTTCACCCACGTGTGGTAGTAAATACCGGAGGAGCTCCAGGCGTCAGATTTACGTGAGTTACCTAGTGGTGGAGGCGGTATGAGGATGATAGTCGATATTTCGTGTGGAAAAGCTGTGGAGATGCAAAGGAGGAAAGCACAGAGACCCGCAGGTGCGTGCTGCAATAGTGAAAGCGAAGTCGATCCAGAGTGTAGGTTTAGCTGAGTAGAAGAGATAGAAATTCCATTTTGTGCTGACAACAAACAAACAACTGTTGTGCGGCGTTCGCGCACTGTGCCCTTCCAGGGAATTGCTCTGAGTCTCGGGATAGGATCACCGTGGTGCAGCGTGGACTCAGCAGGTGAACGCCAAGAAGAGGAGCAAAAGAGGAGATACAGAGAAAGCACAAGACGAAGATAAAGAGAAAGCAGAAGACAGAGAAGAAAAGAAAGCAGAAGACGGAGAAAAGAACCGTGTTTTTGTGAGGTGTTGAACCTTCGAATTGAAATTGTAGAGATCTCGTTTTCTGTGCCTCTTTATGTTAAAAAATGAAACACAGCAGGTCCACGTGCAGGCGGATCGGCGCGCACAACTGCAAGAAAACCCGCAGCTGTACGTTCTTCTACGTCTAAGGCGATACCCCTAAATTGTTGAAATTGCCAATGCACGTATATACATATATATATATATATACATGTATATTTGTAAAACCGCACGCGTCTGCACGGGTTCTAGACACTCGGCTACCTGACAAGAAGGAAAGGCGGAGTTTACGGAGGAAACGTTGTTGACCGGGACAAGCGAAACCTTCACTTTTTTGGTTGAATGTAAAGCAGGGGAGACCGCAGTAGCATGGCTGAGCAGCAGCACGCTCCTGCGACTGAAGGCGCTTCACACAGCCACAGTCACCTCGAGTATAAGGCACGCGACGACTTACACAGCTGCTTGATAACGCGTAAACGTGTGTCTACAGATTCGAGCTTTCGAACCCTTCAATACATGTTAGTATACATGGCTCGTGGACCCACATTTAGTTGTGTACATCTCTGCAGTTCTTAACATACCTCGTCCTGACATGCGTACACACGCATTCAAAGAAGCACCGCGGCAGAACATGTCTCATTCACCTGACACTGATGTCTCATTCACCTGACATTGAGACCGCCATTACGACGAGCGAGGACATGGAGTGTTCCTCAGTACTGCTCTGTTTCAGTGGCGTACGACAGGCTTAATGATTCTGATGCTCCAATGCGCATAGGAAAGTTCTTTCTGACCATCTGACACTTCACTGGCAAGGTGATTCATCCACATGACTGCCGATATATCTATCTATCTATCTATCTATATATATATATATATATACTATATATATATATATATATTGTGCTGTTTACCGCGGTATGAACCAGTGAAGACCCACTTAGCGCAGCTAACAAATGGTTAAAGCCTCGCCTCCGTGCAATCAGTTTGTCAACTCCGCGCCTTTATGCAGCGGCGGATGAGTCCACGCAGACAGATGTCTACATTTTTATTTGCAGAGTCTGCATCACTTGAAAAGTGACGACTTGAAGTTACCGTGTGTTGTGCAAGTATAATGAATTTCTGTGAGCACATGCATGCCGATGGAATACAATCCACAGTAACATCAGAAGTTGCACCTACACGAGACCCGAATGCACGTATGAACCAATGCAGCCTTTGCTATTTCCGGCTGGAGCAGTGTAGACGTGGAATGTGAATGATAGAGAACATAGGCACTGTAAGGTAGCTGTTAGTAAGGATTGCGACCTTACTGCTTTACACACAGTGCTATATGCAGGCATGGAATCGTGTTTGGAACGTGCCCTGCACCATTCTCACATTCCGTGCGTTTTGACAAATATCAATGTCGCTCGAACTGCTTCAATGTATCGACATGTAACATGGAGTAACACTTTTAATGCATGGAGATACGTCGACAATCGGCGGTTGAGGGGAAGCAGATTAGTAAGTATCTGATGTAGGATAGAGTCATAGGAAAGGCTGATGGAGGATGGCTGAATCGAATAGCTTTTTTTGGCGAAATGCAACTGATCAAAAGCAGCGCTTGCGGCGGTGCACTTATACGGCATCGTTAAAACGCTGTTTAAAAAATTACGGTTTAGCTGTTTCCCATTCTTGTTCTGTAAATCTCACGCTTCTGTTTCGGAGCTCCGCGATGACGGCTGCACGGCGCCAAAATCTACAATTCGTATTCGCGGAAACAATGTAGGATAGCGGTCATCACACCGTTGCTCACCATCTGCCAGCATAGGGGTGACTCAGGTATGTGGGAGTGTAACTGAGAATTTGAGTGGCCACGTGAAGAAGATTCGTGTTCGAAAAGCCTACCGCTTCTTCTTTGTCTAAATTTCGCAGAAGTTGCTTCGCACAGATGTAGTTGTACTCGTACTCCGCAGCGGCGCATATGACCGAGTTCTGCAGCAGTGACTGAGAGACGAAACCACATGTTCGCGTGCTAAATCGCTGCTTATGTGCAACAGCAATGCACAGGTAGCAAACAGCATTGTTCCGGGAATAAGTGTTTGCAAATCTCACTGGCAATACGATACATCTCCGTGGTTGGGCGTGTACGTATGTGTCTACGTACGTCGACGTAACTAACGTATTACGGCAGCTACTTTAGATGCGTACCTGTGGATCTGATAAGGGTCCAAAGTTTGGACTTCTAAATGCTGCAAAACAACTTGACAACATGTGAGCAGCGGGAACTATACAGCTCTCGGATGTACTGCTCTATACACATGTCATACACCTTTTCGTGCACGTCGACTGGCATAAAGTTACTCGATAGTTGATACCTCAGATATTTTATAACACAACCAGCTCAAAGGAGATGCTGTAGTTTTGTGTCGCGTACCGGTCGTGCATTGTTGAAAGTGAAGGGATATTGTCGCTTTGAGGAGTACTGTACAAGCAGAAGGCCAGGCAAGCAAGTGTGCCGTGTACTCGCTTCGCCCAAGAGCCTCCGCGTAGATCCACTTACTTCCGGCATATATATATATATATATATATATATATATGTATATATGTATAAAAGTATGCATGGATAATGAATATACACCAAGTATTTTGCCCAGTCTGCAGTCCGAGAGCTAGTCAACTATATTCATTGCTGTGTGACAAGGAAAAGAGCATTGTTTGTAGAATCGTGCTCCAGTTCTAGCAACAGTCGCGTCGAACGTCGGAGGCGCCGTTTTGAAAGGGGTCGATCAGAGACGTGTTCAGGTAGCCATTAGCTTCGTTGGTGTGGCTGATTCGGTAGAGAGGCCTTCGGCACTGTGACTCAACAGTTGCACACCAAGTTATTACGAGTCTTCTTTACAGCAGTGGTGTTATACTACGACAAACTCGTTATCCACAAACACGCAGAGGAATGTGCAGAGGTGCTGGGTTTAGCTGGCGGCGATGCAATTATGTACTGAGCACCGCGTCCGCTACCCTGAGCGAGTGTGACCGAAGTACGAACGTACGGCAACGCTGCCTAAATCTGTATCCAAATTAATCGCTGGCTCCACTAGCACCAGCTACAATCGGACCTTTTTTTCGATCAGGAGTCTGGGAAGGTGTGCTTGGCGTATGATAGATATTAAGGAAATTGGAACGAAGTGGTGACTCGGGCGTAAAGTCCACTTTGGTGTATGTAGGGGAAGCGACTCAATTCGCACGGATAAATAAAGCGAAATTCGAATACATATACGTCTACTTTGAATCCACTCTGGTGCTTAGACATCCTCATTTGTTGACGTTTATCCCCACTACGTGTGGGGTGTCGTTTCATATATATATATATATATATATGTATATATATTGTTTAATGATGTAGACAACGAATTTTGATCACCGTTTCTCACCATAACAGAGAAGTGTCTCGTTTGTATTGCCTTTCCATATTTCAATCGATTAGTGAATACGTGTAGCAGATTTGACGAGGTCGGCACGTGTTATTGGTTCAGCGCACACGTCTGTCTGGCCCCCGTCGCAGTTTCTCCGGCGTGGCGTGCAAGGACGCATTCAGTTGCCCCAGGTGTGCCCCAAAAACTGGCAGTTGCTGTTCGAAAATATTTGCTATACTTTTAGCGATCCATCTTAAATTAACTTTGTAGAAGCGATATATTTTCGAACGTGAAGTTACAGAAATATCTACTGGTGTGCAGCAGTATAAAACGCGGGCTAAAACCCGTTCATCCTTGAATTGTCAGCTCCATTGAACAGTTACGTACAAAGAGCAATGAACCTGCTTGCCTGCCGATACGTTCATGGGCGTTCTGTGCACGTCATGCCTCCTACCTCAACAAACTAGCTACGTTGAGGACCGGAATGGCGAGCCGACTTCGTTTGACCGTACGAATTGGACTTTCTGCTTCATCTGTTCCTGTGCGAAGCTCCTCGGTTGCGTCGTAGCCACCGCACGCTTGTGTAAATACTCTTCTTCCACACACTGCTGTGGCAAGATTCCGTAAATACGTGAATGTGCCTTCCAGTTATATGCCCTTCACTGGGCGCCTTGTAGCACAGTACTTGAAGGCTGTTTCTACAGGCATGGCAGAGCCGCACTACAACTCGTACAGCATTTACCTACGTGCAGAACACAAAGTTGTCCCTGGAAGACATTGCTTTCCAGCCGTAACGCTGTGTGTACCAGAATATACCGAGGCTGTGTTTTATGCTTCTTGACACCTCGAATCTGAAAGTGGCGTAGATTCGCTCTGGTAACCAAACTTCTGCAGACCGCTGTTGCCGTTCCAAATAGCCGATTGAAGTACATAACTTCTATTTTAGAACGGGACTGCTGAAAAAGAAAACCTAGCCGTGCTCAGCGATCCCCTCATTATCTCCGAGCTCGCTGGCACGGGTATGGAAGAAGCGTTTGTAATCTGAGTTGCCTGTGCTTGGATACTCCAACACCACTTTTGTCCGTGTGCTTTGTATGGATGTTCTAGTTTTCATTTCCGGAGCCGCTCTGGATCTTCGCACGCTTTCTAAGGTTCCCCTGTGACTCAATACAGCCTGCAGATATCTGCGTGAGTGCTGCTTTTGATTTGCAGACGAGCCGCGAAAATCTCGGTCTCATTCGTTAAGCGCACACTTGTGTCGTTTTACGGGCACACATGCGGCTGAACCCGGTTTATCACAAATTCACTCTTTCCCCGTGGTCCTATTCTAAGAGTCTGCACACCCGGGAGCGCGTCCTCGACCCGACTGAAAGGCCAGCGAAAATGAAGACCAACGTGCGTGTCATTGACTTGCGGGACGATCAGAAGAGAGCTTTTCCATGAGTCATGGGAAACTATTCGCCAGATCAAACTACAAGTAAAGAAGGAAACAATTACATTTACGCCTCGTTGACTGTGACATTTAACGGCGTTTTCGATTACCAGTGCAGTTGTTAACATCTGTTTGTGGCGCGTGCTCTAATACCGTCATTAGGTGCTATCTCTTCTCTCACAGGTCATCTGTTAGGAGAATCCCGCTCACACATCGTAAATAGTGCGAGAGCTTCATTTCCTTTATCTCAAATCGAAAGGCATCACCCTGCACTGCAGTTCTAAATAAGCGAATAAAGGAGCTATGAGCAAATGTCATGTTAACTCTACCCGAACATGAAGGAAACTTTCCAGTAGCGTAACTAAGGAACGTCGACGCTGCGTCCGCCTTGAATGTGCCTAACACACCGGGAGAACCTCTTTTCCAGTGATAACGCTTGATGCGGACTGCACAGAGGAGGTCATCTGTCTTAGCTGGGACTTCCTTCCTTAGAACGCTTAAGTTGGTTTGGCGCACTCACTGAGTTCTCTTCACTGTTCCTTTTCTAATGCGTGCGAGGAATAGAAGTGTCTCGTTTCTGGCTCCTTGGACTTCCTTTTGAAGAATAAATGTGGTGACCGTTTATTTCACTATGCCCGTTATGTACTTGAACAAGTGGCGCTACACACACAAAACAACTGTAAACAGGTTCCCGCATAAACATTGTTTCACTGGTTCATAAGCACAGGCAATGTTCGGAGCTCCGTAAGAATGTGTTTTACACAGTCCTGACGACAGTCGGTGCCAGCCTAATAGCTAATGCTAAAGTCAAACAATACAAAAATCCATCGCACTACACTGGTATATCAGCTGGGTGCTGGCTTACTTACCACGCTGAAGTTCAAGAGGGTTTTGCAGGTCGCGAAGCGTTTGCGTGGCAACGCGGATGTTAAAATCTCTACTGGGTTCGGTGACTTAAGATGAGGCCAGGCAATCTTCACGCATCTTCCTGTGCTTAGAAGTTAGGTCTGCTCTTGCAAGGCGGAGCTGCGAATAATTCCGCGAAGTAGGTAGGGTGCATTTGATAACTTTATATTCTCGCAATTTCTCTTCTTCTACATCTTCATCATCATCCCGCATTACATGCCCCACGTTGGCGAAGGAGATAGGTACGGATGTTGCCTTGTTCCGTACGCACTTTAAAAGCTAGGTTTCCGTCTCCAGCCGTTTTATCGTAATGAGCGTGAGCCTTCCGTGCGCTGGTGTTTTGCCAAGTATCTTGCTTGCGAGAATCTATTTTACCCGGCAGATGAAAGCAAGGAAGGGCGTTTCAGTTGAGGAGCAGCATTACTACTTGGGCGATGAATTGCTTAGCTGTGGCATGCCCACGGAACAGCTACGAAGCCATGCCATACGCAAAGGGAAGCTTCTCTCAATCTGAGGACGGTAAGACTCAACGCGTGCATCGAAGGTTATTCTGACGAAGCAATCAGGTCTCTTATTTCAATTTGAACTTGCAGCCTACGATGGTTCAGCGTCCACATGTACAGAAACAAAGGAGAACGAAGATTTCCTCTACTGCTTAATTGCGTGTTTCCAAAACATAGGCCAGGCATTGTACGGCTTCTAGATGATAGACGCCTTAGGACTTACTCTCTGGTGAATGTCTTCACGTCACGGTAGTCTGCTTTGTTGATTATAGTGTCCTTCTCCTCTTGTGCTCTCCTTCGAATCATCCACTTTCGAAGGCCAAAAAACGAAACAGACTCCTGCAGTTGCCTTGAGGGGTTTCCACTTGTTGAATCTGTCGGAAGCGAGATGCAAAAACACCTTCGTGCGTACGCGCCCTTGTCGAAATGACGAGTGAATGTAGTACAATGAACTGAAATGGCAGTCCATCACGGAACCCTGTTTTCGCAGGAGCTACGCAACAACCAACAACTATTAAAATGTATATAGGGAAGGAACCAGTGGATTTTGCGGATATGTTATTAGCTGGTAAGCTGGTATTCGCTCTGCACAAAATTTTTGTTTTATCAGGAAGTAGTTGTGCAAGTTTTACAAGTTGAGAGTTTTCCGTCACTGAACACTAACTGCAATTGCACCACGAGTTAACAGTAGTTCTTACACGGGGATGCCTGTG
>CATKUM010000152.1:0-53239 GCA_949786405.1 Onychomys arenicola | reverse complement strand
ACATGTATATCTTTTTCTTTGTATGTCTCTCTGTGTGTATCTCTTTCTGCTCATACACTGTGTGTGTGTAAGTAGACATGTGAACGTGTGGACTGCGGTGGATCGAGTGTTGCTGCGATGGGTTCTCAGGGACGGGCAACTGCTGCAGGCCTACGTATGCGGCAAACTGCTGCTGAGCAGCCGCTTGAGTGGGCTACCAGAGCTGCGTCTTTGCATTCGCCGAGCGCCTTTTCTTCTCGCCACGGCAGCCTTTCATCCCTCTGTTCGACTTCAATCATTTCATCGAGACGGTCTTCTTTGCTTCTGTCCTCCTGATGGAAACTTCACTCTTGCTTCCTACTGGTCTGGTCGTCTTTCTTTTTTCTATATTTGCCCTCTTTCTTTCTTCAGTGTCTCTCTTTCTGCGAATCGTGATTTATACGTACCTCTGCGTAAGCAGATATATATATATATATATATCTGTCTCTCTCTCTCTCTCTATATATATATATATATAGCTATTGATGCACCTATATATCTCCACAGACATCTTCGTGTGGCGCTCAAGGAGGTCCACCTCATGCACATGTCTGTACCCTCGTGGGTATATCAGTCGACGCCGCTTCTCTTCGTCTGCCGCTGAGATCGACGCCTCTGGTGCCTCTCCTGCTGCTGCTCCTGCTGGTGTGGTTCTGCCACTGCTCCTGCTGCCGCTGCTCCTGCTGCTGCGGTGGTTGATACTACTGCTGTTGCTGCTGCTCCTGGTGGTGCTGCTGCTGCTCCTGGTGTTGGTAGCGCTGCATCTGCAGCGTCTGATACCTCTTTCTCTCCTCTGTTTCTTATGCCTTCGTCGCTGTTCACATATATGTCTCCTCTCAGTTCTATTTTTTCTTCTGAGCCACGCCGCTGTTTCGTCCTTTCGCATGCACAGGCCCCACTTCGTGCGTAGCGCATCATTGCGACCCACACCTTTTCCTCTCTAGAAGTAATTTTTTTTCTCTTTTGCCTCTTTCTCGTCTTCCTGTATTACCTGGAATCAGAGCTCAGCGATCTCATCTTTTTTTAATCTTCGTCCACGCCAACTGATGCGCAACAACTCCGCCTCTGTTTGCCGTATATATATCCATATATACTTATACCTATATATGCCTATATATGTGTATGTATATATACGTCTATTCGTGTATATCTGGATCGTTTCGTTTATGCAGTAAAAGTTTTATATTCTTCTCTCTTGGCACACACTCGATGTTTGTATCTCCCGTCTCACCCTCTCCACGTATAAATATCTTCGACTTCTATGTAATATATGTGATCGCCTCTCCTCCATCTGTATATATATATATATATATATATGCATCTATATGTACAGAGATGTGGAGGGATCGCAACGCCTGTGGAGGAAGATGAAGTCGCGTAGGCTGCGTTGTGGAAGAGATGCTGCTGTGCCGATGTCTTCTTGGGCGTGTGAGCCGGTGCATTTCCTTTCGCTTCGACTGAAATACCTGATTCCGATTTCCAAACTCTTGCTGCTGTTGCATTTGCTCTGCTGCGCCCTCTTAACTGCCTTCATTCCCTGCTGCTGCTGCTGCCGCCCATGTGACTGTCTTCTTTTCCTAAGTGCCTGTCCTCTTGCTGCTGTGCAGACGTCTTACCGCCCCCGGTCTCTCCGTACATCTCTAGCTAGTGCTGCACTTGCTCCTGGTGCTACTGCTGCTCCTGCTGCCGCTCCAGCTACTGCTCCTGCTCCTGCTGCTTCTGCAGTTCTTGCTCCTGCTCCTGCTGGTGGCGCTCCAGGCCCTGCTCCTGCTCCTGCTGGTGCTACAGGTCCTGCTGCTGCTGCTGCTGCTCGTGCTGAAGATAGTATGTAGGGATGAACAATGTGGTCGTCGCTGCAGGCTTCCTGAGACGAAGTTTCTTCTTCCAGTTGTAGTCTTTGGTTCAGTTATTTTTCCTTCCTCCTCCCCCTCGTCCTGTTGCCTCTCGAGCAACAACGCCTTCGCACGTTCTTCGTCCTCCTTCGTGCAACAGCAGCAGTCTTCTGCTGCATCTCCGTTTCTTTTTTCGAACGGCGGCACCAAAAGTGATCACCAGCCTCCTTCAAGCAAAAACAGCTGCAGCAGCAAAAATCATGGTGCGGATGCAGGCTTCCGCAGCGCTGACAGCCTGATATTGATGTCTTCTTCCACTGCTTTCTCTCCCGCCACCAGAGTTTCTCCTGCTGCTGCTGCAGCAGGGGTAGAGTGCATGCGCAGCAGCTGCCAGAAAAACAGAAGCGGCAGAGTAGAATTGCGACTGGCTGCCTTTTGCCCGGTAGGAGCAGCAGGAGGCGGGAGCAGCAGCGGCTTGTACACGACAGCAGCAGGTGGTGGAAGGACAGCTACAGCACGAGGAACAACAGGAGGAGCAGCAGGAGAAGCGCTTCAGCGGCTGCGAGTGGTTCTATCGCTTCCTTCGTCAGTTGCTGCTGCAACTGTTACAGCAACAATTGGATCTGTTCGCTTTTGCCCCTCTTCTTCCGTGCGTTATATATATCCCTCTTTTTTCGCATGCATGCGCGTTGCTGCTCCATTCACATCCCTCTGCTGCTGCTTCTCTTCACCGGCCCCTCTCCTCAAGCCTTCACCGTCGCTGCTGCTCGAACGTAGCTGCTGCTGTTGCTGCTTACGCCCTGCTGTTGCGTACCGCTGCTGCTTACACCCTGTTGCTGCAATTGCTGCTTACGCCTTGCTGCTGCTGCTGCTATTGCATATACTTTGCCGCTGCTGTTGTTGCTGGCGTCTTCTCCTTGTAAACAAACCTGCTTTCGCTGACTCCTGCACTGCTCTATTCAACCCCTTTGCTGTCTCTCTACCGTTCTTTTCCCTGCTACTGCGGCTGCTTTTTCGGTGATGCTGCTGGTGTTGTTGCTGCTCATTTAGCCCCTCCCTCGGTGTCTATTGTTGCCCGGTACCCTACGTGTTCGTGCCTGTGCTGCTACTGCGTGAATTGCTGTCGCGCGTTTGGATCATCTCTGTTGCCGAGTCTGCTACAACTTGTGTCCACGCTGCTGCTCTCACTGCTGCTGCTGCGACGCCGCTTCAGTTCTCATTTCGGTGCTGCAACTGCTCCTTCTGTTACTGTTGCTGCTTGCGTTGTCCCCGCTGCTGCTCCTCTTGCTGTTACCGCTCCTCTCGCTGCTGCTGCTGCTGCTACTGTCGCTGCTGCTGCTGCTGTCGCTGCTGCTGTTGTGCGGCCGGATGATTTGTCGTCAGTTCTGCAGGTGTTCCTTTTTCAGGCGTTGATTTGGATGTGGGGACTCTGCCATACGACGCTCCGCTGCACCGCGCAGAAGGAATCGTGAGCCTTTGATTTCCACTTCTTTTCTTCTTTTCATTTGTTGATCTCTTCTTTCCTCTCTTTGGAACGTTCCCGTGCCCTCGTGCGGAAGCATAGTCAGTCTCTCATCCAAACCGAAAAAGTCCTTCTCTGTCTCTCGATCGTCTTTCCTTCTCTCTGCAGTTGCTTCTGCAAATACGCGTTTCCTCGCTACCGCCCACATGTTTCTTCTTCGTCGTCTTCTTCACCGGCATTCGGCGTTGCTCTGCTTCAAGTCACGCTGATACTGCAGGAGCAGCAGCAGCAACAGCCACGATATCTACCGCAGCAAACATTTTTGCTTTTCTTCACTTTCGTTTGCTCCCGCAGCAGGAACTGCAGCATGAAGAGACGTGCGTCTGTCCCCGTCTCTCGCTGCTGCTGTTTCTTTTTCTTGCATTGCTCTGCTATCGCAGCTCAATAACCTATCTCTTTTCTCTCCCTCTGTCGTGCAGCAGCAGTAGAGCAGTCATTTGCGACAGGAATGTCTCTGCGTGCGTTTCTGACTTGGGACATCCGTATATTCTCTGTCCTCCCTATCTTCTCTCTCTGTCTTTCGCTCTTACATGTAGATCTCTCTCCCTACGTCTTTCTGTCTCTGTCTCTCTATACAAGTGCCGTAGCTATAGACGTATAACAAGCAAGGTGCCTCTTTCTCACCGAATACACTTCAATCACAGAGGAGGAGAAAAAAAATAACGTTTCAACGTATAGACATATGCACATATATATAAATATATATATATATATATATATATGTGAGGTTGTGGGTGTAGCGAGAGACTCACGGATGGACGCAGAGCGTGTCTTTAGGTATCGATATGTACTAAAACTTTCTCCCTGTATATCTCTCTCTTTATACGGTTATTCTTCAGATACAGACAGTTTTTCTTCAGATACATACATAGAGGCAGAGACCCTATATATATAGAGAGAGAGAGAGGAAGAGAAAGAGAGAGAGAAAAGGCCCCTGCATATATATATATATATATATATATATATATATATATATGTTGTCACTGCCTCTGTGTCTCTGTGTGTGTTTCTTTGTGCACGTGTAAGCGCGACTGCGCGTGTAGATATTATATAATAATATAAATATCTACATTTTGGAGACTCTTGATATCTGATGTTGCTGCCCTGGATGTTGTGCGTGCAGCTGACTATGTCGATGGAGAAGGATTTGTTTGTGGATGTCCCGCCCTGCGAAGCATCGTACGTGTTGGAGGAACAGCAGCAGCAGAGTCGTCTTTCTTTAGGATGATATGTGGCCCTTTGTGGCCCTGCAGCCGATAAACTGCTGCTCTTTCTTCTCGTTCTTCAGTCTCTCTTCCACATTGTATCTGTCTTCGTTGTTTTCTTGCGGATAATTTCTTTGTCTCTGTCTCGGGAAGCGCATATATATATATATATATATATATATATATATATATATACAGCTATAGATATATGGGGATATAGGTAGGTATGTGGCGGTATAGATATATACAGGGCGGGGTATCGCTGTATTCTTTTGAGGATATATATGTATACATACTGTAGAGTTATAGACATACAGAGGTTTAGGTCTGTAGGTGTAGGTGTATATAGATATTCCTAGAGAGAGAAAGATATAGATACATATATAGATAGAGATATAAACACACACGTGTCTATACATATATATATATATATATATATATATATATATATATATATATGTATCTACAGGTAGGTATAGGTATATAAGTATGTATGTATATTTGTATCACTGCTGCGTATCTCCTTCTTCGTGCTTTTTCTCTTCAAACTTCTCTGACTCTCCCAGTCAACTGATTCTTCATTGCATGCAGAAGAATGGATTTCTCTGTGTGTGGTCGATGGTGCTTGCAGACTTGTTGCCTCTGCTTCATTTCTTATCAAGAACTGGGTTCCCTCTGGGATCAAAGTGAGTCTTCCTCCTTTATTCTTTTCCCTTCTCACGCGCCTCGTCCCCCGCTACTGATGCTGCAACCGCTGCTGCGTTTCTCTTCTTAGTCTACTCGCGCGTGCGGCTTACTTCGCTGTTCCTGCTCTTTTTGCAACGCTGCTTCTGCTGCTGCAACATTGCTCCTGCTGCTGCACTGTTGCTTCTGCTGCTGGATCTGTTGCTGCCGCTGCTGGGTCCGCTGCTCGTGTGCACGCACTGCTGGTCTCGTTGCCGCATTGTTACTGCTGAATCTGCTGCTGCTGCTGCGCTGCTGCTTCTGCTGCTGGATCTACTGCACTGCTGCTTCTGCTGCTGGATCTACTGCTCCTGATGTGTCCTCTCGATGCTTCCGTTGCCCCCCACACTACTTCGGTTGCTATAGACTTTCCTCCGTCTACATCACTTTGTACGAAAAGAAGCTCCTGGCAACGTATCTACCTGTGCACGTGCTTCTATATATCTGTAGGCGGAGAGGGGTACACATATAGAGGAAAAGAGGAGTGATATGTAAAGAAAGAGACAAATATGCAGAGAGAGCGATTTAGACATATAGGTAAATCTATCCAGGTTCAGACGTATATATACGTGGGTGTAGGCATATTGATCCGTGTGAAAAATTGTGAAAGCAAAGAACAGGATAAAAATATGCATGTCAGCGGAAGCGCGTTATATATTCGAAGTCGCGCCTGCGTATACGCGGACCTCAACTCTCTTGCTTCGACCAACGCATGCGCCTGTCTCTCTCTATTGCTCCTTAGAAATTGATACATCATGTTCATATGAGTGTAAATGTAGATATGTTAGTACATTTTCTAATAGAGAATCATGTCTTTCCACCTCCGTAGTACGCGTGTGACTTTCAGATGAAGGCATGTGTTGAGGTGTTCAATATATATTCTACATAATCACATATGTATATTCTCTCTCTCTATATATATATATATCATATACACAATGGAGTATGAAAAACTCTTTTAGTATTGGATATGTGTGGGGCAGGTGGAGTCCCTAGAGGCTTCTCGCGTAAGTTCACCTCCGTGTAAAGGCTGCCGCTATACAACCTGTGCAGGTGAGAAGACGTTTCTTTGAAGATTTATTTGTTCTATATCTCTTTGCCTTGCACTGCCTCTCTCACCTCTTTGGAAACGTACGTACACATACTTACATGCGCCTATCACGGGCTTGCGTCATCTCAGTCTGCCGTCTGGCTTGGCCTATCTGCGCGCCTGTCTGGGTAGACGTCTGTGTGCAGATATGGAGGTGTATAGCTGGGAGACTATCTCTACACGAAGGGGTAGTATGCATTCTTTTTCCTCGAAGACTATTTTACGCACTACTTTCTGTAGCGTAGGCATCTTCTTGCATGCACTGGCGTGCTGCGAGATTTAGGACGCTTCTTTTTAGGTTCTTTCAATAGTTCTAAATGTGAATCTGCTAGATATCACAATCACGCAGCAGAACAAGCCATACATCCTTTGAAGCCTCACTTTTTTACTTTTCTTTATCGGGTTAGACTTGCCACCTACATGAATCATTCACACGAAATACAGGAGGAAGAGAATGTAGTCTTCGCTATTGACAGTTGCAGCGTATGCAAGAAACACATGGCTGTATATGTCTTGCAGGCTGTGAGTGTGTCTAATGTTCGTGCTGCTGCTGCTGCTGTGTCGCATTGCTCTCGACATGGCTACTTTCCTGCTGCTTCTGCTGCTGCTTATCAGGATCTCCCTTCTGGTGGTTTCTGTCTTCAGCGTTTCCGCTGCTGCTACACTTTGCTGTGTGTGGCTGTTGTTGAGGACTGCCTCGTGGACGTCTGATGCTGCACCATGTTCTACTTCTTTTATCGCTCCTTTTGCTAGCATTGCTGCTACTGCTGCTGCCTTACCTGCTGCGGCTTCTGCTGCATGCATCCTGCTTCTCTTTCCTCTTTTCAAGCCCCATGTACTTCTTCTAATTTACTGCTGCTCTCTGGCTGTGTTTGTTAGACTCTCTGTGTATAGCTCGTCAAGGTGTATGGGTGTGTGTGTGGCTCCTGTTAGATATTTAAATATTCAATCTTCTTTGTATAGACGCCAAGTAGAGCTACGCGTACGTAGCTGATTTCAAATATGTGTTATAGGGGGGAGCAAGCACGTATACGTTTGAAGAGATGTGTGGACGTGGACAAAGAAAAGGGAAGAGAGAGGTCTGAATATCTGCTTTCATTTTTTTGAATGTGACTCCATCGTGTGAGTCAAATTCCTCTCTATACGCGCGAATTTCTTTGCATAAATGCGTCGGCATGTAACTGCGAGTGATGCTGCTGCTATCAGGACTAATGCAGAAGTTGTTGCTGCTGTTGTGCTGCTGATGCTGTTGTTGTACGCTGTTGTGCTGCTGCTGCTGCTGCTGTTCGTGGAGGAGTGGAAGAGCTGTTTCTCTACTTCCTGGTGCTCAAGTACTACTCGTTCTCTCACCTTTTCGGTTGGTGCTGCTACTCGCGATGTGATTTCTCTCGTGAAGACATGCTTTCCTCTCTTTCTCAGTATTACATGCATATATATCCTAAACTATCACGCATGCCTCTGCGGTGTCACTGATAGACAGCCAGATTTATATGAGGTATATCTTGCTCTTTATTCCTTTTGCGCGTTTTTCTTGTTCTTCATGCTTCTTCTTCTTCCCCGCTTCAACGGCTGCTGCCTCGGTCTATGCTGCTGCGACTTGCTGTTTCCTTACAGGCAACATAGAGTATCGCGTTGCATGCAGCAGTGGACCGGCATAGGAGACTTTCTTTTCGACCGAGAAAGAGAAGACATATACATCTCTTTTTTGCCTTCAGATGTCATTACGCTGCTATTTATGCGTTCAGAAGTGTTTTCTCTCTCGTCCCCTTCTTTTCCTTTTCTCCTGCTGCTACTCTCCTGCTGCGCTTCTGCTGCTGCTCGCTCTTCGCGTGTCCGCATCCGTCCAGCGCTGCAGCAACATCCCTCTCTTGCTGCTGTTCCTTCACTTAGTTTCGCACTGCTTCCTCTTCTTCAGGCGTGGCTATTCTCATGCAGGTGTTTCTTTGCTGTTAAGTTTACTGGTTCACTATTTGCGGTCCTCCAAATGAGAAGATGTATGTATGTATAGACATACGTATAGATATATATATATGTACGCAGACGCGTGGCGATGTTTGCTGCACGTGGAAAGGTGTATAGAGCTCCTCCTTCTACTGAAGAGCTTCCCGGTAAATGCGGATCTCTTTGTTGTTCAGAATCTGTATGAGTTGTTCATATGGAAAAAGAGATTTTTATGTCTACTTCTACACTCCAACACCCATTTTATTTCGGCGTGTATAGATCTCTGTCGAGAGACATCAAAGAGGTTTATTCACGCCACGCGCATATGTACCTCTCCTTATACACATATTTGCAAAGAACGAGATACGCGTTGTAAGGAGGCTGTGTCCTCCGGATCCACATACATCTGCAGGTATATATCTGCTCACCGAAGTGCACATATATATTATATATATATATATATATATTTCGAAGAGAGAGGTAGTCGATGGAGACGGCGTCCGGGATATGTATATATATATATATATATATATATATATATATATATATATATATATATATATATGTTTTTGGTTTTAGCGCACCTAGTTGATGGGTATGGACATGCATTCGCGAAGACACCTGTTCACTGGTATGTACCTCTCTTTCTGTCGGTGTCAGTCGAAGTGAATGAGACTGCTGCGTAATAAAGAGTTCTGAACGAAGAACGAACCGAAACAAAATAAGTGTGAATGAAACTTTAGATTCAGCAAACACCCCTGTGGCCAGCAGAGGCCATGAGCAAAGCTGCTGGAATGCGGCTGCTGAGAATGATGTAGCTCCCATAGAGTATATAGTACGGAAACAGCAACAGCAGCAGCGGCAAGTGTAGCCCCAGCAGCTGCAGCAAGCACGTTGGCAGCTGTCATCGCGGGAGAAACAGCAGCGCCGGCAGCGACAGGCATAACAGCAGTTACTCTTGCTTCATGAGCTTGACGCAGCAACAAGAGTAACAGCAGCAGCAGTATCTACAGCAGCGTGGATTCTACACGATTACACTATGCAATGGGAGGTGCAGAGGCTTCACTATGGCAGGGTAAACACTCTTTTGTCTCCTACTGCGACTACGTCTATTCAGCTGAGCATAGAAGCACGCGTCGTACGAGTAGATGTGGACACTTGTGTAGCATCAGATTAGAGAAGCCACGTGAATAGTTTTCTGTGAAAGACTTTACAAAGAAAGAGGCGACAACGGGCGCTAGAGCGGCACCACCGCGAAACCTTGGAACGAGATACGCGCATTGATCGATACTTGGTCGCTGATAATCTGCTGCGTTTCTCTTATTCGAAGCCTTCTCATGTGGATTCTTATCTGTTCCACATACATGTATATACTCACATAAATGTACATACACGTACGTTAACACGAGTGGCAGCTCCCACTGCGTCTTCCGTTGATTGTATACGGACGTGCACACTCAAGACGCACATTTCTAAACCACCCTCAACCATGAACATCTCTGCGTCTGCAGAAGGCTGCGCATTTCATCTGACAATCCTTGATACATACGTAAATGTGTACTCTAATCCTCATGCAAACGAAATTTCTGCCTTTCTTTTCTGGTCTGTTGAAGAAGTGATGACGGTGTGACAAATCCGTCACCTCACCTGGAGAAGTCACAGGTGTATGGAATGGTATGCGGCTGCTGTAGCGATGCGCCACAAAGAGTACGAAGCGAGGAATACTTGTACCTGTACCTTTCTTTCAAAGACTACGTTCATTTTTTGCATAAAAAACGCGTCTCGGAAGGGCGCATCTCGTCGTACGGCAGGCGCTGTGGATGAGGCGCAAAAGTGTAGTAAACACCGCTGACTCTACATCTTTCAACTTCTATGCTCTACGTTGTACACTTCTACTTCTTCTGTCCACAATCGTTACTGCCTCCGCTATAAGATACCTGTTTATATTGCCTTTGGATCGCTGGGGGAAGGGCGGTACACGACACGACTTCATCGGTATAGCGAAATTTCAACACTTGTAGAATTAGGATGACAGAGACAGGCACGCTGCTACATACATGTGGACGAAGGTATATCCACGGAGAATGCTACACACGTAGCTGGGGGAACACCAGAGGTCAGCACGTCATGCGGTGAGTGCGGAAGATGAATTGCAATTCAACAAGGAATGTGAACTATGCCTAGACACTAATCGTGTGGAGTGGCTCATCACTGCTGCATGTGTACTTCTTGCTTTTTGATCTCCTTTCTTCTACGGAAGTTCTCATCTTTTCACGCAAAGATCTACGTGAACGGTCTACAAAATTACCTCTTCTCAACAGACATTCATGAGCACGAAGCACGCATCCGTCACGGACAGTGTCCACTCCTAGAGAGCGTATACACACACAGGCGACGTGATCGACACGCTGTAGCAGTCCTAACTGAAGGTCACTTTTGCCGGCGAGCCGCAACGAACTCGTATATGTGTGCGTCTCCATGCGCAACCTAAATTTGCAACGATCCATGCATGTGAATTCCTGTTCTTTGCGAGACGTTAGAAGCTAAAGGATGAATCAGCAAAGGATAACTAGTTCGCCTTTGCGTATATATATATATATATATATATATATGCGTGGTTGTAGTTGCCGTTAATATCGTAGCAGGTATGCGTGGTTTTTTTTTTGCCAGGACGTTCAGGAGGAAGTAAATGCCCAAACACATACGTATATATATATATATATATATATATATATATATATATATAGACACGTAACACGTGCGCGTAATTCTTTGCAGACATGTGGCTATATATATGTGTATATATATATGTATATATATGCATGCGTTAGAAAGTATGTGTACAAAGTGGCAGTAAGAAGAGTTCACGCGGACAGGATGTGTTCTACTTGAAACACTCAAGGGACGCAGGACATTGAAAGATTAGGCATCTCTTATGAAAGAAGTTTTTCTCAAAGGCAGGGAAATTTGTTTTTCTGCAGCACCAGATTTTCGCTCGGATACCTTTTATATATATATATATATATATGTATGCTTGTGTAACAAAAAAGCCATAAGAGATGGACTCGCCTCCAGTGCAGTCACTTGCCTGGCTATCTACCTGTCTCTTTGTCCACAGCTACACATGTTTACATGTGCAATGCGTAGCAGGTGCAATACATGCAAGTACATAGGAGGTAAAAGATGCTTCAAAACTGAAAGTTTGTGTTGTGGGCAATCGGTGTTGTATTTACACGGGGTGTGAACGATTGACTTCTTGTTTGCACCTCAGTATCCAAATTTCCGTGCCGTCTACACAATCCCCGGTACTTTTGGTTCTCCCCGTTGCAGCTGAGAAGGTATTCCGCAAGTTGGCGATTGTGTGACACGGGAGAGAAGTGAAAAACTCTTAGTACGTTTCTGCACACGCAATTATAAAATTGGTATGTTCTTTGCTCAATAATACGGTGAGGGATAGGCGGATTTCCGTTGCACAACGAAATTTAATTGTTGCCTTCTAGCTCTGCATCGTAGAAGTAATTCGTGTGTTGGTATGCGTTCTACATCAGGTCAATGCGCAATCCATAAACTCAGTTACATCGGGGGGGGGCGTCTTCAGGTGGGCCCCCTTCTTCCAGCTGAAAAAAGTACAGTAGTACGATAAAACGGTGTCAGCTTTCTTGGGTGCACCCGTAGATAAAGCTACACTTGCAGCAACAGAGATAAACAGAGATACACAGGCGAGTCCACAAAACAGACAAGAAGAGATGATCTCAGAGAATGAACAAAAGACAAACTGGTCACCGTGTTGGACGGTTACGTCGAAGGGTAGCTATACAAAAGTAACTGGCGATACACATCGACACACAGCATATGTATGCATATTTACATGTATATATGTGTAATATAGACACCAATGTTCGATTATGAATAGATACACACACACTCCCAACGGTGCGTGGATACATACAAGAGGAACATGCATATACCTGCATACTGGACATAAGATGAATAGATGAAGAGGGATGGAGCAGTGTACATAAGGGATAGACAATGTAATTCGAATAATGATGAGTATATGCGGAGTAGCCACGTCGCTGAACACACAGCTAAGTATAGCACCTTTAATCTCCTTATGAAAGGACCGTTGTTTTCTCTCTCGTATTCTTTGCGCCTGGAAGCAGAAAATCCACCTTCGTGTCTGTCTTCAGCTGGACATGTAGTGATCTCTTTAACAAAGGATCAGCATCATCAGTGCTATAACAAACACAGACAGAACACTTAAGCGTAGCCCTCTACAATACTGATATAGGCGCGTAATACAAGTATAACGCACAAATCGGATTCTATGTATATATCCATGTGCATATATATATATATATATATATATATATTATATATGTATATGTTTACACATCGTCGTAGATGCCGTAGATGCGTTCGGCGTGTACAAACTTTTTGGCACGTCGCTATGAGGAGGTTCTCTATCAAGTATCTGAAGGGTCGCGCATGCGTACATGCGCTCGTTCAGAGTTGCACCTGCGCGAGGAGACAGGCATAGGAGGAGAAAGGCGGAATTGTGACGGTGTGACACAAAAGTATTTTTACCGTTTCTGTAGTCCAGAGCTCAAGGTTATCTTGAAGCAGGTATATCATGGCGAGCCTGCACGTTGACCCAGAAGAACGTCACGGAATGAAGGATAGTGCACGGTGGCAATGCAGCAATAGAGAAGAAATACGATTTGGTTCTCTTCCGCTTGCGGCTTAATTTTGCGACATCTTAGCATCGTCAAGACAACTCAGCACCAGACAAAACAACGCAATAAATGTCAACATTGCCAGCTCGTGTGATGGTTAGTAATTACACCGGCAATGTGCAAACCAGTAGACCCGTGGAGTTCTGCCAGTTCCATGCGTCTTCACCCGTACGCGCATATGCACAAAATAGAAGCGTGTGCTCAGAAGCTGCAAACACGGACATGGGTGGTTCGCAGCGCTGTCGACAACGAATCATCTAAGGATGATAACTGTTATTACGTTGTTGAACCACTCCGCAATTTCAACGCATGAAGTCACTGCGCTGTCCTCCAGCCTATACCGATAAAGAGGGGCGAGAGGCTACGCATATGATTCTACAGACCACTGGCGGACACCACAGTCAACGTCCTGTTACCATATACAGGAAAGCCGGCTTGTGGCTCAATGGATGATGCATGTAGAAGTCCAGCACTGCCGAACCGGGCGAATAAGCGCCAGCACAAGCCTTTAACCAGACGGCGCAGAACAACAAACGGGTACGCAGGAGAACTTCACAGTACATCAGTGCACACAGTTACATTACTACTACGCAGGTGTATAGGAGAAATATGTTTACGGCTGTAAACACGTATACTGAGTCATTCACTTTGGGGTTTTTTTTAACCTTCTCTAGCACTCCTTTTCCTTGCCAGCATTTAGGAGTACTACATTCTGAACTACACTTGTAATCAAAATGCATAATGAGGGACTGGACAGTAAACTTCTTAGGTTATGCGTACATTGTAGCCAGGTCCTCTGGAAATTTAGACCAACTACAGCTCCAACGACAACTATTGCTTGCTGCTCTACACTAGTAACGACTACCTACACTGTGCCCATCTGTGGCGAGAGACGAAGACCTAGCGTACACCAATCATAAAGAAACTGGTGAAATGTATCTCAACACCGCCGCGATATTCATGCATACATTCAGCCGAACAAGCTGACGTCAGTGTACTCGTGCGCCTCTGCGTACCTGCTCACGTCTGTGTGCACATTTGAGAGGACACGAAGAAGGGACGGGATAGTGAGCGAGAGAGCTGCGAAAATTGACATCTACTGGGTATCTCTGTTTGACCTGTGCATACCTAAAATGAACAGTCTAGCTTTTGACTTATGAGATTGTCTGGTAGTGTGGAGCTCCACTGAAGAAAGTTTCATAAGCAAAGAAAGCTTGTTACTCTTGCTGCCAGTGCCACCGTTCGCCAACATGCAAAGAGCAAAGCTGGTTGACTTACGTGTCTTTCGCTTGTTCCTCGTCTAGCGTGTGCATGGTAGCGGTGCCTCCCTCAATAGCGCGTCTCGCCAAATCGCAAGCCTTCTCTGGAAATTGAAGCGGGTATCACACACACAAATACTGAACCACCTCTAGGATGCAAACACGTCTTCCTGTGCTCCCACCAGCCTCTTATATACTTGTATATGTCCGTTGACAAGATTACAGATTAATGGCGCGGACTGAGATGTACGTGCGCATGTAAATCCGTGAATATGCAAGCCTGTGTTTAGAAATGCGTGTACGGATGAGGAATATGCAGGCCTGTGCTTATCAACGCGTGTCTGAATGACTGAACGTGCGTACGAGTGTGCGTGTGTCTATGCGTCTATGTATGTGTATATATATATATATATATATATATATATATCTATGTAAATTTATAAATGTGCGCACATGTGCTCAAGCGAACGCACACAGGTGCCTATGCACGTGTGCCTAAGCGCTTTATTCGGTCCGTATGATGGAAAAAATTTTAAATAGCTCGCATAAAATGTGCCAGCGCACTCCAACTGCTTTTGAGTGGAGGGTCTTCCACATTTCTGTGTCTAAGTTGAGAAAAGCAAACACGTAGGTAGTCTAGCTCAACAAGGGTGAGCGCACGTGAATGTATAACCATTTAGATGTGATGACTGGGAGCTGATCGAGGGCAGCGCATAAGGGGTGTCCACATCTGCGGACGGCTTTTTATCTGTCCTTTGCCCTGGTAGACACGCGTTCAATCACAAGTACAGATCTCGTGGTATTTGCATATAAGCACACATACGTATATTTATGGTTTTTTGGTATGATATAGTTCACCGTTACAGCTGCTGATATGCGGGTTGCACCAAATCCTCCCTTTCCATATGTAATTGCTGCTTGAACTTGATGTACATTTATTACAGTTTCCGTTTGTTTATGCGTGACACCCGACTAGTATATGTCACGGACGCCATTCACTTATTTCAGTACACTTCCACACACTGGGTAACTGCCTACTAACCCGATTCAATCAATGCTTCGTAGTAGAAAACAGAATAATTCAGGGCGATGGCCAATCGGACAGGATGACACGCCGGTAGTTCTTCTTCTGCGATGGAGGAGCCTGCACGTAAGGGAGGAGCGGTGGCTAACAGTTAGATGCATTCAGATTTCAGAACTTGTTTGGCATCTATCCATTTAATAATCACGTGCTTGACTCTCCGTATATATATATATATATACATATATATATATATGCAATAGTTCTGTATGCCTCTGCTCCGTCGGTATTGTTTCACCTTTCATCTTCCCGTACGGCGGAAATCCGTGAAAGTACACACACAGAAAGACAGACTAGTAAAAGCCGTCTCACGCATAAGGAGTCGAAGAGTTTATAGACACATATGTCAAGCATGCGTGTGCATCCTCCCTGACGAATCACGAAGATTTCCACATATCCCTTAGTTTTAACTCTTTCACAGTCGCGTTTCCTCTGCAAATGTATCACCTAACATTGTGAAAGGGTATAACGTAGAATCCACTGCTGCTGTAGCTGTCGCTATTGAATAAGTATTCTAATTGGCCGTCTTTTCTGGTCGGCGTTGATATGCACACACGTGGCATATGAACACATCGTTCTATCTCTTGAATATATACGTATAAATATTGATTGCTATAGACACACTTATGCACTCGTACAGCTGTCTCTCTCTCTATATATATACATATATATATGGAGGTTTACACTTTAATCGTGGAAGACATATTCGGCAGTCTGACTTACTTCTTCGTATGCCCGCTGGGCCGTTTCCACGATTCCTTTCAACTTTTCATCCTGCACAGACACTCCATGCTGGCAGAAGAAAGCAACTTATGATCTCCGACAAAGTTCGAAGGACCTTTCCTTATAAAAAATTTATAAATATATGTAACGACACGCGTTCACACACGCTGAAGCGTATTTACATGTTTTTTACATATTTGGGTACACCTCCATACTGCCCTGCGAGTTCGTGCTTTCATTCTGCTGTGGCAACCTATATAGTAGGGAGGATGCTGAAAACTATACATATTCAAGGGTTTCACGTATGAACGCGGGACACTGTCTGCAGAAGTTACACTCGTGTGAGTCGCTGCAATGGAAAAAAGTGTGTTTCCATCGTGTCTCTGCGGCATTTTGAGATTTTCTACAAGTTGTTTCAGGTGAACCTTTTACAGCGAGAGCGACCACCCGAACCATACAAACAAGCGGTTGCTTACAATCGTCCCTTGCAAACAAACTCTTTCGTCAAATACTTTACAATGTGACTTTGCTCCATCAATCCTCCCCTACATAGTAATGTTAAAAGCCTTGCACGTGTTGAGCAGGAACAATTAACAGGGGGCTCACAACCTTTCACGCTAGCGCGTGTACGTTGGGCCACATATTGACTCTACGTAAGGATAATGCGAGTTGACCGGTTGGTCGCGGACATTTCAGTCGAAATATAGGTATTCCGAAGACTAAAGGACAACTGTGATTGTGTGAAGGAATCTTCTGAAGGAAAAGTTTTTAACAACCTCAATTGTGTACCGGTAATTGAGGCACCGTTTGAATGTAGATCATTGTGTGCTCCACTATACATACACGTATGTGCAGAGAGAGAGATCGGCTTGAATGTACTTCATCACGCACTGCTATACAAGAGAATATCGAGAATGTAAACATGAACCTTTTAGATGTGCTGTTGTACAGAGAGAGGTATACAGAGATCATGAGGATTAATCAAGGCAGAAGCCTCCTTTCCTTGCGAACGTGGTTCTTTGTCTTCCTCCAGAAGCACAATTTAAAGAGATGGAACAATACTTGACACAAGCGAAAGACGTGTTAACAAATATATACATATTGTAAATCTACTTATATACATTTATATGCGCACAAAATGATAAGTTGTATTCTCGGCCTGTAAATGTGAATGCATGCGAAGATGTCCTTGCCTGTGTGCCTAGTCTCCTCCTTTCTTCACTTGTTTTTCAAGGGACCCGTCTTGGTGCGTATGATTCGTCTAATATTCTACAGCAGTGGACTACGCATCTAGACGTCTGGAAAGCTTTACTCTACAACAACAGTACCACGCGTCCCTTCTGTTTAAGCCCCCTAGCTCTTCTTCTGCGAAGAGCATCTCTACCTATGCCCTCTTTCAGCAGATCATGCCGTTCAAAGATTCACGCAGTGCAAACGTTCTCCTTGTACGCGTCGTGTTTGGGTTGATCTGATGCAAGCCGCTGCCGTTCCATTCCTTTACGTGCGTTTTGCACTTTCAAAGACTCAAGCAGGAAAATATCCCCTAGTGTGAAATGGTGCCCAGTTGCAATTCATAGACAACAGTTGTAGGGATCAGCATATACACACGTACACATACAAGGGTTTTGGCCACTTTTGTTGTAACCTTTCCTACACCGTTTCGTTTACGACCGCACCAGCTTGTTTACCTTCTCTCTTCTTTCTCCGTATATACCTGCGCGGGTGCACGTGCTTGTTGTTCTTTATTTTGCCTTTCTTCACCTTACACAGTTACCAGTTACTGCCTCCCTTCTCCTAGTTCTCCGTGGATTAAAACCTTCCGGCATCACCCCTCTTCCATTGTAATATCCACACGAGGGACGCTTTGTTACTGCTCTAAGAACCAAGTATCCCTTTTTTCTACAGGCATGTTATGATACAGTAGAAGTCACATAGAATCTACGCCCCCACCTTTTTTTGTACTTACCTATCCGTTTATTTGTCTGCCCACATATCTATATGCATATTGCTGGCTGCTGAAGAACGCTCTTTTCGAACCCCAGTTTCTTCCACCGCTGGTATAAATACAACTGCGCTTCTGGTTACCTGCGCCACCTCCGACATGTAACGGCAGTAATCTGCCTTCATCTTCAAGTAACACGCCTTGCATTCATTACTTTTCGTGCTCTTCAGCAAATCTGGAAGCATGGCGCACGATGCTGGTTTCCAAATGTCGCATTTAAGGGCTCGCCCTCACTAGTGAATCTACACGAGTACGTCAGCGCGCAACTTAGTTGACGCACATGTAATGAATACGGCAGTTCTGAGTATACTACATTGTGCACGCGTATGTAGTGTACACATCTTCGAAGCACGAGCCTCACAGGACGGAGGAGACAAGAAGCTGTGGCATTCTTTGTAGCGACCCCACCTCTCACAAGTGCAGTAGAGAATCGGCGTAATCTATAACATACCCGGTAGTAAGACTCTGCATCCACAAAATGAAATTTACAGCTAGTTATGCACCAGTATTCAACAGTACCGACGTTTGCACCTATTACACAGCGCCCTCTGCAGGTACTGCAGAAGGAAAAGACACAGGAGATGTATTAGCACTCTCATCTGTTCGCATATCTAATGCGGTGGTGTCCATGGGTAAAGGAAGTGGGATCTGTCAATACGAAGACTTACTTGTAACTCATCAATACACGTATGCAGAGATCACGAATACTACGTAAACAAAGGCCCAGGTCTGCGAAACAAAAGAAAGTCCTTCAGCGCTGCTGCGTGTCTGTTTCCAGAGCAATTTTGAGTTGCGGGACGAAAGAGACGAATGATGCTAAACGCAGTCGCAACCAGAAGGCCTAGGCTTTTGCGTCTACATTTCAAGCGTATATGTGGCAGCATTCAACGGAATAGAGACGCGGCACTTGCGTAGAAGATGAGGGCTGCATCGCCTTAAGAGTGGGGTCTGTTTCCTCACGCTGGTCTATAAGCTGAATGACTTCCATACACCGGGCCTCCAGCTGTAACTCCAGTCGCCGGCGGTAGTTAGTAAGTAAATCCTACGCAGCAGCAGAACAGCTTCACGTTGCATCATATAATGTCGTGTATGTTGCTTACTTATCTATGTGTTTTAATTGACCTATGCAAATCCGAATGTTCGCACCATGTGTATGTGGTGTTTCCTTAACAATGCAATGAAGAACAGGCCTTTTCGAGCAGTAAACGGATTTTCTTACCGAAATATAAGTATACGTGTAAGTGTGTTCATTGTATGGATCTTCACATGCGGATAGGATAAGAGGAAGCCTACTAACACACACTTTGGGAAAGAACCATGCGACAGCGCAGCCGGGCACGCGCGACATCTGCATTGCAGTTACATTCCAATCCTGTGCGAACACGGTAATAAAATCGGAGCATCGATTAAAGTGGGACCTCGACGGTCTACAGCAGTAATTCAGCAGGCAGGAAACTGGCGACAACCACTTCGCCGAAGGAGTCTACACAAGGACAGATGAATGGCCTTACTGAGATACACCGGCGCACTAGTGCATACGTCCAGCAGACGGGTTATTTGTACTAAGAATAAAACTACATGCGCACACGTTTTACGGCTAGAACTTAACTAGAACACGAACACACGCTAAACGACAAATCTGCACGCTATGAACAAGAATACAATAATGTGCCAGCGGAGAGCTCGTATCAGCTTTTCATTGATGCAAATAGCCGCGCCTCAGATATTTGTTGATCAGCTGCAGCACCTGTTAGACTTTAGCTTTTGCTACGCTAGCAGGCCCTCGCACCAATTTACAAAGGACTGCGCAGTGGGTTGAGAGCCTGTAGAGTTTAGCCAACACTGGTCTGAGGCTACGATTGCCTATTTGTACGTAGCGGCAGTCTGCGTTGATACAGAGAAATGGACGATTTCGTTGTTACTGTATAGTGCTTTGCCTGTTACGTGTTTTTTACCCGTGTTTGCAAACCTACCAAGCGCAGAGTGTTGGATCCTAATTCTCGCTGTTCGATGATTGCGAGAGCTCGCCAGCTCACTCTGAACCCTCCGACGATGTTCTTGTAACCGACTGAGAAGCAGAGTACTCAGGAACACCTTAGGACATGTAGAAGGAAGTTCAACATCTAGATGGCGGAAGTCTACAAGCGAGGCCCTTGTGTGCAGGTGCAAGGGAGTACACACATATAAAGGCATATATATCCAAGGAATTAGACGAATGCATCATCCAGAAGCGAGCCGCTTTACTTGCCGCTAAATCTCATGTAAATCGCCTACTCTAAGCGCAAGTGAACTCCCGTAATCACCGAATGCTGCGGAAATCGGCAGCCACGCTGCAAAGGGCCTGATTAAGCAGCTCGATATCATTGCAAGTCGTGAACGTAACCGTGAAGATAGTTGATGGACGTAGTGTACGGTGAACATCAATACGCGGAGTTTCGGATACTGTGAATTAATCCGCATAGGCAGAGGACGACAAGCAGAAGCAGCCGATAGGCGCATTGTATGGATATACGGGTAATTTCCCAGCAGTCTTCCAGTCGGGACGTAGTTTGAATATCCAGTCCCACTGTGATATGTGCGTAGATTTCATGAGTCGCTTCAGAATGCATCCTGGCCTTAGGCCGGAAGATCTGTTGAGGCTTGTGTAATAATGCCTTATCAAAGTTGCTCTATGTATTAAGGATCGACTATGGAGATGGACTTCACTGTAAATCTTCCACTCGAAATGCTCTCCGTCAAAATACACGACATTTGAAGAGTTACACGTGAGGGATTATAGGGGTTTTGTGTAGTTTTATTCTGAAAAATGGCCTCTTTCTGAAATGGAGACATTGAAGGTGCCGGGAATAATTTCGCTCTTTTGCGTCCTTTCACGGTTATGCGTGTTACAACTCATTTTCAAACCACCAGAGCCCTTTCTGTTTCAGCTATTTTTACATTTCGTGGTATTCACTCTTTAAACGTCTCTCCTGAGTGCTTGTTTGAAAAGTCAGAGTTCAAGCGGCAGAGTAGTGTGCTTATGCGTGTACATGTGATTTGAACGTGTGTCCTGCCTGTGTCCAAGTGCCTGTGCACATGGTTGCCAGTGCATTCTCTTGAACATACTGCTTCCACTCCAGCAGGTAGGTTTATCTAAAGCCGGATACTGAATAAATCCTGCAATGCTTACAGCTGTCTGCGAGCACTGTACTGTCAAACGGTGGATGCAAGGCAGGTAGTGACCACACTCAGACCGTGGTGTGTGGGTTCGTCTAAAGTTACCGTGTTCGCGTGCTGCCTACCAACTGTACCGACCCTTCTTCTAGAAGCTTCCTCATTTGGAGCCTGCCGACGCACTGTTTGAACGCAGAATACGCAGCTCTTCTCTGCTCCCCACATTGCCTCCACACGACATCGATGACGCCGTTGCTCAGCGGTTTTGTGCGTCGTCATCCGGTCACTTCCACTAAAACGTGCAGGTATACATATATATATATATATATATATATATATATATATATATATATATATATATATATATATATATATATATATATATATATATATGCCACCCGAGGTACATCCCAAAAAACATGGAAAACCGTGCTCGTCGGCCATACGAACGAGCACGCTTAAGTTTGAGTTTAATAAGTGGCCGATGCTTTTTTTATCATCTCTTCCATGAAGTAGATATCTAGCTCACGCTCGCCCGTAAGTGCCTGCCTCGAACTGCGAGTCCGGATGAGGGCGGCTAACTCCTTACCAGTTCCGCAGTATCTACTTGCCCTCTTTGCTACACACAACGGTGAGTTTGGTTGGTGAACAGTTGCTGGCTGCTTTTACGGCAAGCAGCCGTACGTTGAAATATACGAAACCTGGTAAGAGGGGCTCACCATACACAAAAGTACAAATGCCTCTGCAGACTTTAGCTCATGTATACGGTGATGCAGTGATTTCCATAGTAACTGAGTCCTACTAGTGCGAGGACTCGATTGGAGTCACATTTCTACTACGCGTCTGTCAACTAGTGAGGCAGGTTTTACGGATTTTGCCAGTATGGTTAGCAACACTCTTAGTTGCTCTATCCTAATACGTGAGCGATCATACTTAACTATCACTGGGGAAACGTGTACTCCAGGCTGACGCACTACCTGATTGTCACTACCTGACAATAGATTCCTCTCTTCATCGGTGAGCTCTTCGCCCAACTCGACGATCTTCTTGACAAAGGAAATCTGGCAGAAGTCACAGGCATCACAGAAACGATACCGAAAAGCATTTATTTTCTATCAATGTATAGGAAAAGTCCACGTCCACCCACGCGCTTTGGATTTTCTGTGCACATCCACGCACATACAAGGGTGAGTATTCCTCTTCCGGCACATATGCGTGTGCGAGTCAACAAAGGAGCAAGTCACTTTGCACAAGCCTCGTCTCTTTCTTCTTATTGTGTCTTTTTAAAGGTTTGAGAGTACGTTGCCCAGCGGGTGATATACATACGTAGGCGTCCGCTTATGTTGGTAGTCGCAAAGCGACAAGATTTTTCAAGAAAATGCAGCTGATATCTTTGAAGTACCTTGCAAAACAGTGATATTTAGAAGGATTTTCTGAACGAATTCCGTGGCAGGGTTGAAGAGAGAGAATGGAGGCTGTGCACGTGCTACAAAACGTTATATTCACATACGCATTCGTAGGCAACTAATCAGATAAAACGTACGTTGCTCTCTTAGCTACTTCCACGGGTATACTACTACGTATCCATCCCGTAATATAGGCACACAACTACCGTTACACTCAAACACTCAAAGAATTTTTCAACCAAGCAGTCTGGAAGATAAACAATTCCTAGAATCCTCTGTTAGAGTCCCGAGAGTGTTGCATCTGAAAACTGAAAAAGCCTGTGTCGGCTTACATGTATCTACACTCAAAGAGCGGAAGACAGACAAACAACAGAAGCGAAGGGGACTAAATGGAAGGAACGAAGCAATATTCGAGACAGCGGAAATCAGGAGGGACTTGTCTTGACTTCAAAGAGGAATTCATATGATCTCAGAGATTTCGAGACTTCTTCTCTGGCGCATTCGCTTCTGATACAGGCAATGAAGCGCCTGCTACACAAACGTTACAGTAGAAGATCCCACCGAGGACACGCACGATATTAGCGCTATTTAACCATTCCTGCACGACGGGTGCGCCAGCAGTGGATCCGCAAGTCTGCGTATCTGCACAGGAATCACTCCTATCAAACAAACTTCTGTGGGAACAGGCAGCTACCACACATGTGCAGTATGGACATACATACCACATGCGATGCTGAGTTCTGCTCGAGGCTACCGGAAAGAAACTCGAGACAGATTGACCACACCAGAGACAACGGGACAGCTTTCAAACTAGAACCTGCGTGGAAGATTCTATGTTTTGCAGGTCGGAAAGTAATCTATTGTTTACCAAGTCCTCGTAACGCTCCGTTTCCTCGGCCAGTCTGGCCATATAAAGGTTGTCGTCCCTAGACATCTTGACACGTATGTAATTTGTGTGTTAACAGTTGGAAGGACTTGAAAGACGACGTGGCGTTCTTGTTCGACTCCACTCTGAATCGCTTACTGAGCCTTCAAACGGTGCCCCACTGATTCAGAAAAACAATGAAAAGCAGATCTACTTCAGAAGCTGAAGAACGCTGGTGAAACACTGATCGGGAATGGAGAGCTCTGGACCAGCATCCTTCCTTCAAGAGTGTTAGAAGTGTATGAATCTACAGAGCGCGTGTGCATTGAAGCCCGTGCGGTAAAGCACAACTCCGTTTAGTAGCAGCCCAAGATATTGAAAGCGGTGAGACCGGTAATCCCGTGTTCCGGTGTCTCAGAATAAAGGGAGTGCATTTCTTTCCGCTACATTTATATAGTCAAAGGCTAGACAAAATTGAAACTCCGAAAACATGAAGAACTGTTTAAATGTCTGGACGTTTCGAAACTCAGTTTGGTAGATTCTACTTACATTACAAAGTCGCCTTGCTCTGAATTACTCCTGTAATGTGAAGTGGAGCTGGACGCTTGATCGACTACGTAGGGGAGAACTGGAGTCACAGCTTTTCCGAGACTCCGTTTTCTATGTAGAAGTGTGTCGAGTTGTTTGCAAATAAGAAAGAGATATACACGTGTGCTACCCTGCATTCCTGGCTTCCTATGTAGCGTCACTACCAAACGCGACAGTAAGGATGGGTAATCCACTTTTCCTGCATATATCGATAGTTGAGAATTCTGTAACGGCCCGTAACCGTGAAATGTAGGAAAAGATAATTTACTTGCTATAAGTGTTGCAAACAGCTGTAGAGTGAAGGTATTAACCACTCATCAGAAACAGACAGACTTAACTAATGGGGTAACTTAGAAGAACACGGGTATAATGAAAGTGCTGGTCTTTCGTCTGTGTATTCAGAAGGTCAGCTGGGCGCTGCTGGGCGCATAATGCAGGCACGTGAAAATATCTCGATTTCATGATCTGCCCGACAGAAAGGGCGAAAAATTGTTGCACACCAATCAATTTTTTTACAGAGTCTGAACTGGGTAACTGTGTGAACTGCAAAGGAATATAGGCGGGTCAGCCCTGTCGAATGGTGGGAGGACTTGTGCGGAAGTATTTGTCTGTCCGCGTGTGCTGACACAGTGTGTACGGGTTGATACACACGTTCACCTGGAGCAACGCCCTACGAGAAATGAAGCTATGCAGTCACTGCTACGCATCAAAGACACAGTGATACGCACCACCCCACCCCGCCCCCAAACACACCGACACAATGTATACTTCAACTTTACATTAATTGAGATGCAGATTTCTACCTGTACTGCCAATGGAACCCATCACACGCTGTCTGAAGCTGAAGCGTACCATGCGCCGACACGTCGCCAAGTCTCTCACGGAACTTTGACGAGTCCCTATCTGGACGCAAGCGTGTATTTTCGCGTGTTTTCGTATGAGCACGTCAGCATGTACCCACAATTATCTGCACTGTGCATAATCTGTGTGTATGCTTCCCAGAAGGGTCCAGCGGGTAGGCAGATAGATATATAGATAGACCTACTTTTCGGTGTACATTATATCTGAGTATCCTTCTACGGCTTTTGAGCTGTAAACTGATTCAAAACGCTGGAAGGTAATAACGTGTTCCTTCAGACTTGACCACAGAGGAGAGGGAAATCCTGTCAGCTGGTAGTTGACAATTTATTTTCCAGCCCGAACCATCACAAATCTCAGTATGGTATGTGCTTTTTAGACGGCAGCAGTACATAAACAGAGAAACTTTCCAGATGGAATGAATTAAGGATTTGCTTGTGCTGGACGCGTTAACAAGCCGTATGGTGCAGCCGGCAGATTCTCAGCCTGCTTAAAAGCGAATTTTTCAAAAGTGACACTTCACCTTGGCAGATGTAGGTTATTGTCTGAACAGAGATACCGTGTTGACGCACACATAATGTATGATTGTCTGTTTCAAGGACACGAAATGCACACGCGCACGTAGATATACACGTAACGCTGCGTATGCGCACAGATGTACGCACCTTCTTCTTTGTTCTTACTTTAGGCCTAGCGCATTCACAAAGTACAACATATGCGAGAGAGAATGCAAACTGTGAAATACTTGACTCACCCAGAGTTTCATGATAGTACGGTTTTCCAGGATTTCACGCAAGCATGAGCTTGTCCACCCGGAGCACGCATGTTGGCTCATCCCTACTTTGTCGGTTAGGCCCCACAGCGCAGCGTGTACATGAGGACTTGTTGGTGGAAAAGGGATGTTGGAAGCAGAAATAGTGGTCAAACACTGATCATCTGAGTACGCGAAACATTCTGAAATGAGCATGCTGACTATAAAGTGGATCCATGGAATTTACTTTTCAAATTCTTTTTATTACAGAGTCAAACTTGCTCACTAGGTTTCGAATACCATTATGTCTTAATTAAGGAAGCAGCATTCTCAGCTCCATGGATTTGGTTAACGGATCTACAGCTCGCAGCATTGCACATGCAGAAGCAAAACGAGACTTTTTGCTCGAATCAAAATTTACACCCCTCATTGCCTTCGCAACACACCTTGCACGTACTGGGAACGTGTATAGATGCACATAGCGAGAGAGAGAGGAAGAAAAGGAAAGAAATAGCCAAGGGGTGCATTTGCATACTTCATAAAGATGAGTGAGAGCAAGGTATACGTGCTGGAGGCTACCGTAGGTCAGCAACTGGTGCGGGTCACTTGCACGCCAAACATGCATTGAACATATTCGTCGTACCCGTGAGTATGCACATGCAGGTACGAAGGTACTTCAAATTCTTTGCTTTTCTGACTTTTTCCTCCCCACTTTTTTCCGCACCAAGACCGTAAACGTCACGTACACAAAGATTCGACTGCCACATTCGCGGGATTGTGCTGTGACCCCCACGCCTTACTAGCGCCCCCTGACCACTTGCAGATCCGTTCTGCAACTGAGTAACAACACGTTCTGGCTTTGCGGAGGCTCACTCAGGTGAGTCAGCGCTGCAACCTCTTGCGTAACGAACACGTGTACGCGAGAGGGAAGTCACAGGTCACTGCATTCACTGGCCATGAGCCTTCTTCCGATGGGAATGCATAGAAGATGAGAGGAAGCGGCCGAACGGTTTGTCGTTCGTGCAGCACAGCGCAAACAGCTCTTCTTTATCACGAAACGGTTAATTACTCCATGCCTGCCCACAAAAACTTATAGTAATCCTGCTGATCACAGTTTGCATGATTCTGCATACGTGCCTACGTAGCAGAACGTCGTTTCAGAAGGAGAATGCAAAGGTTTATGTGCAGATAGATTAGACGAATAAGCGCACACAAATGCAGCCGCAGTCACGCATAGGTGTGCGCTGGAAAAACACACGGGTGGACAATGGTTTGCGTTTTTATCTTACACACAACCCTTTTTCCTGCTCTGCACTGCAAACCTGCTGCTGTCGCTTTGCTAGCACGATGCCTTTAGCCATACAAAGAAATGATTGTACACGCATGTTGCTATATATATATATATATATATATATATATATACATCTGTCTAGATGAGCTGGTGTATGAAATTTACTACTGGGTACAAACGACATACACCTATATGCAGGTGTAAATGCGTATATACGAGTATCGGATGAGAAAAACTGGCGCGCGCACAGCCCCACTCAACGTCCGATTAAACATACATTTCGACACCTCTGCGTACTGCGTGTACATGTAGCTGTGTTTGCAACGCAAAACCGCGGTATCGCATGTCTGCTATGCACGTGAGTATCTTATATTTCAGTCTACTGTCATATAGCCACCTTACCTTATAGCGATGATTGCATCATTTTTTCGTAGATGTGTGATTTCTGGTGCCGCAGCGCGACTTCTCGGTAGATATCAGTTAGGTAGTAGATTTGACACAGCTGTTTGCCGAGATGATCAATGTGTGCACCACCCACAGCTGCGTCTAGGTCTAACGTATATTACCTACAACAGCGTTAAGGAACACTGCGTGACATGAAAGAACGATATAGGTTAAGTGTAGAACGCTATGCCTAAGAATGTGACCATACGTGGGCCGACTACTACTGCATCACTCAAAGTAGCAACTGTCTAGCGATTAAAGAAAACAATCAGGTTCCAAGGTTGTAGTAGTATCTAGTAGTATATCACGGCCAGTGACGCCTCAGCCCCCTGTCTGCGAAGAACGAAGAAGACGCATACTTTCGAAGGAGTTTCGTATACTGCAGAGACGAACGCAGAGTGGCAATGTCTTGTATACCCGTATCTTCCGAGACGGTTGTTTGCTAGTTAAAAATGCCCACACATGTATCGGATACAAAGCTGTTCTCACCTTACTATTTTGAAGACGATGTCAGTCAAATTGTGTGATCAATAAGGGTGTTTCTAATTTGATAATCCACCAAATCTCGCTCTCCAATGTGTTCATAAGCATAGTTGAAACGTTCTTTGAAGCTATATTTCACACCTGAGAATGGTCAAGTTTTGACGAAAGCAAGAACTGTTTGTGAAGACTGTAAGGAATGACGTGTTTCATTTTTCGCCTCGAGTTTAGGAAGTGGAACTGATCTACTGATGTTTATGCAGGACAGAGTATTTGACGGTACATATTCTGTCCGGGTCAATCCTCCACATGCGCGGATTTTAGAAAGAATATCGTGGAGGCGCATTATGGGCGGTATCACAACCCGGTATTCGCTGCGAGGTGCACTAGACCAGCACGGCCAGAAGTCTTCCGTGCCAGTGAACATGTTGCCGCGAACGGCCCATAGGGAATTTCGGCTTGTATGGACATGTCGATGCCACTGTGGTTGAGTATTTCTGGAGCGAGGTCGTAATAGGCGTGTCCTTGCGTATTTGTACACGAATAACTCTATATCGGGACTGTAAGGTCTCCAAGAATTAGAACGGGTTCTATGACGGAAGACAAAATTCCATCTGACACACTTACATGTGAGTTTATTTGTTGTGCGAAAGATAATAGGTTTGCTGTATACACAAGCACATTTCTGCACACACGCACTCGAGTTACGAAACATCGCAGCATTCCATTAGCCCCTCTCTTGGCTTCCAGGGTGGCGCGTCCGTCTTCATTACTTCCGCTGTCTATTCCTTCGCAGGAATAGGAGAAACGAGCTTGCGAACGTGGACATACTAATGTCCTTGTGGTTGTGCCTCCTACGAAGAAAGTGATAGTAAGAACACGGCTTCTTGCTCCGCTCCGCGTAGACTTGTGTGTGTTCGTGTGTCCGCGTATGTGCATGTAAATACGTGGGTACAAAACAGACGGCTGCGTGCAGCCGTGTACAGCTGCCGGGCTACAGCGCACTCGCGACGTAACAGCGAGATGTTAATGTGTGCATATTGCACCGTTGGACTGATTTTTAACACCTCGGCGCGTCAGGATTATCCGTCAGAAGATTACAGTTACCAATGTCCAGCGAAACCTCGTTTGCAGAGGAATGTAGACACACACAGATCTGGATATAAGGAAAATGGCATCTACATATGCTTGCGGAGGTGGACACGGTGTCTCGAATACAGTCGTCTAAACACATGCATCTACATACGACTTCACATATATATACATATGTATGTACATTGATCAAGCTGCAGCCAGCCAGGGAGGTGTAGACAGCACGAGAGGGTTGCTTTCCACTACCGTGTAACACGCCCTCGTGAGTAGATCAAACAGTAACACTCTTCTGAGGCACGGCTCGTCGAAAGCCGCTTTGCCAAAGCATACACCCAAAAGCCTCCTCCGTAGGCAGTCAGTTGAACAGCCCGCCGCGCCGACTGGAAGAGTAGATGCCTCGACTCTATAGTACTGCTACGTTTCCACTGGCATGCTGCTGAAGTCCTCGTTGACCTTCTGTATGGTTGCCTCCGCGCAATTCTATCTGCGATACAGATTATCACAATGGAGCCTGTTTTTCCTTCTCAACCGCTAACAACTATACATGACTATAGGGTTGCTGGCCCCTTCTGTTGCTTTGGATCACATGTTCCGGTGCAGCACCACGGCGTCACTGCAAGTGATTTTTTCCATTTTTGTTGGTCGCTGTTGTCGCTGCTGTCGCTACGTTAGCCGGACCACTGGTTCAGCCACTGCTACCACGACAGTTGCAAGGCAGGAACTAGATGCTCTGTTATGCTGCACCTGTTGGTGTTACTGCGTGTGCTACTGATATTGCCGTTCAAGGAACAGGTCACACTCTCGAGCAGTATGTAATGGCGTACTATCAGGTGAAAGCCCTGCTGTTGCCATTGTTGTCGTGTCAATATGTTTTTTAATACTCCACTCTGCCGGTGCTCAGTAGGTGGTGCTAGCTTACTTGTCATATTTTGCTAGCTTTGTTGCTGCAGTGTCAACTGGTTTACATTTCAAACGAGTACCGCTGCTGAGCAACAAGCTAATTTTAGATTCGGCGGCCGCTTTTGACCTAGCTGGGGACGGGCGTTCCTACTGCTCCCGCTGCTGCTATCTGTGCTCACCAAAGACGACAACTACAACCGATCACCATATATAGCAGCGCTTTGATTATTCGACTGTTTCCACCATTTACGTCCGTAAAAATAACGCTCCACTGACATGTCAATGCCATGGAGAGAATGTGCTTCACACAGAACGGTTTCGGTCATGCGCTATCGATACTCCAAACCTACCAGGTGGTTTCGCCGGAAAGCAATAAATATTCACCCGCTTTTCCCATTCCGTGGCAGCTGCTGTTGCTGCTGGCCCCTTGTCAACAACGGTGGATCTTCCCCCTCCGCCACATGCAGCAGCAATTGTCCTTCTGAACAACATACGGCTGTACCTCACTCAGTAATATGGTGCAAGGTGGATCATCGTGGTGCATCGGGTGCTACTGCCGAAATTGTCTTTGTGGCAGCGGAGGCAGCAGCACTATCAAGTTCTGGTGATGGATCTGCCAGAATTGCCATGAGTACTTGCCCCTGTTGTGCGAGTGTTCCTGCCGCCATACGTGTATATGCAACTTTCCCACTACACGGGCTTCGTACAAGCGTCTGCATTTTCATTGACTCAAGAACTACTAACATGTCGTTCTGAATCACATGCAAAGGCAGCACCAGCAACAGAAGCAAATACGTCAGCACCAGGTAAAGAGGCGCTGCGACCGCATCACTCGACACAATTGCGAAAAATTTGCTTATGGAAGATGGAGCAACAGCACGCGCACCACACATCGGCAATTGTAAAGTACACGATCAAACAGCTTTTCTTTCCCAACACAAGCTGGCACGACCAGCAACAGAGTTACACACAACTGATTGAAAATCAGTAAAATTGCTGCCGCTGCAGCTCCTATTCAGAGATGTAGGGGCAACACGTGTGCCAGCTGCAACAGGTGTAAAGACAGTAAATGGAACGTCGAAGACAGTTTCCGGCAAAGAGCAGCAGACCCACCGGCGGCAGAAAAATCAGTAGTTTAGACTTTTTAAAACGGGGATCATGTATACATCCACATCCGATATGACAGCAGCAGATGAATACCCTCAGCGTACCTAATGGACAAAGGTGGCCTGTGGCAAAGCCGTATTTTTGTGTTCTATGTCCACTAACACTAACCATCAGCACCTTTCGTGAGAAAACACAAGTTGAGCTGGGAGAAGTAGTATCCACCAACAAGAGTGGATTTTCTTCTTCAGCAGAGCGGCGCTCTGTGGCTGCATTCACTTATTCTGTTTACCTGAATGTGTATCCTTCACGGCAGACTGCTGATACCAAACATTCTGTCCTAACTGCACCGTATGGTCATGAAAGCGCCGTTCTCTATGCAGTACCCTGTGCCTGTGGCCTTGAGGCTGGGAGTGGTGGCAGTTGCAGCAGCAGCAGAAGCTGAATACCAGCAGCAGCAGAAACAAGACAACCAACCTGCTACAGACGAAAGAGCATGAAAGCTTTCTGCATTCCTCTCAATTTCAGCTATCAAGCGCTGTCAGTTGCTCGGAAACTAACCTACTGCCAGCCGGATTAGCAAAACATTTTGTCGTTCTCACGCTGCTGCTGCGGCCCTCCTCGTTGGTCTTCGTCTGCATTGGCCTGCCGCTGTAACTGCTGCTGCGTTGCCCTGCTCTGTTCTGACGCTGCAGTGTATTTGCTATTCTTGCTGCTTTATGCCTCTGCTTCTATTCCTTCTTGTGCAAATGGAATCATACCCTCGTGTGGCTTCTGCCTGCTGGGCTGCGTTAAATAGTGTTACAATTCTGCTGGTGTTTTTCTGGTACACCAATGTGCATTGCTGCTGCTGCTGCTGCTGTTGCAACACGTTTTGGCTTTTTTAAATTGTGTTGCTCTGCCTCTCATGATGCCACTGCTGCTACTGCGTCTCTTCCGCTGTTGCTATTGCTACCGCTCGTCACCTGGCGGACAAGGCTTCCTGCTTGAACGGCAACTAAAACGACTTTTCCGTCCATCGGAGCCATTATTACAAATTTGTCGCTGCTGCTGTCCGGGTCATCGACGTAGATCACTCCTGTTAAAGCCTGCAAACACTCACTATATCCACGGACCCGTTATCGATATGCGCAGCTGGATGTAGATGTGTACAGATATGAGTTAACGGACGTGTATGTATGTATATATATATATATATATATATATATACGTGTGAAAGTACTAGCTAGCACAGGCGTATTTATCTCGACGTATTGTTAGTTACGAACCTCCTGATGCATGCAAGTCTAACGCGAGACCAGTGCTCAAGTATCTCCGTTGTTATATGCAGTTACTCGTACACCTACTGTTAGATAGAGCGACTGCGTGTACATACGTGTAGTCCCCCAGGTATAGATTATGTGTCCGCATGAGCAAGTGCAACACTGTGGCATCGAAATGCGTCTCTAATTCTTGCAAGCAGTCACGTGGCTGCGGGGTTAAGGCGATATCCAGAGATTTGGGTCGTGCATCCGTCTCTCCACCATGCAGTTGTAGGCATAAGGAAATTCATACCTACCAACGTAATATATTATCCACATAGGCCGGCTCAAAGGGGGCATATACACGTGCATACTGACGTAAACGTACTCGTATGTGTCTAAAATATGAAACCTATGCATAGAGAGAAGAAGAGAGGCACGGGGACATGCAAGCCTACATATAAACGTGCGCGCCTACATATAACATTTCTGTGAGCCGTATACAGCTGTGGACTGGTGTCTGTGGACAGGACGCAATAGAAGAGTTACTCTACATGATCTGATCTTAACAGCGCAGCTCAGAAAAATTCCTTGGAAAGCGGTGGACTCATATTTAGGCGTGTTACTACATGGTTAGTCAATTAATGGATGTGGGCCCTCATAGACTTCATACAATCATACGCAAGTACGTGCAGGCATACATATGAGTACATGTAGATTTGAGATGTCATTTTCGGAGTCATGCGGAAGAACGCGTACGTACATATGTGCTTGAATCTCTCATGTGTTACGTGTAAAACAGGAGGAAGGCAAGGAATAGGGTGCTGAAGACGACAACTAACGACACGGTAATACAGTTTTTGCGCATGTATGTGCATATACGAAGAGATACCTATAATGATATCTGCAGGTGTATGCAAAAAGAGAGGGACGCTCAGGATCTAAATGGTGCATGATGCACACGTATTCATCCTTTCATGAGTAGGGATGCCCCTAGCGCTTTTGTCAAATATGCCTATTATGTGCTGAGTCGGTCCTGTACATTAACATATTGTTATCTCCGTCTCCCTGCACGAATAGGTCTGGAAGAGCCTCCACGTGCGTGCACCCCTGGACGGATCTAATCGCTTGATGTGCTTTGCGCATCTGTGTAGCATGTATACAAGCGCTTATTTATATTGTATTCTGTGCAAGCCTATGTCTAGCCCTAAGTAAACCGTAATAAAGTGTACTCGTACGTACGTGCACTCCTATATATAGATATATATGTAGAGATTTCCAGAGTAGAACATGGACGTACACGCATGTGTAGATGTGCTCGCTGCATTGAAGTAGCAATAGCATACGCGTTCACTTAACCTGCCATCAAGAGGTAGGGGTTAACTTGTCCTACCTAGCGACAGCCTGTCCTTACATTCAGAGGGAATGCTGACCATTTACAGCTGAGATGCTATATTATTACAACCGCAACTCAATAAATACGTCAGCACTTGTACGTTGTGAGTATATCTGTCGTGCGTGTAGTTCTAAATCCACTGAGACATACGTAGAGAGACGCCCCTTGCTGTGTTCCTACGTGAATATAACTCTACAAATATATATATATATATATTATATTTGCCCCCTTTTACCTTCGTGGTTTCGGAGACAGCTGGATAAGTCTGCCTCAAAATATGCGCGTCTGCATGCGTATACAAAGGTACAAAGAGGTATTTCCTTTACGTAGACTGTAACTCAAGAGAGACCGGAGTAGAAAAGCTAAACAGGGCTGCGTGTGTGTGTACAGGTGCGATTGAGACAAGAGAGCTGTACACACCTTTCCGGGTGGAACATATTTTCGGAAGGCAGCAGCAGCCTCTGCGCTGTCGCATTGGTGATCCTGTCCCCGCTTCTTTCTAAAGACGTTTTTTCCTTGTTCCTTAAGAAAATTTTCCTCGATCTCCTGTTGCTGCTTCTGCAAGTCATCGACGCCCTGTCTCAGTAGCACTACGCCCATAGTTCTCTCTATATGCAGTCCCGTTCTGGCTCTCCTTGACGTGCTAATTGTGAAGAGATGGCCCTCTCGCTATTCGTCGAAATTGAAGACATGTACGGGCATACAGAGACATAGCGAAAAAGGTACGAATAGTTCAACCCCCATTGAACACTTCCGTCTAGTAGCAACTTCATTCGTAGCTGTTCACGTCTCCGTTTCGACAATGGCGAAAATAACATGTATACACTTAAGAATGTAAGTACATGTTTATAGGTATATATATATATATATATACATACGGGTATTGTACATGGAAGATAAATACAAGTGAAACCTTTTTGCCAGTGTAAAATGAAAAACAAAGTGGGCAGGCCTTCCATTTTTGTGTCTATTTGTGTATACGTGTACACGCTCGTAGCCGTGTACTACTCTACAGGCCACCTCGTTATTAATGCGCATCTATACACTAGTATACGTATAGCATCATTGGTCCGTTGCTTTGAGTACAGTAAAAATTCGGCCTATTTCTCTCACCACTTGCTTCCGTTTCAATTTACCGTTCTGTGTACGTGTATAAAGGTATACACATTTGTATAACTACATAGATGCACGGGAATGCCTATATGCCAGAAAAGTTCGTCTTTCGATCTCAGAAAGTGTGACGACCGGAACATGAATACTGATTCATGTACTTGCGTCTATACACTAGTAACGTTGTCTGCGCATCAGTGTAATACATATATACACGGAGTCGTGTTTAACGCTTTGCTTACCGCTTGGCGCAGAGCTGACCAATTTCCTGCATTTCAATCGGAGGGTACAGCTTCTTCCCTTTTTGTCCGATGTAAATTTACACATATTCGGTATAAGGCACTTTTGCATTATGTACGAATAAGTATGTGCATATCTATGAGGGTAGGTATATACATAAGGGAGAACACGTATATACAAAGGCGCCATAGTAAACAACAGCTGTCTCCTCCTGTTCCATACAGGGTTCATGCCGGCATATACACGCATATGCACAGGTCTGCGTACGATTCTTGTCTGTATACTACAAATATTTGAGCCCTTATATATACATGTATATATATATATATATATATATAGAAATATATATAAATGCTGCCATGCGAGCGTACAGACGTCCTGAAAACACAGAGCTGGGTTATGTAAATATATGCTTCTTACGCTTTCACAACTCCAAAGGCCCTCCATCTGATGCTGCTAATGCTTCTCTACGCAGATTATGGGAAAGATGTAAAGATTCATTGTCAAAGCACTTTCCAATAGTTACTTTTTACGTAACTTGCTTCAGTAGCGACTCTGCTATGCTCCTTGAATTTCGCAGAGCAAGGTTGAAAGGTGAAAGCTGGGAAATACGTTTCCATTGTTTGCCGGCAGGTGATGCTGCTTTTGGCGATGTTTCGTAAATGTAATACTACTGCCCAGCGTAATTCAATAAACAAAAGAGGAAGGGATACGAATAAGGAAAAGAAGAGTCAGTTACCCACCGTTTCTTCAATTTCTACAATAGCAGTGCCTTCGGCTGCGGTTGTGCCATTGCTCTTCAGAACGTACTGCAACACGCCACGCGTGCTGTCTCCTCCAAGGGCAACTGCACGACCAGCGAGCCCGTGGGATCATGCACCATACCATTTCATTTTTCCTGGCGTATGTGCAGTAAACGTAGGAGATTTTGAGCTATGCAAAAGTGTGCGCGGAAGGTGTGAATACTAAAGAGTTACCTAGAGAGTGTGTACAGAGTTGTTTTCACGGTGAACGGTTAAACACAGCTGGCACTAGGGATATATGTGGACTTTGCGCCTTAAAGATGAAAAGCCAGCCGCGTACAATGAAATTTTGTTCTATACGTGCAGGGGGGAAAAGAGTTGAGGGAAAACGAATTTGTATTGTCTTTTACTTTGCTTATGGTGATTTCTGTGAGTTGTCTATGCACCAACGCATAGGTATGCCTGAGATGTATATCCAGCTTGAGAGGTAGAGAGCGGGTGAATAGGTGCTGTAAGTGCAGTCAGAGTTCAGCATCATCAGATGTTTGCGCTGCTTAGCCACTAGTGTTCCACTCCAGTTCTACACGTTTAACGGAAACTCTGCAAACGTCAGCTGCTAGTGTCGAAATTTACACAGAGACAAGCGGGCTTAGAAAAATTTCCAAACTGTGTGAAGCAGGGGCTTTCAGCGTCTCAGTGAACGAGGACTGCAGCACCAATGTAGAAAGAAACGTGTGAGAGTGTACATGTAGCACATATCATGAAGGAAAGTGAAGATAGAATATCTCTGTACAAAATAGGGGTCAACGGGCGGAACAGTGTGCGTGTACGCGAACGTGTCGTAGTCCCATATGTCAACGCAGGCATAGGCTAATCCATGTACATAGTTCAAACAGATATACCGCGTGCGAGTACACCTGTCACTGGATACCTACGCAGATGTATTAGGCCTAAGCGGACCTACCTTCAGATATGTACATCTAAGTCACACATGTGTACATTGTGTGTACAACTGGAGGCTCGGTGGGTCGTGCCGGTTTTTATTGCTTTCTCCATATGCAGCTTGTGAATTGGTGCAAGAGGACGAAAGTGCGCATTATCTTCGTCTAGTCGCAAGGTCGTCGAATCTTTTCTCTCTTAATAACTGTGCGCCGCTTCAGAGGTTCAGAACCCTCAATTATCAAGCCGTGACGTCAACCGCATCTTCAACTAGACCTCTGGACCTCTGAGCTCGATAGACAAGGAAAAAGTGTACTATACGCTGACTACGTACGTGGTCACTCTACTCAAGCAGCTGCATTCAATTTCAATAAAGGCAGACTCCACCCTCTGTCTTGACCATGAGCTGCAGCAGCTTCTCTCTGATGCAGCGATGTGAGCTCTGCAAAGCGTCGACAGCTAATTGTGTACGCGGACATATAGACAGATGACGGTTTTCCGTGTTAACGTCTATAGTAAGGAAGAAACAGGTAGACAGTATAGCCTGTATGTACAACTCTACGAATATGAGTTCTCCGATGTTTATTTAGCAGAGGTGTGTTTATGCAGCTACTGTACTGCTGCTGCTGATACCTTCTTGATCTCTAAAGATTTTTCTGGCGGTACCCAAATTTCCTGCCTACCCGCTGCTCGTATTGTAGATGTTCTGCTTGTCTCACAAGGAGCTATTGGATCGAAATTCATATACGCTGTCGATCTTAGAGCTCCTGTTATTTCTTCTTGTGTTGTTGCTGCTACTTTTTCCTTTCCATCCTTTTGTGTTTTCGAAAAAATTGCCTTGCTTCTGCATCTGTTCTTCTGCTTCCCTTGCGGGCCACACTTCGGCTACCGCCTTGCATAAGTTATTGATGTCTCTAGCCGGTTTGTATTATAGTCGGTTGGTGGTCTATGGGGATTTTGGACATACACACACATGAGATATGTAAACTTTATTTTTACTATGCCGTGTCCAACCGCTGCAGTTGTTCGTGCTTTTTGCGGTACTGCTGCTGTCACTGCTTCTCTCCCTCTTTTGCCTTCATTCCTCACTGCCTGTCCTTCTTCTGCTGCTATTCCTGTCCTTGCTCTTACTGTCGCTGCTGTGGGGCTGTTCTGCTGTTTATTTGTTTCATCTCTTTGCTTACCGGCTATTGAGGTGGCTACGCCGCAGTTGGTCACATTAGTTGCCGTACCCGTTCTTCGTCCTGTGGACGTAGCGACTGCTGTGACGATGTGTTTATTTCCCGTATTCCCTTCTCCGCGCAGTACTGCTGCGGCGTTTTCAGGCAGCAATTCAATGTCCAATACGTATGTCCTGATGAGCCCTACACCTTTACGAAAGTTTTCCTCTCCGTAATGCATCTGTGGCTGCTTTCGCACTGCGTAGCTGTTTATGGGGAGGGGAGAGTGATTTCTCCTTGTTGTTTTGCCCCTTGTTATTAGCGAAGTTCCTCCACGTTTTATGGATGGTGCGCTTGCTTGAGCAGGCGTGTCTCTCACCCACACCAAAGCAGTTACAGCACGTCCCTCACAAGCTTCTGCGTCAGTTTCTCCCTCATCTTTTGACGCTTCTTCCTGTTCTCCTGCTGCAGATACTTCTCTCATCCCTGCCATTTTTTCTCGATTCCTTGTTGCATCGTCTCTCTCGCGTGCTTCTCCTACTTGTTCCGCCGCGCTTACACCCCCTGCTGCTGCCACTTCTTTTGTAGTTATATTTGGTTTCCTTTCTGTCTCCCCTACCTTCACTGCCCCTTCCTGTGGTGGCGATGCTCCTGCTGCTTCTGCAGCAGAGGTTTCTATCTTTATAACTCCCTCATGTGGTTTTGCATCTTGCTGTGCACCTACACAAGCAACCAACGGTGGATTTGTTTCGCAAGCGATTATGGCTGGTGACGCTGCATCCTCTTCGGTTGCCCGTGATCTGCTGTTTTTGCAGCTGTGATTGTTTTTCAACAGCAGAGGGAAGCGCATCGGAGCAGGCGGCAGATTCACTCGGAACCCTGAATTATGTCGCACGCACGTAAAATGAAATATTCACACGGCAGAAAGCAGAGCAGTGATCGGTCCTTCTTATGGGAAGACTGTTTCCACACACATTCACAAGTGTAGGAGTTAACAGGATGCCTACGCAATCAAGTCCCTTCCATCTTCAAAATGTGTATACACTTATACACTCGGACATCCCTCCACGGCTGCAAGGACACCCTAAGCACACGTGTATACTCTGTTGGATTAGATAACGCTCCGCTGCAGAAGCTGACAGGCATCAAGAGTATCAGCGGAAAAAGATTCGACCAGGAGAGCAAGATGAGCAGCAGCAGTGCTCTACTAAGTAGTGGCGTCGTAGCGGAAGAAAAATGGGACAAGAGCTCAAATGGCGGCAGCAGCAGCAGCAGCAGCAGCAATAGCAATACCGACAGCAGCAGCATAATTTGAAGCTACAGTTTGACCACAGTTGCGCGACCGGACACAGCAGGAGCAAACAACAATGACTAGAAGAAGCCGGTTCGCACAACAGCAGCAGCACATCAGCAAAGTATGTGGACGTAACGGCAGAAAAAAGATACTATCTGAAGTACTCAAAACAGCTACAGAACGAACGGGCAGCACTGCCCGCAGCCGCACCGTTGCAGATGAAGAGGGGGGCAGGCGTAGCTGCAGAAGAGAATCAGTTTTGCATGATGCAACACCAACAGCATCACTAGCTCCCTGCTGGCAGCAGATAGCCACGATTTGTAGAGGCCACAGAGAATCTTTTACCGAAAATTCATACATTCGTGCCTCCGTCTCGGCCAAGCAAATCAAGCTCCAGCAGTTGAGTCTAACACGTGAAACGGCAGCTCTCACTTGACACAGAAATTCATGTGCGTACAGCGAGTGAGTCTTCTTTCGTGTTTGCTCAGTATTTCACGTACGCGTTCATATATTCGCAAAAGCTCGTATGGAAAACATTTGACAACTAGAATAAAAAATCAGGTTATATTCGAAGATTAGCATGACTTTCTACTTGTCGAAAATCGAATGCGTACACACCTGCTGCATACACGTAGATTCAACATGCATATATATATATATATGTATACTTAGACGGAATGTGCGATTTCCTTTGAATTTCTTTGTACACGTGCAAAACTGATTTGAATGTTTGAACTGTTTTCATCTTCTTGTACATACGCGATTCTACATTCTCCTTCGTGGAAGTAGAAAAAGCACTATTGAATGTGTCGTCTTCAACACCATTATTCGTGTATGTAGACAGGTGCTTTTCCTTAAAATTTGTTTGTCATCTAGCAGCAGCAGATATACACCTACCTGTGATGTCTGCCCAGGGGTCGTGAGCCATGTACATGCCAGAGAAATCTTCTGAAAGACATATTGTGCGTCCCTCTCCTCCTGTTGCTACAAGTGAAGGCAACGACTGCGCGGCGGATGCTCCGGCGGCTGCGACAGTTGCTGAGAGGCGGACCTGCCAGTGCTTCCATAGAAAAGTATCACAGCAAGAACTGCAGAGGACGGAATAGAAGAAACAAGTCGATGAGAAAGAAGAACAGATAAAAACCAAAAAAAGTATAGTAATCCACGACAGTAGTAGTCACACAGCAACATACGAATCTACATCTCCGGCTGGTCTCTTCTTTCACAAATGTAACGTGTTTGTCCCAGCTGCGGTGAAGATCAGTACGCTTGCTTAGTCTTCCTTCTCTAGTATGATTTGTTTCGAAGCATGCGTGCGACCCCGAGTCTTTGATTGCCTTCATCTATTCACTCTAATGAACACGACCCAGAGGCTTTTCAGGCCAAGAGAGTACCGCAAAAATACTCGCCATATATATTCATATTCTTAAACGTCTGGAATTTTAAGCGAAATAAATGGGGGGCAGCAAGTGAGGCAGAAACATATTTACCTCCCAAAACTGGAGGAGGCAACCGACATGAGACGCTATCGCAAAACCGTTGTCGACGCGCACACTCATACATACAAATCTATTTACATCTAATCCAAATATAGATCTGCCCCTCTCACGTTTGAATATGCAGATATAGAAGTGTATGCGTATACTTGTTTTATTTGCCAAGCAGGAAGAGACGCTCGCTCCTACACACATTGAGGCTCTGTTTGTTGTCCTACAAAGCAGAGGTCACATAAACAGTATAGCTACGCGTCACGCATTCGTAAACTTCATTTTTTGCTCATTCGTAGACGTCACCGCTATTGTTCGCCTTTTGATCAATGTACTGAAACAGAAAAAACACATGTAAAGGCTTCTGCGCCTGCAGACAGATTCTGCTGAGTGAAATTGTGCAAAGCTGTGACTGTAGAACGTTTGATATCACATCTTCTCTCTACCTACACCTGCTTATACGATAGGGACAGGAAACGTCTAGACGTCCTGGGCTGCTGCTACTGTCGTTGCTAATTGTATCTCCTTCGTTCCCACCTAGGGACATGGAAGGTGATCTTTTGATGCAGCTGTACGCACGCACTCAAATGAAGGTCAAAATAATATATATAGATGCGCATCTGTAAAGTAGATTGCGACTAGAACCCAGTGTCTGCCGAGCCTTCGTTTCCATATGAGCTCAGCTTTTTATCGCACGGACTACGCTCACTGGTAGCTCTTAGCCTATATTGGTCAATCATTGCTTACCACCGTGTGCAGCCGAAGGCAGCCTTAATCTACATTGAGAAATTAGACGCTACCAGACAGCGCCGCAGTACTCGGACACAGTCGTAGGCGTATCAGTACACTCCACAATACTCGTGCAATGTTCAGACAGAGGGTGCGAGTCACGCCTATGAGAAATCTGGGGGGGAAGACTCGAAATAGAAATAGGCTGCTACACCTGGAAGAAAGTAGTGGAGAACTGAATGTGGAATCGATATTGCTCCAGAAGCAGAAAACTACTCGAACACAGCAAAGAAAGTTCGTAGCTTTCTTCTTCTTCTCGTGATGTAGCGCCTCTTCCAAGAGCATATCCACTAAGAATCTTAAGGGTGACCCCAAAAGGTACTGGCGCAGAATCACCGCTATGGATGCAGGGACATCAGCTGCACCTGGTGGCGCGCCATTTGGCTAGTCCTCTCGAAACTTTATTGGCCTTTTTGGCGGCTGATTTTCTAAAACACATTACAGACTTAATTATCACTCATCGTTTTATGGAACTGACTAAACGTACAGAGGCAAGCACGCGTCTTTACCTTGCTTAGTACTCCAAACACACACACACACACACACACACACACACACACACACACACACACACACACACACACACACTCACGTACTCTACGGAAGAACGAGCAACTCTCTATAATCTCCAGCTTCACACAAGTGCACAACGTTAGAGTTTATTGCTTGATTAGGATTCTCTGCAAAACAAACCTCGAGGATCGTGGCTGCAGCAGCTGCGAGACTCAACGTGACCTCCTGTTTGGTCAGCTGACTCGTCGCCCCTATCCGTTGCTGTTGTTCAGCTCTCTGATGCGGCTTTTCCCCTGTGTTTTCCTCCCAAACATGCTTTCCGTCTTTTCTTACTTCCTGCTGCTGCTTATCTCCCAGACGCTGCTGTGCCTTCGCTTCTACTGGCTGCTGCTGGTCGTGGTGGCATTCCCGTTCCCCCATGAACTCTTCATCCTGCTGCCTTGCTAGAGTGAATGGCTCTTCCTGCTTGATTGTGGACTGCTGCAGCTGCTGATACGCCACAAGCAATTGTTGACGCTGTGCTGCGAGCTGCCGTCGTCCTGCAGCTTCATTTTGTTGCTGCCGCTGTTGCTGTTTGCCTCCTAGATGGTGCTGCTGCTGGAAAGCTGCCACGGGCTGCTGCAGCCGCTTCGTTGTTCGCTGCTGCAGCTGATTGGTATTAACTACAACCTTGCCGCTTGAGGCACTACTATCTGTATCAACGAACTTAGTTGATTCCGCCTTCCCTGTTGAGGAACGCTTGAGAACATCAGCAGTTTTGCCTTCTGCAAGAGCAGCAGCAGCAGCAGCAGCACCAGACAAGCAGACGCGTGCAGTAACGGATTAGTGCAGGAGAAGTCAGCCACTTCGCTGCAATAGGAAGAGCGGGCAGCAAACCAACAGCAGGAAGGACACACAGTCCTTAGTGGAGAATTCATTACAACGTTGGAGTTGACGCAGTTTAGAAGCGGCAGTGGGTGGGCACAGCTTATTCAGCGAAAACAGTAGGAAAGTCTATGCGTAGACGATCAACAGGAGGACGCGGAAATTCCTCTTCACGCCTTAGCATCAGATCAAGCAAAAACAGTGGATACAGCAATGATACAATCGTGGGGCAGCAGCACCAGCAATATGCACCACAGCACTCGTATTAGTAGCCCTAGAATTGGTGCATTCTAATATAGCACTAGGCTTGGAGCAGCAGTCTCTAGCTTTGGAAGAAACAACTTTCTGCTCACGCAGCCGCTGCAGCTCTGAAGCCATAGCACCTCTGACGTACTGTAGCAAGCAATATATTTGCGTCGGCTGCTGAGTTGTTTTCTTTGCACTTTCTACATGTGGAGCAGGATATTTCTTGTCAAAGCAGTTACTGGAAAGTTCTCTCCTGCTGCATATGTGTATCTCCTTTTGTTTGCACCACTATTACTACTGCGACGCTGGCTACAAAGAAGTGTGGAACTCCTCTGACGTACATATGAAACCTACTGTTACTCCTATTCTGTGCTCTTTCCTGCTGCCACCCTTCATCAAGCTGCCTTCGGTGCTGCTGCGGTTAGTAGTCAGTGGTTTTCTCCTGTTCCTCTTGGTAGATCTGTGGCATGCTCTCTGAGACACTGTTGCTGCCACTAATGCTGCTCCTGTAATAAAGTCGCCTAGGTCACTTCTGCATGAGCAGTCACATTCCGCTGCTTGTACGCATACACTGACAATTGCTGTTGGTGGCGTGAATGAACACTACTCCCCAGGTGTACACTGATACCATTTTCCGGTACACGTATAGCACCGCTGCTTCTTGCTGCTTCAAATTATTATCGAGAATTTAATTTCTTGTGTTTGCTTACTGATGCTGTGCCATGCATACCTCTATTTGCACCTGGGACGCGCGTATATGTCGCATAGTCTTTTCTGCTTCTCTGCGTGTCGCTGGAGGCATCATTCGTGTCGCTGCTAGTGTCGTAGTCGCTTCTGCTGAAGTTGTTGTCGCTGCTGAATATGCTCATGCCTCCGTATTCGCCAGTTCTCTCCCTTCTTGCGCAGCTGCCTGTTTCGTCGCTGCTGTGGGTACTAGATTTCCTGCTCCTGCAGGTGCGGTAGTAAGTGTTGCTGCCTTCCCTGCCGCTGCCATGTTTAGTGTTCCCAGAGAACGCGGCGTTGTACATCCGGGAAAGCAGAGCTCCCGTCTTCTTCAAAGGTAGCTCTTTCTCTGCATGTTGTTGGATTAGACAGCCTCTCCTGCAGCTGCGCTTGCATAAAATTGGAAGGGGGATACCCTTCAGACGGTTGGCACTGGTGCGTCTGCTGATGCTGTCGCTGACTCCTTCGCTGGTCCCGGCGTTGTTGGTTGTCACTTCACTACTGCAACTGCTCGGTCTTCCGCTGCTGCTCGTACTTCCCTTGCTAATAGTGTTCATGTACCTTCTACTGTCGCCGCGACCAATTCTTACGAGGTTGCTGGTGCTCCAGCGTTGCCCGCTGCTGCTGATATGAGTGCCCGCTTTGCAGCAGCAGTAGCCGCCGTTCTGGCGCGTGCTCTTGTCCCCCTTGCTCTTAGGCTGGCGGCTGTAAGTGTTTCCCAGGCTGTCTCCGCTGTTTCTCTGATCGCTACTAATGTATATATTACTCTGATTACGGTGGATCCGGCTGAGGTTTCTATCCTGCTTGTTGCTGCAGGTGTCTTGAAAGTACACGTATGCAGAAGACACTAATGCAATTATGTTCTTCTCCCTCGTCGTTTGTAACTCCACTGGGAAACATACATAGCACCGTTGTCTCCACGAATGCCTCTTTCGTGCGCTGGAAACAATTCTAGCTCTGGTACACGGTACGCTTTTGATTTGAGAACAACGTGCTGCACGCGTCGCAGACCTGGCTGCGTCATGCCAAGGATGCAAGTGCAGTTCTCCAAGTGATGCAGTGGCACTCGTAGATCTGATATGTTCTCTTCTTGCTCGTGCGACCGAGTCTGGCACTGCTACTGCACCGACTTCTTCCCGTTCCTTTGCTGCTGCTGCTGCTGCTGAGGACTTTCCTCCACCTGCAGGCTGCCTCAGAAAAGGATTTGCTGCTATAAACAGCGGGTCGCATGTCTGCCTTGCACTACAATATCTTTGTGACGTTCGTGTGCCCTCTGCCGATGCTGTTAAGAATGACTCTAATGATGCAGCCGCTGGTGCCGCTGCATATAATGCCCCTGCTCGTGCTGCTTCCCTTCTTGCTGCTGCTGAGATTCCTGCGAATACCCGTCCGTCCGGGGATTCTTTTTGTGCAGCTCTTTCTGCTGCTGAACCTGCTGCTGCTCGAGTTGCTGGCGTCACTGCTTTAACAGTTTCTTTTTCTCGTGTGAAACCTGGCGATGGTCCATCAGACACCGCTTCCGTCGACGCAGGGTAGATCTGGTATGCTGTACCACTCTCTTTCGGTTTGCTACACAGCGGCTGGCAAATGCGTCCGACGGAAGCTCCACCTCCCTTATTATCGTGGGAAGATACGGTAATGAGGCAATAGAGTTGAAACCAGTCAGAAATTTTGGACAAGGAAGGAGGCGGAGAACAGCAGGGAGGGGAGGAAAAGCGAAAAGAATGTATATCAGATGAAGCAGGAGAGTGGGGAGATGAAGAGCCAAGTCGGCGATCTCGAGGCGACAGAAATGCTGAAGAAGTGATATAACGTTTGTTAAAATGAGAAGGCGAACAGGCCAAGAAGTACGAGAAAAAGATTGGACGTACACGGGCGGTCTGTGCAGTGGATGCGAGGAAGGCGTAAGCCCCAGATAGTGAAGCGTAAGCAGCAGCTACGAGTATACTCGTATGCTCAGAACAGGAGGGAGAAGATGGGCGGCAAGAAACAGAAAAGAAATGAGAGAAACGCTGTACAGCTCTTGGTGAAGAACGTGCGTACACACAAGCAAGGAGGAGGGAACAGAAGTGTTCAGGAGGATCGGAAGAAGCATTTTTTTTTCGCTTGGTTTTTAGTAAAACAGTTGTTGCGACTTCTTTCCAAGGCAGTCTCATACAGGCGCCTCTGTCCCCCTCTCTGCAACCAGTACCCGGAGCAATTGTGATAGAACTGCGTTCCACAGTAAGGGCCAGCATTAAGCGCAGCATTGAATAAGAACGAAGGCAAGATTCAAATAGAGAACAGCGGCTTGATGCCTTTGAGCTACAAGAATCTGCAAAAACGTTTCCTCGCTTCCGAGACCTGCTTACGTCAAGAATATACAACTGTGCGTTAGTTTGGTGACAGTACTGTGGATAATATTGGGGATGAAAGCCGCAGGTAACAGGTGAAGGAGTGAGGAAAGCTGAGCAGGTATGGAAACATATTTGCTGGAAGAACGGCGAAGGTCTACAGACTACCGTATATGAACGAACAGCAAAAGTACACAGAAAGGTGGTGGGAAGGCCGCGCACTAAATGAGCAACATGTGGCAGAGCACAGGCGGCCGAAGATGACACAAAGCCAGTTACGAAGCAAGAAAGAGAAAGACGGGGGGACGAATTCCTCAATCCGTAAATGGCAATGCTGCAAGGTGATGCAGAAGGCGAAAAAAAACAACCACTTGAAGAATTGAAGGGATAAAGCCGAAATTTTGGCAGAGAAGGGCGTGGTCTGCCGGAGAGATAATTTTGCGACAGCCCATTTTGAACATTTTCAACTCTCGAAGGAAGTTCCGTATCCGGAGTTGAACTGATTTGAGCAGCGGGAAATATCAAGCTGCTGAAGCTTCTCTCGAAGTATTTTTCACAGATCCGCAGTGGAAAGGGGAGCCGAAATGACTGCTGGAAGGCCAGAAATGCGGAACTATTGTTTTTTTTACAGACGCAGCCCACAGTGATTTTCCCCAAGAAGTGGGTAAAGGCGGTCTCGAAAAAAGGGGGCATGGTGTAACACACAGGAGTAGCTTTCCTCAGGATGTCTATATGGTAGGGGGACGCAATCAAATTCACATAATTTACCTCAAGGGCGTACAAGCGCTGCAGAGCTTAAGTACGAAAACCCTAATAATTCTACTAGAATATGTCGGAGTAGCATTAAACACACAAACATCATAGATGAAGCTCACAGAACGAATGAACTGAAACACGCCTGAGGTCACACGCTAAGGGTGAGAAACCAGAATGAATCACATACACATGAGAGCAAAGGCAGCATATAGTGAATTCCTGGAGGTCATTTTCAAATGACAAACCTGCACCAATAGAATTCACGTGTATTGCCATTATGTTTTACTTTTAAGGAGCATGGAAACTCTTTCGGGAGCAAAAAAACGTGGAGAAGGACATCTTTGGTAAGGAGAAAGTCAGTTTAAGCAGGATTTAAGAGACACGAGCGTTGTCCACTGCTGTGTTAGGATGGGCTGAAAAACCAGTGAAACGATTTAGAAGAATGGCACGCATTAGGCCACAACAAGGTGTCCGGCAAGCGGGACGGAAAAATCAAGGAAATTAAACTACATTCAAATAAAGCCTGAACGTGAAATCTTGGCAAGCTTTCCGCGCGGAAAAAAAATCAACACGGTGCAAGGAATGCATCAAGAGGCTATACTCGTTAACAAAAACCGTTGCCGCACAAGCCATTCTGCGCGAGGCCAACACAATTGCATGAAACAATAATAATAAGGAATGAAGGCGGCGTGCGCAGCGTATCGAAGATAGGGCAGGTACACAAATATAGGCCAACCTTGGCCAGATTCATTTATAGAGAGCAAAAGCGTATTAAAAACTAAATAGCGTTGGGCGATGACGTGTAATGTACGTGGCTCGCGTCAAAGTTTGCAGACTGTTCGGGAAACGTTCAGCGCTGGATTACAAATTACCAAAATATGTACAAGTCCTCTAACAAAGCCAAACATTTTCAGAGTTCTCTTCTCCATTGACCAGTAGCTACTAGAATGTAGAAACGAAAAGTGTGAGGGGTACCTACGGGAGGAGCAAATATATTTGGACTACATGTTACAAGAGAAGAAACGCTTGCATTTGCCTACAGAGGACGGCGAACTGATCTTGAGTTTCATAATATATACAAATTCACGCGTGTAAATGTGGGCTTACAAGGAAAGTAGCGTTTACATTATCACTTCGCAGAATTTGATATAATGAAAACACTCCTGTTGTCCTTGACTGTTCCTGAGTCCTACAACCAAGCAGACTGGAACTGACGCTCGATGTGACCTATAAAGCTGAAATTACATAAAAGAGCGATTCTTACTTTCATCTGTCTCCTAATTTGTGTGGTGCCTCTAGGTCCTCTTCAATATCCGTGGACGATATTAACCTAGATAAGATTTTGCTGCTGAAGGTCTAGTTTTTGCAGTTGCCCCTAGTCTTCTGGTTAATGGGTCTCTTGCTTTTGGACCCTTCGGTGCGAGGTGACCAGTGTATTGACGCGTTACGTAGCTTCGAAAAGTCTTTTCCTTTCTACCAGGTCACGTAGATACGTGACCGAATGCTTCGTTGAAAAGGGTCCACGTATACATGAGAGCCTACTCGTTGAAGTTTTACGCACCTTTTTTCTAAGTCGATGCTCAGAATAAATCCTTTGGGGTAACGCTGCGGTGAACTGAACACCCGCAACGAAAAAAGGAGAATTGCTATTGTGCACTGCAATTTGCTTGCCAATCTATTCAGTTTCTCGGAAACTGCGAAGTGGGACACTACACACGCAACCACGTGAAAAGGCTCAGTCGAGTGGTTTTTGTTGATAGCGTGAAGAAGCGTTTTCCTTCTATTAGTACATGTAGACATACACGGAATCTTGTCCTTTGCTTCCGAACGAGAATAGTGTATTTCCGCCGCGGAGTCCGCAAACGTGTAGAAAACTTTACAAGCTACTTAGGCCGTGCTTTGATTGTTAGTGGAGCAGACCACTTTTTTGCAGACCTGTGCGAAATGACAGAGGCTAAAGGAGGTTTGCGCACTGGCATACAACCAAGTTCCTGCCAAAATATGAGTACGTTTAGTTTTCTGTAGCATACTGCAGAAGCAATGTCTTCTGTGAGTCTTGCAGAAAAGATCAATCACTAAAGAAGTATGTTGGGAAGGTGTGTGGTTCAGGTTTTTGTGCCTGCGTGCCCAAGATAGACACGCGCACACTATCACGCCTGTCTTGTTAGAAGTACATATGTGTGTATATACTCGTCCAACTGCATCCCTGCGTACATCCGTATTATCACGGGTACCCTCCATAAAGCAAGTCATACTACATGCACTCATATAGTCCAATCGCAGGCATCTGGTACATATGGGCGGTTGCACGTAGACGTCTCCGTTGGCACCCTGTGACTCCGCGGACGAGACATGGTGTCAGATAACTGTAAAGTGCCTATAGTGCATCTCCTTCCTCTATACGTACTTATAAGCATGCACATTGCTACCTGTAGATACAACGTATTGCAGCTGCCGTGGACTACTTTGTGCATCCATCCTGTACTTTGATCTGTGCACGTATTCACCTTCATATGTATACCTATGTACATATTTACTGATGTGCATGCGCAAGGGAATCTAGCGAAGTATACTTTTTTCGATACCATTATTGGAGGTATGTGTATGGCCCATCCTCCGCATAGGATCTAAAAGCACACTACGATGATCGGGAGGAGATCTTTTTTACGAACGATGGTTACGTGTTCAACACGTTTTACAGACTAAAAGTGTTGTTTGTCTATGGGCAAGAGTGCGTAACGTAGGTGTACCATGCGCGGGTGCAAGTGTCGTTTTCCTGAGAAAGCTCTGCAAGAGTGCGTAACGTAGTTGTACCATGCGCGGGTGCAAGTGTCGTTTCCTGAGAAAGCTCTGCTTTCTAAACAAAGGCTTGAAGGGCTAGGCTGTTCCAAGCCCTTTTCGACCACTTGAGGTTAGACAAGTTCGGGCTTTCGCAAGTTTCTCTCATTTGTTCCGCTTCACCCACGTCGTCCCTTCTCCTTTCTGACAACTTCGTGTTTCTTTGCAGCTTACCCACACAGTTCCCGCTGTGTACGTCACATCGTCATGTCTATGGTCGATTTTGTAGCACTTCTATCGAATAGATCACTTACTTAAACTCTCTGGCACGGTTTCCCGATGTAAGTACATGCAATTGTACACCTGGATCCGTTTTCTTCCAGAAGGCAAAGATCGAAGTTACGACAAGCAGGTACTTACATTTATCGAAAGTGGAGTTGCAGAGAAACGCTTATTTTTTTATATTCAGGCGCAGGCCGGTGCCCAGACCACTGGCGTGGTAAATTTCTGGCTTGAATTGAGTTCCTAGCAATTTTTCAACAAACTGGTACAGTTATCAACGTCCAAATTCAAAGTAAACTTCCAAAGCGGAAGATGTAGAAGATTTCGAATCTGTACGTCCCTTGCTGCATTTGACATTGAATGCATCAGTCTTCACATATGTGGACGTAAGGCACCTGTGTCCGTGTATGCACACAAACACCTCTGCATAGATGTTTCTTTTTTTGTAGGTGAGCATTTTTCCCGACGACTCACCTAGCGAATATTACTTGCTTGTCATTTTTGACTGCCCTACACGCTTGCGTAGAGCCTCGTGTATATTTTATTATTTCAAAGTGAAGCGCCAAGCTATGCTGCTATAGGTTTACTTGCGAAACTAGGCAGGTTGTGCCTGCTGCGATAGTGTTGTGTTGCGTTGCAGTGGTTGCTGTCCTCTGCCAGTGCGCTGCTGCAGCTGACACGTCAGAGAGACTCTTCCCGTTTCTACGCTGTTGAGCATTGGGAGGGGGACACCTTCACGCATTTCGACTAGCGGTGCTTTTCCTGTGTACCGGCTACTACTGCTTGCACAGTAGTGTTGCGGCTCGTGGAGTGCCGTTCTTGCTGTGCTCGCGCAACTTTGATATTACTGCTGTACGCTTATGGAGACACGCTTGGCAGTGGACCAGTTGTGAGGTCGTTGTTGCAATCGGTCGAAGCAACAACAGCGTCGAAGTACAGCAGGAGAAATGCCACAGATTAACAACAGCAGCTTCTTTCCTGCAGGTGTTGCTCGGCCGAAGGGGCGCAGAACACCAGCAACAGTAGTTTGTCGTTCCCCCGCAGTACCACTGACGGCACTTGCTGAACCACCAGGCACACCATCATGATGGCAACAGAGGCAGCAACAAAATGACTTTGCTTGCAAGTCAGAGGCAGCAGCCCTGGAAAACAAGGCACATCAAACTGTTCAGCTCTAGCATTCTGTAACAACGATTGACAGATGGTAATCACGGTCAATAGCTATCATGAGAGAGACAGGAATAAATTCGGTCGCGTCTCCGTCCGCTTCGGCAGAAAAGCGGGAGATCATAAGGTTGAGCCGTTCTTCACAAAATTGTCTTCGTTTAGTACTTACTGATACGCCAGCAAAATCAGCCGTGTCTACTTGACGTGATGCAGTGACTCGAATACACACGCTTCAGCGACTTTTCCACCAAGAGGGGAGTACCAGCACCAACAGGCCACAGTATTGGCAGCAGTAGTACCTGCATTTGTCAGGAAGGTGACGATATTATCAACAGGTGAGGGCACAGAAACAGCAGATCCAGATTTTTCAGAGGCATCTGCAGAGAGGCGAACTAGCTGCAACGGGGATAGTAGAGTGGATTGCAAAAATTTCAGCAGCAGCAGCAGCAACACCCTGGCGGCCATCAGTGCTTCACACCTTAATAGAAGAAGCCACAGCGGCAGTCAACAGAAACTTGTTCCGATGGTTGAAGGGAAGAAGAGGCGTCCAGGACAGCGGCAGGAGCAGCAGAAGCGCGACAGCAGAGAAGCAGTAAAGTGCCAAGAAGAGTAAAAAGTGCCAGCAGCAGCGTAGAAGACGCGAGTATAGCGGCAACAAGAAGAAACGAAAGCAGCAGGAAGAAGGCGCCGCAACTATACGAAAAAGTGGCAGCAGTGACTCTGCAGGCTTTTTCCCATGCAGCAGCAAGACGCGTATAAGACTAGTGTTCTTCTTTCTGTAGGAGGTGCAGAAGATTTCCACATCGATATTTGGGGATGCTACCTCTCGCAGGTTAGGTGTCTCCCTTTGGAGGGGGGCGCTTGCGGCAATAGCAGTACGAGCAGGAGAAACGTAGAATCGCAGCCAGCTGCAGCAGCCGCGGTAGATTATGAGCAATGCTGCAGCCAAGAGCACCAGCACACCGGGACGAACAACGGTACAGCGCCCCCCCCCCTCCCGCACTAAGACACGCCATTGTCAGTGGGCTGCTGCAACGGCAGCAACAGCAGCAGCAACAGCAGCAGCAACAGCAGCAGCAACAGCAGCAGGAACTGCACAAGCAACAGTAGCAGCAACAGCAGCAACAACAGCAGCGACAGCAGCAGCGACAGCAACAGCAACAGCAGCGACAGCAGCAGCAACAGGGCAGCAGAAACAGCAGCAGCAACAGCAGCAACAGCAGCAGCAACAACAGCAACATTCCTGGCATCATTAGCTGCACCACCACGGACGGCGGCAGTATAAGCCGGGCTTGAAGTGTAGCAGCAGTAGCAGTAGTCATGGGTGCAGAATCTCTAGTCTGTTTAACAACGGACATTTGTGCAGAAGGTGTGGTAGCGCAGCAACACTTCTTGTTGCGCCAGAGTCACTCGTTCATATTTTGGGTTTCGTGTAACGCGACTTTTTCTTCCGGGATATAGCATCTGCATGTCAACCGGGGCTGCTACTTTCCCCGCCCCTCCTCCTCCCATCCCTGTGCGTCAAGAAAGTCTGCTGTTCCACACATTCTCTAACCATCTTGACGCTGAGTTGCTCAGCCGTTTCCGTTTCCCCTTCAGGTGCTCTCTCTCGGTGCAACTTACGACGTCTGAGCACGCCAGCTGCCCTCCTTGCCCTGGCAGTTCGCTCTCTCTTGTTTCACATATATCGCTCCCCCTTTTCTTCACTCCTGTTCCTACTGGCGGCCATTTCACTTCGTTTTCGTACATGTACTGGCGTCTCAGAATAGCCTCTTGCCTTTAACTCAGGTCACCTCTCGGGAGAGACACTCGCGGCGGCGCGACAGTGAAAAAAACAGTAGAAGGGATGTTTGAGTGGCCTCACCACCTCCTTTCGCAATTCCCAACGCCTGCACAGGCGCAAGGAGACGGTTGAAGACACGGCATATGACTGACCCAGGTGCGCAGCGACACGAGCGGACCTCAGGAACGTTCAATGCTCCGCACCCGCTTTATCTCTTTGCTGTAGGCGCCTGGTTTTGCCGCATGCTGCATTGAATTCTCCTTGAGTAACCGGCGTGGACGCGTCTCTTTCTTCTTTCCTCGTGTGCAATGTGTTTACTGCGAGAAAACAA
>CATKUM010000151.1:0-224000 GCA_949786405.1 Onychomys arenicola | reverse complement strand
ACACAGGTCTTTTATTCTGGGTTTATACATGTTTCTTGCTGTATTGGATACGCTGGAAAAGAGCATCCTTTTTGCATTAAAACAGAGTGTGTTTCATTGATGACAACACAATTCTGAATTTCCCTTCAGAAACGCATTTAAGTTGCAGGGTCTGTGTTTTCCCACAAGCAAGAGATCATTTCTGGTAAACCCAGGGAATTTGGGGCTCAAATGAATTTACACAGTTCATGAACCCAACGCGTTTCTCACTATTAACTAAAGAGCATTTTTTAAACAAGAGCTTTGGATTGTATCTGTTTCATAAGCAGAGTTGAACTAGATATGTTCCATATGAGTAGGAAACACAGTTCTTTTTTTCTGGGCTTGCTCATTTTTCTTGTTGTTTTGGAGACGTTGGAAAGAAGAGCATGCTTCATGCATTAAAACAAAGTGTGTTTCATGGATGAGAACACTGGTCTGAATTTCCCATCAGAAACGGATTTAAGATGCAGGATCTGTGTCTTCCTTCATGGAAGAGATCATTTCTGGTAAACCCAGTGAATTTGTGTCTCAAATGAATTTACACCGTTAATAAACCCAATACGTTTCTCCCTATTAACTAAGGAGCATTTATTTAACAGGCACTGTGGTTTGTATCAGTTTCATAAGCATAGTTGAACTACATATGGTCTGTATGATTAGGATACACAGTTCTTTTATTCTGGGCTTGCTCATTTTTCTTGCTGTGTTGGTGAGGCTGGAAAGAAGAGCATGCTTCTTGCATTAAAACAGAGTGAGTTTCATGGATGAGAACACTGGTCTGAATTTCCTTTCAGAAATGGAGTTAAACCACAGGATCTGTATCTTCCTACAAGCAAGAGGTCTTTTCTGGGAAAACCACCAAATTTTAGGCTCAAATGAATTTACACAGCTCAAGAACCCAACGCGATTCTCACTATTAAATAAAGAGCATTTATTTAAAAGGAGCTGGCGTTTGTATCGGTTTCATAAGCAGAGTTGAACTAGATATGGTCCGGACGAGTACGAAAATCGGTTCTTTTTTTCTTAGGCTGGCTAATGTTGCCTGCTGTACTGGAGATGCTGGAAATAGAGCATCCTTCTTGTGTTAAAACAGATTGTGTTTCATAGATGAGAACACAGGTCTGAATTTCCCTTATGAAATGGATTTACGATCCAGGATCTGTGTCTTACTACAAGCAAGAGTGCATTTCTGGTAAAACCAGTGAATTTGCGGCTCAAATGAATTTACACTGTTCACAAAACCAACACATTTCACACTATTACCTAAAGAGCATTTATTTAACAGGAGCTTTGGTTTGTATCAGTTTCAAAGGCAAAGTTGAAGTAGATATGGTCTGTATGAGTAGGAAAAACAGTTCTTTTATTCTGGGCATGCTCATGTTTCTTGCTGTATTGGAGAGGCTGGAAAGAAGACCATGCATCTTGCATTAAAACAGAGTGTGTTTCATGGATGAGAACACAGGACTGAATTTCCCTTCAGAAGCGGATTTAAGATCCAGGATCTGTGTCTTCCTACAAGCAATGTTTATTTCAGGTAAACCCAGTGAATTTGCGGCTCAAATGAATATACACAGAATCCAAACCCAATGCGTTTCTCACTATTAAGTAAGGAGCATTAATTTAAAAACAGCTATGATATGTATCAGTTTCATAAGCAGAGTTGAACTAGATATGGTCCAAAGTAGAAGGAAACACAGTTCTTTTATTCTGTGCTTGCACATGTTTCTTGCTGTATTGGAGATGCTGGAAAGAAGAGCATGCTTCTTGTGTTGAAACAGAATGTGTTTCATGGATGAGAACATCTGTCTGAATTTCCCTTCAGAAATGGAGTTAAACCACAGGATCTGTATCTTCCTACAAGAAGGAGGTCATTTCTGGTAATCACACTGAATTTTGGGCTCAAATTATTTTACACAGTTCACGAACCCAGCGTGTTTCTCACTATTAACTAAAGAGCATTTTTTAAACAAGAGCTGTGGATTGTATCAGTTTCATAAGCAGAGTTGAACTAGATATGTTCCATATGAGTAGGAAACACAGTTCTTTTTTTCTGGGCTTGCTCATTTTTCGTGCTGTTTATGAGAAGCTGGAAAGAAGAGCATGCTTCATGCATTAAAACAGAGTGTGTTTCATGAATGAGAACACTGGTCTGAATTTCCCTTCAGAAACGGATTTAAGATCCTGGATCTGTGTCTTCCTTCAAGCAAGAGATCATTTCTGGTAAACCCAGTGAATTTGCGTCTCAAATGAATTTACACCGTTAATAAACCCAACGCGTTTCTCCCTATTAACTAAAGAGCATTCATTTAAGAGGCACTGTGGTTTGTATCAGTTTCATAAGCATAGTAGAACTACATAGGGTCTGTATGAGTAGGATACACAGTTCTTTTATTCTGGGCTTGATCATGATTCTTGCTGTATTGAAGTTGCTAGAAAGAAGAGGATGCTTGTTGTGTTAAAACAGAGTGTGTTCCATGTATTAGAAAACTGGTCTGAATTTCTCTTCATAAACGGAGTTAAACCACAGGATCTGTGTCTTCCTACAAGCATGAGGTTATTCTTGGTAAACCCAGAGAAATTGCGGCTCTAAAGCATTTACACAGAACACAAACCCAATGTGTTTCTCACAATTAAGTAAGGAGCATTTATTTAAGAGGAGCTGTGGATTGTATCATTTTCATAAGCAGAGTTGAACTAGATATGGTCTGTATTAGAAGGAAACACAGTTCTTTTATTCTGTGATTGTTCATATTTCTTGCTGTGTTGGTGATGCTGGAAAGAAGAGCATGCTTTTTGCGTTAAATCAGTGTGAGTTTCATGGATGAGAACACCGGTCTGCATTTCCGTTCAGAAATGGAGTTAAACCACAGGATCTGTATCTTCCTACAAGCATTAGGTGTTTTCTGGGAAATCCACCAAATTTTAGGCTCAAATGAATTTACACAGCTCAAGAACCCAACGCGATTCTCACTATTTAGTAAAGAGCATTTATTTAAAAGGTGCTGGGGTTTGTATCGGTTTCATAAGCAGAGTTGAACTACATATGGTCCGAATGAGTAGGAAAATCAGTTCTTTTTTTCTTAGGCTGGCTAATGTTGCCTGCGGTATTGGAGATGCTGGAAAGAAGAGCATGCTTCTTGTGTTAAAACAGAGTATGTTTCATGGATGAGAACACAGGTCTGAATTTCCCTTCAGAAACGCATTTAAGATCCAGGATCTGTGTCTTCCTACAAGCAATGTTTATTTCTGGTAAACCCAGTGAATTTGCGGCTCAAATGAATATACACAGAACACAAACCCATTGCGTTTCTCACTATTAAATAAGGAGCATTAATTTAAAAGGAGCTATGATATGTATCAGTTTCATAAGCAGAGTTGAACTAGATACGGTCCGAAATAGAAGGAAACACAGTTCTTTTATTCTGTGCTTGCACATTTTTCTTGATGTATGGGAGACGCTGGAAAGAAGAGCATGCTTCTTGCGTTGAAACAGAATGTGTTTCATGGATGAGAACATAGGTCTGAATTTCCCTTCAGAAATGGAGTTAAACCACAGGATCTGTATCTTCCTACAAGAAAGAGGTCATTTCTGGTAAACCCACTGAATTTTGGGCTCAAATTAATTTACACAGTTCACGAACCCAGCGTGTTTCTCAGTATTAACTAAAGAGCATTTTTTAAACAAGAGCTGTGGATTGTATCAGTTTCATAAGCAGAGTTGAACTAGATATGTTCCATATGAGTAGGAAACACAGTTCTTTTTTTCTGGGCTTGCTCATTTTGCTTGCTGTTTTGGAGACGCTGGAAAGAAGAGCATGCTTCATGCATTAAAACAGAGTGTGTTTAATGAATGAGAACACTGGTCTGAATTTCCCTTCAGAAACGGATTTAAGATCCAGGATCTGTGTCTTCCTTCAAGCAAGAGATCATTTCTGGTAAACCCAGTGAATTTGCGTCTCAAATGAATTTACACCGTTAATAAACCCAACACTTTTCTCCCTATTAGCTAAAGAGCATTTATTTAACAGGCACTGTGGTTTGTATCAGTTTCATAAGCCTAGTAGAACTACATAGGGTCTGTATGAGTAGGATACACAGTTCTTTAATCTGGGCTTGATCATGATTCTTGCTGTATTGTAGTCGCTAGAAAGAAGAGGATGCTTGTTGTGTTAAAACAGAGTGTGTTCCATGTATTAGAAAACTGGTCTGAATTTCTCTTCATAAACGGAGTAAAACCACAGGATCTGTGTCTTCCTACAAGCAAGAGGTTATTTTTGATAAACCCACTGAAATTGCGGCTCTAAAGAATTTACAAAGAACACAAACCCAATGCGTTTCTCACAATTAAGTAAGAAGCATTTATTTAACAGGAGCTGTTGTTTGTATCATTTTCATAAGCAGAGTTGAACTAGATATGGACTGTATTAGAAGGAAACACAGTTCTTTTATTCTGTGATTGCTCGTATTTCTTTCTGTGGTGGTGATGCTGGAAAGAAGAGCATGCTTTTTGCGTTAAAACAGAGTGAGTTTTATGGATGAGAACACCGGTCTGAATTTCCATTCAGAAATGGAGTTAAACCACAGGATCTGTATCTTCCTACAAGCATGAGGTCTTTTCTGGGAAAACCAACAAATTTTAGGCTCAAATGAATTTACACAGCTCAAGAACCCAACGCGATTCTCACTATTAAATAAAAAGCATTTATTTAAAAGGAGCTGGGATTTGTATCGGTTTCATAAGCAGAGTTGAACTAGATATGGTCCGAATGAGTAGGAAAATCAGTTCTTTTTTTCTTAGGCTGGCTAATGTTGCCTGCTGTAGTGGAGATGCTGGAAATAGAGCATCCTTCTTGTATTAAAACAGATTGTGTTTCATAGATGAGAACACAGGTCTGAATTTCCCTTCTGAAATGGATTTAAGATCCAGGATCTGTGTCTTCCTACAAGCAAGAGTGCATTTCTGGTAAACCCAGTGAATTTGCAGCTCAAATGAATTTACACTGTTCACAAAACCAACGCATTTCACACTATTAACTAAAGAGCATTTATTTAACAGGAGCTTTGTTTTATATCAGTTTCAAAGGCAAAGTTGAAGTAGATATGGTCTGTATGAGTAGGAAAAACAGTTCTTTTTTTCTGGGCATGCTCATGTTTCTTGCTGTATTGGAGAGGCTGGAAAGAAGACCATGCTTCTTGCGTTAAAACAGAGTGTGTTTCATGGATGAGAACACAGGTCTGAATTTCCCTTCAGAAACGGATTTAAGATCCAGGATCTCTGTCTTCCTGCAAGCAATGTTCATTTATGGTAAACCCAGTGAATTTGGGGCTCAAATGAATTTACACAGAACACAAACCCAATGTGTTTCTCACTATTAAGTAAGGAGCATTAATTTAACAGGAGCTCTGATATGTATCAGTTTCATAAGTAGAGTTGACCTAGATACGGTCCGAATTAGAAGGATACACAGTTCTTTTATTCTGTGCGTGCACGTGTTTCTTGCTGTATTGGAGATGCTGGAAAGAAGAGCATGCTTCTTGCGTTAAATCAGAGTGTGTTTCATGGATGAGATTCCTGGTCTGAATTTCCCTTCAGAAACGGAGTTAAACCACAGGATCTGTGTCTTCCTGCAAGCAACACGTTATTTTTGGTAAAGCCAGTGATTTTGCGCAAAAGAATTTATACAGAACACAAACCCAATGCGTTTCACACTATTAAGTAAGGAGCATTTATTTAACAGGAGCTGTGGTTTGTATCAGTTTCATAAGCAGAGTGGAACTAGATATGGTCCGTATTAGAAGGAAACACAGTTCTTTTATTCTGTGATTGCTCGTATTTCTTTCTGAGGTGGTGATGCTGGAAAGAAGATCATGCTTTTTGCGTTAAAACAGAGTGAATTTCATGGATGAGAACACCGGTCTGAATTGCCGTTCAGAAATGGAGTTAAACCACAGGATCTGTATCTTCCTACAATCATGAGGTCTTTTCTGGGAAACCCACAAAATTATAGGCTCAAATGAATTTACACAGCGCAAGAACCCAATGCGATTCTCACTATTAAATAAAGAGCATTTATTTAAAAGGAGCTGGGGTTTGTATCAGTTTCATAAGCAGAGTTGAACTAGATATGGTCCGAATGAGTAGGAAAATCAGTTCTTTTTTTCTTAGGCTGGCTAATGTTGCCTGCTGTAGTGGAGATGCTGGAAAGAAGAGCATGCTTCTTGTGTTAAAACAGAGTATGTGTCATGGATGAGAACACAGGTCTGAATTTCCCTTCAGAAATGGATTTACGAACCAGGATCTGTGTCTTCCTACAAGCAAGAGGTCATTTCTGGTAAACCCACTGAATTTTGGGCTCAAATTAATTTACACAATTCACGGACCCAACGCGTTTCTCGCTATTAACTACAGAGCATTTATTTAACAGGAGCTGTGGTTTGTATAAGTTTTATGAGCAGAGTTGAACTAGATATGTTCCATAAGAGTGGGAAACACAGGTCTTTTATTCTGGGTTTATACATGTTTCTTGCTGTATTGGATACACTGGAAAAGAGCATCCTTTTTGCATTAAAACAGAGTGTGTTTCATTGATGACAACACAATTCTGAATTTCCCTTCAGAAACGCATTTAAGTTGCAGGGTCTGTGTCTTCCCACAAGCAAGAGATCATTTCTGGTAAACCCAGGGAATTTGGGGCTCAAATGAATTTACACAGTTCATGAACCCAACGCGTTTCTCACTATTAACTAAAGAGCATTTTTTAAACAAGAGCTTTGGATTGTATCTGTTTCATAAGCAGAGTTGAACTAGATATGTTCCATATGAGTAGGAAACACATTTCTTTTTTTCTGGGCTTGCTCATTTTTCTTGTTGTTTTGGAGACGTTGGAAAGAAGAGCATGCTTCATGCATTAAAACAAAGTGTGTTTCATGGATGAGAACACTGGTCTGAATTTCCCATCAGAAACGGATTTAAGATGCAGGATCTGTGTCTTCCTTCATGGAAGAGATCATTTCTGGTAAACCCAGTGAATTTGTGTCTCAAATGAATTTACACCGTTAATAAACCCAATACGTTTCTCCCTATTAACTAAGGAGCATTTATTTAACAGGCACTGTGGTTTGTATCAGTTTCATAAGCATAGTTGAACTACATATGGTCTGTATGATTAGGATACACAGTTCTTTTATTCTGGGCTTGCTCATTTTTCTTGCTGTGTTGGTGAGGCTGGAAAGAAGAGCATGCTTCTTGCATTAAAACAGAGTGAGTTTCATGGATGAGAACACTGGTCTGAATTTCCTTTCAGAAATGGAGTTAAACCACAGGATCTGTATCTTCCTACAAGCAAGAGGTCTTTTCTGGGAAAACCACCAAATTTTAGGCTCAAATGAATTTACACAGCTCAAGAACCCAACGCGATTCTCACTATTAAATAAAGAGCATTTATTTAAAAGGAGCTGGCGTTTGTATCGGTTTCATAAGCAGAGTTGAACTAGATATGGTCCGGACGAGTACGAAAATCGGTTCTTTTTTTCTTAGGCTGGCTAATGTTGCCTGCTGTACTGGAGATGCTGGAAATAGAGCATCCTTCTTGTGTTAAAACAGATTGTGTTTCATAGATGAGAACACAGGTCTGAATTTCCCTTATGAAATGGATTTACGATCCAGGATCTGTGTCTTACTACAAGCAAGAGTGCATTTCTGGTAAAACCAGTGAATTTGTGGCTCAAATGAATTTACACTGTTCACAAAACCAACACATTTCACACTATTACCTAAAGAGCATTTATTTAACAGGAGCTTTGGTTTGTATCAGTTTCAAAGGCAAAGTTGAAGTAGATATGGTCTGTATGAGTAGGAAAAACAGTTCTTTTATTCTGGGCATGCTCATGTTTCTTGCTGTATTGGAGAGGCTGGAAAGAAGACCATGCATCTTGCATTAAAACAGAGTGTGTTTCATGGATGAGAACACAGGACTGAATTTCCCTTCAGAAGCGGATTTAAGATCCAGGATCTGTGTCTTCCTACAAGCAATGTTTATTTCAGGTAAACCCAGTGAATTTGCGGCTCAAATGAATATACACAGAATCCAAACCCAATGCGTTTCTCACTATTAAGTAAGGAGCATTAATTTAAAAGCAGCTATGATATGTATCAGTTTCATAAGCAGAGTTGAACTAGATATGGTCCAAAGTAGAAGGAAACACAGTTCTTTTATTCTGTGCTTGCACATGTTTCTTGCTGTATTGGAGATGCTGGAAAGAAGAGCATGCTTCTTGTGTTGAAACAGAATGTGTTTCATGGATGAGAACATCGGTCTGAATTTCCCTTCAGAAATGGAGTTAAACCACAGGATCTGTATCTTCCTACAAGAAGGAGGTCATTTCTGGTAATCACACTGAATTTTGGGCTCAAATTATTTTACACAGTTCACGAACCCAGCGTGTTTCTCACTATTAACTAAAGAGCATTTTTTAAACAAGAGCTGTGGATTGTATCAGTTTCATAAGCAGAGTTGAACTAGATATGTTCCATATGAGTAGGAAACACAGTTCTTTTTTTCTGGGCTTGCTCATTTTTCGTGCTGTTTATGAGAAGCTGGAAAGAAGAGCATGCTTCATGCATTAAAACAGAGTGTGTTTCATGAATGAGAACACTGGTCTGAATTTCCCTTCAGAAACGGATTTAAGATCCTGGATCTGTGTCTTCCTTCAAGCAAGAGATCATTTCTGGTAAACCCAGTGAATTTGCGTCTCAAATGAATTTACACCGTTAATAAACCCAACGCGTTTCTCCCTATTAACTAAAGAGCATTTATTTAAGAGGCACTGTGGTTTGTATCAGTTTCATAAGCATAGTAGAACTACATAGGGTCTGTATGAGTAGGATACACAGTTCTTTTATTCTGGGCTTGATCATGTTCTTGCTGTATTGAAGTTGCTAGAAAGAAGAGGATGCTTGTTGTGTTAAAACAGAGTGTGTTCCATGTATTAGAAAACTGGTCTGAATTTCTCTTCATAAACGGAGTTAAACCACAGGATCTGTGTCTTCCTACAAGCATGAGGTTATTCTTGGTAAACCCAGAGAAATTGCGGCTCTAAAGCATTTACACAGAACACAAACCCAATGTGTTTCTCACAATTAAGTAAGGAGCATTTATTTAAGAGGAGCTGTGGTTTGTATCATTTTCATAAGCAGAGTTGAACTAGATATGGTCTGTATTAGAAGGAAACACAGTTCTTTTATTCTGTGATTGTTCATATTTCTTGCTGTGTTGGTGATGCTGGAAAGAAGAGCATGCTTTTTGCGTTAAATCAGAGTGAGTTTCATGGATGAGAACACCGGTCTGCATTTCCGTTCAGAAATGGAGTTAAACCACAGGATCTGTATCTTCCTACAAGCATTAGGTGTTTTCTGGGAAACCCACCAAATTTTAGGCTCAAATGAATTTACACAGCTCGAGAACCCAACGCGATTCTCACTATTAAGTAAAGAGCATTTATTTAAAAGGTGCTGGGGTTTGTATCGGTTTCATAAGCAGAGTTGAACTAGATATGGTCCGAATGAGTAGGAAAATCAGTTCTTTTTTTCTTAGGCTGGCTAATGTTGCCTGCTGTAGTGGAGATGCTGGAAAGAAGAGCATGCTTCTTGTGATAAAACAGAGTGTGTTTCATGGATGAGAACACAGGTCTGAATTTCCCTTCAGAAATGGATTTACGAACCAGGATCTGTGTCTTCCTACAAGCAAGAGTGCATTTCTGGTACACCCACTGAATTTTGGGCTCAAATTAATTTACACAATTCACGGACCCAACGCGTTTCTCACTATTAACTAAAGAGCATTTATTTAACAGGAGCTGTGGTTTGTATAAGTTTTATGAGCAGAGTTGAACTAGATATGTTCCATAAGAGTGGGAAACACAGGTCTTTTATTCTGGGTTTATACATGTTTCTTGCTGTATTGGATACGCTGGAAAAGAGCATCCTTTTTGCATTAAAACAGAGTGTGTTTCATTGATGACAACACAATTCTGAATTTCCCTTCAGAAACGCATTTAAGTTGCAGGGTCTGTGTTTTCCCACAAGCAAGAGATCATTTCTGGTAAACCCAGGGAATTTGGGGCTCAAATGAATTTACACAGTTCATGAACCCAACGCGTTTCTCACTATTAACTAAAGAGCATTTTTTAAACAAGAGCTTTGGATTGTATCTGTTTCATAAGCAGAGTTGAACTAGATATGTTCCATATGAGTAGGAAACACAGTTCTTTTTTTCTGGGCTTGCTCATTTTTCTTGTTGTTTTGGAGACGTTGGAAAGAAGAGCATGCTTCATGCATTAAAACAAAGTGTGTTTCATGGATGAGAACACTGGTCTGAATTTCCCATCAGAAACGGATTTAAGATGCAGGATCTGTGTCTTCCTTCATGGAAGAGATCATTTCTGGTAAACCCAGTGAATTTGTGTCTCAAATGAATTTACACCGTTAATAAACCCAATACGTTTCTCCCTATTAACTAAGGAGCATTTATTTAACAGGCACTGTGGTTTGTATCAGTTTCATAAGCATAGTTGAACTACATATGGTCTGTATGATTAGGATACACAGTTCTTTTATTCTGGGCTTGCTCATTTTTCTTGCTGTGTTGGTGAGGCTGGAAAGAAGAGCATGCTTCTTGCATTAAAACAGAGTGAGTTTCATGGATGAGAACACTGGTCTGAATTTCCTTTCAGAAATGGAGTTAAACCACAGGATCTGTATCTTCCTACAAGCAAGAGGTCTTTTCTGGGAAAACCACCAAATTTTAGGCTCAAATGAATTTACACAGCTCAAGAACCCAACGCGATTCTCACTATTAAATAAAGAGCATTTATTTAAAAGGAGCTGGCGTTTGTATCGGTTTCATAAGCAGAGTTGAACTAGATATGGTCCGGACGAGTACGAAAATCGGTTCTTTTTTTCTTAGGCTGGCTAATGTTGCCTGCTGTACTGGAGATGCTGGAAATAGAGCATCCTTCTTGTGTTAAAACAGATTGTGTTTCATAGATGAGAACACAGGTCTGAATTTCCCTTATGAAATGGATTTACGATCCAGGATCTGTGTCTTACTACAAGCAAGAGTGCATTTCTGGTAAAACCAGTGAATTTGTGGCTCAAATGAATTTACACTGTTCACAAAACCAACACATTTCACACTATTACCTAAAGAGCATTTATTTAACAGGAGCTTTGGTTTGTATCAGTTTCAAAGGCAAAGTTGAAGTAGATATGGTCTGTATGAGTAGGAAAAACAGTTCTTTTATTCTGGGCATGCTCATGTTTCTTGCTGTATTGGAGAGGCTGGAAAGAAGACCATGCATCTTGCATTAAAACAGAGTGTGTTTCATGGATGAGAACACAGGACTGAATTTCCCTTCAGAAGCGGATTTAAGATCCAGGATCTGTGTCTTCCTACAAGCAATGTTTATTTCAGGTAAACCCAGTGAATTTGCGGCTCAAATGAATATACACAGAATCCAAACCCAATGCGTTTCTCACTATTAAGTAAGGAGCATTAATTTAAAAGCAGCTATGATATGTATCAGTTTCATAAGCAGAGTTGAACTAGATATGGTCCAAAGTAGAAGGAAACACAGTTCTTTTATTCTGTGCTTGCACATGTTTCTTGCTGTATTGGAGATGCTGGAAAGAAGAGCATGCTTCTTGTGTTGAAACAGAATGTGTTTCATGGATGAGAACATCGGTCTGAATTTCCCTTCAGAAATGGAGTTAAACCACAGGATCTGTATCTTCCTACAAGAAGGAGGTCATTTCTGGTAATCACACTGAATTTTGGGCTCAAATTATTTTACACAGTTCACGAACCCAGCGTGTTTCTCACTATTAACTAAAGAGCATTTTTTAAACAAGAGCTGTGGATTGTATCAGTTTCATAAGCAGAGTTGAACTAGATATGTTCCATATGAGTAGGAAACACAGTTCTTTTTTTCTGGGCTTGCTCATTTTTCGTGCTGTTTATGAGAAGCTGGAAAGAAGAGCATGCTTCATGCATTAAAACAGAGTGTGTTTCATGAATGAGAACACTGGTCTGAATTTCCCTTCAGAAACGGATTTAAGATCCTGGATCTGTGTCTTCCTTCAAGCAAGAGATCATTTCTGGTAAACCCAGTGAATTTGCGTCTCAAATGAATTTACACCGTTAATAAACCCAACGCGTTTCTCCCTATTAACTAAAGAGCATTTATTTAAGAGGCACTGTGGTTTGTATCAGTTTCATAAGCATAGTAGAACTACATAGGGTCTGTATGAGTAGGATACACAGTTCTTTTATTCTGGGCTTGATCATGTTCTTGCTGTATTGAAGTTGCTAGAAAGAAGAGGATGCTTGTTGTGTTAAAACAGAGTGTGTTCCATGTATTAGAAAACTGGTCTGAATTTCTCTTCATAAACGGAGTTAAACCACAGGATCTGTGTCTTCCTACAAGCATGAGGTTATTCTTGGTAAACCCAGAGAAATTGCGGCTCTAAAGCATTTACACAGAACACAAACCCAATGTGTTTCTCACAATTAAGTAAGGAGCATTTATTTAAGAGGAGCTGTGGTTTGTATCATTTTCATAAGCAGAGTTGAACTAGATATGGTCTGTATTAGAAGGAAACACAGTTCTTTTATTCTGTGATTGTTCATATTTCTTGCTGTGTTGGTGATGCTGGAAAGAAGAGCATGCTTTTTGCGTTAAATCAGAGTGAGTTTCATGGATGAGAACACCGGTCTGCATTTCCGTTCAGAAATGGAGTTAAACCACAGGATCTGTATCTTCCTACAAGCATTAGGTGTTTTCTGGGAAACCCACCAAATTTTAGGCTCAAATGAATTTACACAGCTCGAGAACCCAACGCGATTCTCACTATTAAGTAAAGAGCATTTATTTAAAAGGTGCTGGGGTTTGTATCGGTTTCATAAGCAGAGTTGAACTAGATATGGTCCGAATGAGTAGGAAAATCAGTTCTTTTTTTCTTAGGCTGGCTAATGTTGCCTGCTGTAGTGGAGATGCTGGAAAGAAGAGCATGCTTCTTGTGATAAAACAGAGTGTGTTTCATGGATGAGAACACAGGTCTGAATTTCCCTTCAGAAATGGATTTACGAACCAGGATCTGTGTCTTCCTACAAGCAAGAGTGCATTTCTGGTACACCCACTGAATTTTGGGCTCAAATTAATTTACACAATTCACGGACCCAACGCGTTTCTCACTATTAACTAAAGAGCATTTATTTAACAGGAGCTGTGGTTTGTATAAGTTTTATGAGCAGAGTTGAACTAGATATGTTCCATAAGAGTGGGAAACACAGGTCTTTTATTCTGGGTTTATACATGTTTCTTGCTGTATTGGATACGCTGGAAAAGAGCATCCTTTTTGCATTAAAACAGAGTGTGTTTCATTGATGACAACACAATTCTGAATTTCCCTTCAGAAACGCATTTAAGTTGCAGGGTCTGTGTTTTCCCACAAGCAAGAGATCATTTCTGGTAAACCCAGGGAATTTGGGGCTCAAATGAATTTACACAGTTCATGAACCCAACGCGTTTCTCACTATTAACTAAAGAGCATTTTTTAAACAAGAGCTTTGGATTGTATCTGTTTCATAAGCAGAGTTGAACTAGATATGTTCCATATGAGTAGGAAACACAGTTCTTTTTTTCTGGGCTTGCTCATTTTTCTTGTTGTTTTGGAGACGTTGGAAAGAAGAGCATGCTTCATGCATTAAAACAAAGTGTGTTTCATGGATGAGAACACTGGTCTGAATTTCCCATCAGAAACGGATTTAAGATGCAGGATCTGTGTCTTCCTTCATGGAAGAGATCATTTCTGGTAAACCCAGTGAATTTGTGTCTCAAATGAATTTACACCGTTAATAAACCCAATACGTTTCTCCCTATTAACTAAGGAGCATTTATTTAACAGGCACTGTGGTTTGTATCAGTTTCATAAGCATAGTTGAACTACATATGGTCTGTATGATTAGGATACACAGTTCTTTTATTCTGGGCTTGCTCATTTTTCTTGCTGTGTTGGTGAGGCTGGAAAGAAGAGCATGCTTCTTGCATTAAAACAGAGTGAGTTTCATGGATGAGAACACTGGTCTGAATTTCCTTTCAGAAATGGAGTTAAACCACAGGATCTGTATCTTCCTACAAGCAAGAGGTCTTTTCTGGGAAAACCACCAAATTTTAGGCTCAAATGATTTACACAGCTCAAGAACCCAACGCGATTCTCACTATTAAATAAAGAGCATTTATTTAAAAGGAGCTGGCGTTTGTATCGGTTTCATAAGCAGAGTTGAACTAGATATGGTCCGGACGAGTACGAAAATCGGTTCTTTTTTTCTTAGGCTGGCTAATGTTGCCTGCTGTACTGGAGATGCTGGAAATAGAGCATCCTTCTTGTGTTAAAACAGATTGTGTTTCATAGATGAGAACACAGGTCTGAATTTCCCTTATGAAATGGATTTACGATCCAGGATCTGTGTCTTACTACAAGCAAGAGTGCATTTCTGGTAAAACCAGTGAATTTGCGGCTCAAATGAATTTACACTGTTCACAAAACCAACACATTTCACACTATTACCTAAAGAGCATTTATTTAACAGGAGCTTTGGTTTGTATCAGTTTCAAAGGCAAAGTTGAAGTAGATATGGTCTGTATGAGTAGGAAAAACAGTTCTTTTATTCTGGGCATGCTCATGTTTCTTGCTGTATTGGAGAGGCTGGAAAGAAGACCATGCATCTTGCATTAAAACAGAGTGTGTTTCATGGATGAGAACACAGGACTGAATTTCCCTTCAGAAGCGGATTTAAGATCCAGGATCTGTGTCTTCCTACAAGCAATGTTTATTTCAGGTAAACCCAGTGAATTTGCGGCTCAAATGAATATACACAGAATCCAAACCCAATGCGTTTCTCACTATTAAGTAAGGAGCATTAATTTAAAAGCAGCTATGATATGTATCAGTTTCATAAGCAGAGTTGAACTAGATATGGTCCAAAGTAGAAGGAAACACAGTTCTTTTATTCTGTGCTTGCACATGTTTCTTGCTGTATTGGAGATGCTGGAAAGAAGAGCATGCTTCTTGTGTTGAAACAGAATGTGTTTCATGGATGAGAACATCGGTCTGAATTTCCCTTCAGAAATGGAGTTAAACCACAGGATCTGTATCTTCCTACAAGAAGGAGGTCATTTCTGGTAATCACACTGAATTTTGGGCTCAAATTATTTTACACAGTTCACGAACCCAGCGTGTTTCTCACTATTAACTAAAGAGCATTTTTTAAACAAGAGCTGTGGATTGTATCAGTTTCATAAGCAGAGTTGAACTAGATATGTTCCATATGAGTAGGAAACACAGTTCTTTTTTTCTGGGCTTGCTCATTTTTCGTGCTGTTTATGAGAAGCTAGAAAGAAGAGCATGCTTCATGCATTAAAACAGAGTGTGTTTCATGAATGAGAACACTGGTCTGAATTTCCCTTCAGAAAGGAATTTAAGATCCTGGATCTGTGTCTTCCATCAAGCAAGAGATCATTTCTGGTAAACCCAGTGAATTTGCGTCTCAAATGAATTTACACCGTTAATAAACCCAACGCGTTTCTCCCTATTAACTAAAGAGCATTTATTTAAGAGGCACTGTGGTTTGTATCAGTTTCATAAGCATAGTAGAACTACATAGGGTCTGTATGAGTAGGATACACAGTTCTTTTATTCTGGGCTTGATCATGATTCTTGCTGTATTGAAGTTGCTAGAAAGAAGAGGATGCTTGTTGTGTTAAAACAGAGTGTGTTCCATGTATTAGAAAACTGGTCTGAATTTCTCTTCATAAACGGAGTTAAACCACAGGATCTGTGTCTTCCTACAAGCATGAGGTTATTCTTGGTAAACCCAGAGAAATTGCGGCTCTAAAGCATTTACACAGAACACAAACCCAATGTGTTTCTCACAATTAAGTAAGGAGCATTTATTTAAGAGGAGCTGTGGTTTGTATCATTTTCATAAGCAGAGTTGAACTAGATATGGTCTGTATTAGAAGGAAACACAGTTCTTTTATTCTGTGATTGTTCATATTTCTTGCTGTGTTGGTGATGCTGGAAAGAAGAGCATGCTTTTTGCGTTAAATCAGAGTGAGTTTCATGGATGAGAACACCGGTCTGCATTTCCGTTCAGAAATGGAGTTAAACCACAGGATCTGTATCTTCCTACAAGCATTAGGTGTTTTCTGGGAAACCCACCAAATTTTAGGCTCAAATGAATTTACACAGCTCGAGAACCCAACGCGATTCTCACTATTAAGTAAAGAGCATTTATTTAAAAGGTGCTGGGGTTTGTATCGGTTTCATAAGCAGAGTTGAACTAGATATGGTCCGAATGAGTAGGAAAATCAGTTCTTTTTTTCTTAGGCTGGCTAATGTTGCCTGCTGTAGTGGAGATGCTGGAAAGAAGAGCATGCTTCTTGTGATAAAACAGAGTGTGTTTCATGGATGAGAACACAGGTCAGAATTTCCCTTCTGAAATGGTTTTAAGATCCAGGATCTGTGTCTTCCTACAAGCAAGAGTGCATTTCTGGTAAACCCAATGAAATTGCAGCTCAAATGAATTTACACTGTTCACAAAACCAACGCATTTCACACTATTACCTAAAGAGCATTTATTTAAAAGGAGCTTTGGTTTGTATCAGTTTCAATGGCAAAGTTGAAGTAGATATGGACTGTATGAGTAGGAAAGACAGTTCTTTTTTTCTGGGCATGCTCATGTTTCTTGCTGTATTGGAGAGGATGGAAAGAAGACCATGCTTCTTGTGTTAAAACAGAGAGTGTTTCATGGATGAGAACACAGGTCTGAATTTCCCTTCAGAAACGGATTTATGATCCAGTATCTGTGTCTTCCTGCAAGCAATGTTCATTTCTGGTAAGCCCAGTGAATTTGTGGCTCAAATGAATTTACACAGAACACAAACCCAATGCGTTTCTCACTATTAAGTAAGGAGCATTAATTTAACAGGAGCTCTGATATGTATCAGTTTCATAAGCAGAGTTGAACTAGATATGGTCCAGACAAGTAGGATAATCGGTTCTTTTTTTCTTCGGCTGGCTAATGTTGCCTGCTGTATTGGAGATGCTGGAAAGAAGAGCATGCTTCTTGTGTTAAAACAGGTTGTGTTTCATAGATGAGAACACAGGTCTGAATTTCCCTTCTGAAATTGATTTAAGATCCAAGATTTGTGTCTTCCTACAAGCAAGAGTGCATTTCTGGTAAACCCAGTGAATTTGCGGCTCAAATGAATTTACACTGTTCGCAAAACCAACGCATTTCACACTATTACCTAAAGAGCATTTATTTAACAGGAGCTTTGGTTTGTATCAGTTTCAAAGGGAAAGTTGAAGTAGATATGGTCTGAATGAGTAGGAAAAACAGTTCTTTTATTCTGTGCTTGCAGGAGTACTTGCTGTATTGGAGACGCTGGAAAGAAGAGCATGCTTCTTGCGATAAATCAGAGTGTGTATCATGGATGAGAACACTGGTCTGAATTTCCCTTCAGAAACGGAGTTAAACCACAGGATGTGTGTCTTCCTACAAGCAAGAGGTTATTTTTGGTACACCCAGTGAAATTGCGGCTCTAAAGAATTTACAAAGAACACAAACCCAATGCGTTTCTCACAATTAAGTAAGGAGCATTTATTTAACAGGAGCTGTGGTTTGTATCAGTTTCATAAGCAGAGTTGAACTAGATATGGTCTGTATTAGAAGGAAACACAGTTCTTTTATTCTGTGATTGTTCATATTTCTTGCTGTGTTGGTGATGCTGGAAAGAAGAGCATGCTTTTTGCATTAAAACAGAGTGAGTTTCATGGATGAGAACACCGGTCCTAATTTCCGTTCAGAAATGGAGTTAAATACAGGATCTGTATCTTCCTACAAGCAAGAGATCTTTTCTGGGAAACCCAACAAATTTTAGGCTCAAATGAATTTACACAGCTCAAAAACCCAACGTGATTCTCACTATTAAATAAAGAGCATATATTTAAAAGGACCTGGGGTTTGTATCGGTTTCATAAGCAGGGTTCAGCTAGATATGGCCCGAATGAGTAGGAAAATCAGTTCTTTTTTTCTTAGGCTGGCTAATGTTGCCTGCTGTATTGGAGATGCTGGAAAGAAGAGCATGCTTCATGTGATAAAACAGAGTGTGTTTCATGGATGAGAACACAGGTCTGAATTTCCCTTCTAAAATGGATTTAAGACCAGGATCTGTGTTTTCCTACAAGCAAGAGTGCATTTCTGGTAAAACCAGTGAATTTGCGGCTCAAATGAATTTACACTGTTCACAAAACCAACGCATTTCACACTATTCCCTAAAGAGCATTTATTTAACAGGAGCTTTGGTTTGTATCAGTTTCAAAGGCAAAGTTGAAGTAGATATGGTCTGTATGAGTAGGAAAAACAGTTCTTTTTTTCTGGGCATGCTCATGTTTCTTGCTGTATTGGAGAGGCTGGAAAGAAGACCATGCTTCCTGCGATAAAACAGAGTGTGTTTCAGGTATGAGAACGCTGGACTTAATTTCCCTTCAGAAACGGAGTTCAACCCCAGTATCTGTGTCTTCCTCCAAGGAAGAGATCATTTCTGGTAAACCCAGTGAATTTGCGGCTCAAATGAATTTACACAGAACCCAAACCCAATGCGTTTCTCACTATTAAGTAAGGAGCATTAATTTAACAGGAGCTCTGATATGTATCAGTTTCATAAGCAGAGTTGAACTAGATACAGTCTGAATTAGAAGGAAACACAGTTCTTTTATTCTGTGCTTGCACATGTTTCTTGCTGTATTGGAGACGCTGGAACTAAGAGCATGCTTCTTGCGTTACAACAGAGTGTGTTTCATGGATGAGAACACTGGTCTGAATTTCCCTTCAGAAACGGAGTTAAACCACAGGATCTGTGTCTTCCTACAAGCAACACGTTATTTTTCGTAAAGCCAGTGATTTTGCGCCTAAAAGAATTTATACAGAACACAAACCCAATGCGTTTCGCACTATTAAGTAAGGAGCATTTATTTAACAGGAGCTGTGGTTTGTATCAGTTTCATAAGCAGAGTGGAACTAGATATGGTCCGTATTAGAAGGAAACACAGTTCTTTTATTCTGTGATTGCTCATATTTCTTGCTGTGTTGGTGATGCTGGAAAGAAGATCATGCTTCTTGCATTAAAACAGAGTGAGTGTCATGGATGAGAACACCGGTCCGAATTTCCGTTCGGAAATGGAGTTAAACCACAGGATCTGTTTCTTCCTACAAGCAAGAGGTCTTTTCTGCGAAACCCACCAAATTTTAGGCTCAAATGAATATACACAGCTCAATAACCCAACGCGATTCTCACTATTAAATAAAGAGCATTTATTTAAAAGGAGCTGGGGTTTGTATCCGTTTCATAAGCAGAGTTGAACTAGATATGGTCCACACGAGTAGGATAATCGGTTCTTTTTTTCTTCGGCTGGCTAATGTTGCCTGCTGTATTGGAGATGCTGGAAAGAAGAGCATGCTTCTTGTGTTAAAACAGGTTGTGTTTCATAGATGAGAACACAGGTCTGAATTTCCCTTCTGAAATGGATTTAAGATCCATGATTTGTGTCTTCCTACAAGCAAGAGTGCATTTCTGGTAAACCCAGTGAATTTGCGGCTCAAATGAATTTACACTGTTCGCAAAACCAACGCATTTCACACTATTACCTAAAGAGCATTTATTTAACAGGAGCTTTGGTTTGTATCAGTTTCAAAGGCAAAGTTGAAGTAAATATGGTCTGTATGAGTAGGAAAAACAGTTCTTTTATTCTGTGCTTGCAGGAGTTTCTTGCTGTATTGGAGACGCTGGAAAGAAGAGCATGCTTCTTGCGATAAATCAGAGTGTGTATCATAGATGAGAACACTGGTCTGAATTTCCCTTCAGAAACGGAGTTAAACCACAGGATGTGTGTCTTCCTACAAGCAAGAGGTTATTTTTGGTACACCCAGTGAAATTGCGGCTCTAAAGAATTTACAAAGAACACAAACCCAATGCGTTTCTCACAATTAAGTAAGGAGCATTTATTTACCAGGAGCTGTGGTTTGTATCAGTTTCATAAGCAGAGTTGAACTAGATATGGTCTGTATTAGAAGGAAACACAGTTCTTTTATTCTGTGATTGTTCATATTTCTTGCTGTGTTGGTGATGCTGGAAAGAAGAGCATGCTTTTTGCATTAAAACAGAGTGAGTTTCATGGATGAGAACACCGGTCTGAATTTCCGTTCAGAAATGGAGTTAAATACAGGATCTGTATCTTCCTACAAGCAAGAGATCTTTTCTGGGAAACCCAACAAATTTTAGGCTCAAATGAATTTACACAGCTCAATAACCCAACGCGATTCTCACTATTAAATAAAGAGCATTTATTTAAAAGGACCTGGGGTTTGTATCGGTTTCATAAGCAGAGTTCAGCTAGACATGGTCCGAATGAGTAGGAAAATCAGTTCTTTTTTTCTTAGGCTGGCTAATGTTGCCTGCTGTAGTGGAGATGCTGGAAAGAAGAGCATGCTTCATGTGATAAAACAGAGTGTGTTTCATGGATGAGAACACAGGTCTGAATTTCCCTTCTAAAATGGATTTAAGACCAGGATCTGTGTTTTCCTACAAGCAAGAGTGCATTTCTGGTAAAACCAGTGAATTTGCGGCTCAAATGAATTTACACTGTTCACAAAACCAACGCATTTCACACTATTCCCTAAAGAGCATTTATTTAACAGGAGCTTTGGTTTGTATCAGTTTCAAAGGCAAAGTTGAAGTAGATATGGTCTGTATGAGTAGGAAAAACAGTTCTTTTTTTCTGGGCATGCTCATGTTTCTTGCTGTATTGGAGAGGCTGGAAAGAAGACCATGCTTCCTGCGATAAAACAGAGTGTGTTTCAGGCATGAGAATGCTGGACTTAATTTCCCTTCAGAAACAGAGTTCAACCCCAGTATCTGTGTCTTCTTCCAAGGAAGAGATCATTTCTGGTAAACCCAGTGAATTTGCGGCTCAAATGAATTTACACAGAACCCAAACCCAATGCGTTTCTCACTATTAAGTAAGGAGCATTAATTTAACAGGAGCTCTGATATGTATCAGTTTCATAAGCAGAGTTGAACTAGATACGGTCTGAATTAGAAGGAAACACAGTTCTTTTATTCTGTGCTTGCACATGTTTCTTGCTGTATTGGAGACGCTGGAACTAAGAGCATGCTTCTTGCGTTACAACAGAGTGTGTTTCATGGATGAGAACACTGGTCTGAATTTCCCTTCAGAAACGGAGTTAAACCACAGGATCTGTGTCTTCCTACAAGCAACACGTTATTTTTCGTAAAGCCAGTGATTTTGCGCCTAAAAGAATTTATACAGAACACAAACCCAATGCGTTTCGCACTATTAAGTAAGGAGCATTTATTTAACAGGAGCTGTGGTTTGTATCAGTTTCATAAGCAGAGTGGAACTAGATATGGTCCGTATTAGAAGGAAACACAGTTCTTTTATTCTGTGATTGCTCATATTTCTTGCTGTGTTGGTGATGCTGGAAAGAAGATCATGCTTCTTGCATTAAAACAGAGTGAGTGTCATGGATGAGAACACCGGTCCGAATTTCCGTTCGGAAATGGAGTTAAACCACAGGATCTGTTTCTTCCTACAAGCAAGAGGTCTTTTCTGCGAAACCCACCAAATTTTAGGCTCAAATGAATATACACAGCTCAATAACCCAACGCGATTCTCACTATTAAATAAAGAGCATTTATTTAAAAGGAGCTGGGGTTTGTATCCGTTTCATAAGCAGAGTTGAACTAGATATGGTCCACACGAGTAGGATAATCGGTTCTTTTTTTCTTCGGCTGGCTAATGTTGCCTGCTGTATTGGAGATGCTGGAAAGAAGAGCATGCTTCTTGTGTTAAAACAGGTTGTTTTTCATAGATGAGAACACAGGTCTGAATTTCCCTTCTGAAATGGATTTAAGATCCATGATTTGTGTCTTCCTACAAGCAAGAGTGCATTTCTGGTAAACCCAGTGAATTTGCGGCTCAAATGAATTTACACTGTTCGCAAAACCAACGCATTTCACACTATTACCTAAAGAGCATTTATTTAACAGGAGCTTTGGTTTGTATCAGTTTCAAAGGCAAAGTTGAAGTAAATATGGTCTGTATGAGTAGGAAAAACAGTTCTTTTATTCTGTGCTTGCAGGAGTTTCTTGCTGTATTGGAGACGCTGGAAAGAAGAGCATGCTTCTTGCGATAAATCAGAGTGTGTATCATAGATGAGAACACTGGTCTGAATTTCCCTTCAGAAACGGAGTTAAACCACAGGATGTGTGTCTTCCTACAAGCAAGAGGTTATTTTTGGTACACCCAGTGAAATTGCGGCTCTAAAGAATTTACAAAGAACACAAACCCAATGCGTTTCTCACAATTAAGTAAGGAGCATTTATTTACCAGGAGCTGTGGTTTGTATCAGTTTCATAAGCAGAGTTGAACTAGATATGGTCTGTATTAGAAGGAAACACAGTTCTTTTATTCTGTGATTGTTCATATTTCTTGCTGTGTTGGTGATGCTGGAAAGAAGAGCATGCTTTTTGCATTAAAACAGAGTGAGTTTCATGGATGAGAACACCGGTCTGAATTTCCGTTCAGAAATGGAGTTAAATACAGGATCTGTATCTTCCTACAAGCAAGAGATCTTTTCTGGGAAACCCAACAAATTTTAGGCTCAAATGAATTTACACAGCTCAATAACCCAACGCGATTCTCACTATTAAATAAAGAGCATTTATTTAAAAGGACCTGGGGTTTGTATCGGTTTCATAAGCAGAGTTCAGCTAGATATGGTCCGAATGAGTAGGAAAATCAGTTCTTTTTTTCTTAGGCTGGCTAATGTTGCCTGCTGTAGTGGAGATGCTGGAAAGAAGAGCATGCTTCATGTGATAAAACAGAGTGTGTTTCATGGATGAGAACACAGGTCTGAATTTCCCTTCTAAAATGGATTTAAGACCAGGATCTGTGTTTTCCTACAAGCAAGAGTGCATTTCTGGTAAAACCAGTGAATTTGCGGCTCAAATGAATTTACACTGTTCACAAAACCAACGCATTTCACACTATTCCCTAAAGAGCATTTATTTAACAGGAGCTTTGGTTTGTATCAGTTTCAAAGGCAAAGTTGAAGTAGATATGGTCTGTATGAGTAGGAAAAACAGTTCTTTTTTTCTGGGCATGCTCATGTTTCTTGCTGTATTGGAGAGGCTGGAAAGAAGACCATGCTTCCTGCGATAAAACAGAGTGTGTTTCAGGCATGAGAACGCTGGACTTAATTTCCCTTCAGAAACGGAGTTCAACCCCAGTATCTGTGTCTTCCTCCAAGGAAGAGATCATTTCTGGTAAACCCAGTGAATTTGCGGCTCAAATGAATTTACACAGAACCCAAACCCAATGCGTTTCTCACTATTAAGTAAGGAGCATTAATTTAACAGGAGCTCTGATATGTATCAGTTTCATAAGCAGAGTTGAACTAGATACGGTCTGAATTAGAAGGAAACACAGTTCTTTTATTCTGTGCTTGCACATGTTTCTTGCTGTATTGGAGACGCTGGAACTAAGAGCATGCTTCTTGCGTTACAACAGAGTGTGTTTCATGGATGAGAACACTGGTCTGAATTTCCCTTCAGAAACGGAGTTAAACCACAGGATCTGTGTCTTCCTACAAGCAACACGTTATTTTTCGTAAAGCCAGTGATTTTGCGCCTAAAAGAATTTATACAGAACACAAACCCAATGCGTTTCGCACTATTAAGTAAGGAGCATTTATTTAACAGGAGCTGTGGTTTGTATCAGTTTCATAAGCAGAGTGGAACTAGATATGGTCCGTATTAGAAGGAAACACAGTTCTTTTATTCTGTGATTGCTCATATTTCTTGCTGTGTTGGTGATGCTGGAAAGAAGATCATGCTTCTTGCATTAAAACAGAGTGAGTGTCATGGATGAGAACACCGGTCCGAATTTCCGTTCGGAAATGGAGTTAAACCACAGGATCTGTTTCTTCCTACAAGCAAGAGGTCTTTTCTGCGAAACCCACCAAATTTTAGGCTCAAATGAATATACACAGCTCAATAACCCAACGCGATTCTCACTATTAAATAAAGAGCATTTATTTAAAAGGAGCTGGGGTTTGTATCCGTTTCATAAGCAGAGTTGAACTAGATATGGTCCACACGAGTAGGATAATCGGTTCTTTTTTTCTTCGGCTGGCTAATGTTGCCTGCTGTATTGGAGATGCTGGAAAGAAGAGCATGCTTCTTGTGTTAAAACAGGTTGTTTTTCATAGATGAGAACACAGGTCTGAATTTCCCTTCTGAAATGGATTTAAGATCCATGATTTGTGTCTTCCTACAAGCAAGAGTGCATTTCTGGTAAACCCAGTGAATTTGCGGCTCAAATGAATTTACACTGTTCGCAAAACCAACGCATTTCACACTATTACCTAAAGAGCATTTATTTAACAGGAGCTTTGGTTTGTATCAGTTTCAAAGGCAAAGTTGAAGTAAATATGGTCTGTATGAGTAGGAAAAACAGTTCTTTTATTCTGTGCTTGCAGGAGTTTCTTGCTGTATTGGAGACGCTGGAAAGAAGAGCATGCTTCTTGCGATAAATCAGAGTGTGTATCATAGATGAGAACACTGGTCTGAATTTCCCTTCAGAAACGGAGTTAAACCACAGGATGTGTGTCTTCCTACAAGCAAGAGGTTATTTTTGGTACACCCAGTGAAATTGCGGCTCTAAAGAATTTACAAAGAACACAAACCCAATGCGTTTCTCACAATTAAGTAAGGAGCATTTATTTACCAGGAGCTGTGGTTTGTATCAGTTTCATAAGCAGAGTTGAACTAGATATGGTCTGTATTAGAAGGAAACACAGTTCTTTTATTCTGTGATTGTTCATATTTCTTGCTGTGTTGGTGATGCTGGAAAGAAGAGCATGCTTTTTGCATTAAAACAGAGTGAGTTTCATGGATGAGAACACCGGTCTGAATTTCCGTTCAGAAATGGAGTTAAATACAGGATCTGTATCTTCCTACAAGCAAGAGATCTTTTCTGGGAAACCCAACAAATTTTAGGCTCAAATGAATTTACACAGCTCAATAACCCAACGCGATTCTCACTATTAAATAAAGAGCATTTATTTAAAAGGACCTGGGGTTTGTATCGGTTTCATAAGCAGAGTTCAGCTAGATATGGTCCGAATGAGTAGGAAAATCAGTTCTTTTTTTCTTAGGCTGGCTAATGTTGCCTGCTGTAGTGGAGATGCTGGAAAGAAGAGCATGCTTCATGTGATAAAACAGAGTGTGTTTCATGGATGAGAACACAGGTCTGAATTTCCCTTCTAAAATGGATTTAAGACCAGGATCTGTGTTTTCCTACAAGCAAGAGTGCATTTCTGGTAAAACCAGTGAATTTGCGGCTCAAATGAATTTACACTGTTCACAAAACCAACGCATTTCACACTATTCCCTAAAGAGCATTTATTTAACAGGAGCTTTGGTTTGTATCAGTTTCAAAGGCAAAGTTGAAGTAGATATGGTCTGTATGAGTAGGAAAAACAGTTCTTTTTTTCTGGGCATGCTCATGTTTCTTGCTGTATTGGAGAGGCTGGAAAGAAGACCATGCTTCCTGCGATAAAACAGAGTGTGTTTCAGGCATGAGAACGCTGGACTTAATTTCCCTTCAGAAACGGAGTTCAACCCCAGTATCTGTGTCTTCCTCCAAGGAAGAGATCATTTCTGGTAAACCCAGTGAATTTGCGGCTCAAATGAATTTACACAGAACCCAAACCCAATGCGTTTCTCACTATTAAGTAAGGAGCATTAATTTAACAGGAGCTCTGATATGTATCAGTTTCATAAGCAGAGTTGAACTAGATACGGTCTGAATTAGAAGGAAACACAGTTCTTTTATTCTGTGCTTGCACATGTTTCTTGCTGTATTGGAGACGCTGGAACTAAGAGCATGCTTCTTGCGTTACAACAGAGTGTGTTTCATGGATGAGAACACTGGTCTGAATTTCCCTTCAGAAACGGAGTTAAACCACAGGATCTGTGTCTTCCTACAAGCAACACGTTATTTTTCGTAAAGCCAGTGATTTTGCGCCTAAAAGAATTTATACAGAACACAAACCCAATGCGTTTCGCACTATTAAGTAAGGAGCATTTATTTAACAGGAGCTGTGGTTTGTATCAGTTTCATAAGCAGAGTGGAACTAGATATGGTCCGTATTAGAAGGAAACACAGTTCTTTTATTCTGTGATTGCTCATATTTCTTGCTGTGTTGGTGATGCTGGAAAGAAGATCATGCTTCTTGCATTAAAACAGAGTGAGTGTCATGGATGGGAACACCGTTCCGAATTTCCGTTCAGAAATGGAGTTAAACCACAGGATTGTTTCTTCCTACAAGCAAGAGGTCTTTTCTGGGAAACCCACCAAATTTTAGGCTCAAATGAATATACACAGCTCAATAACCCAACGCGATTCTCACTATTAAATAAAGAGCATTTATTTAAAAGGAGCTGGGGTTTGTATCCGTTTCATAAGCAGAGTTGAACTAGATATGGTCCACACGAGTAGGATAATCGGTTCTTTTTTTCTTCGGCTGGCTAATGTTGCCTGCTGTATTGGAGATGCTGGAAAGAAGAGCATGCTTCTTGTGTTAAAACAGGTTGTGTTTCATAGATGAGAACACAGGTCTGAATTTCCCTTCTGAAATGGATTTAAGATCCATGATTTGTGTCTTCCTACAAGCAAGAGTGCATTTCTGGTAAACCCAGTGAATTTGCGGCTCAAATGAATTTACACTGTACGCAAAACCAACGCATTTCACACTATTACCTAAAGAGCATTTATTTAACAGGAGCTTTGGTTTGTATCAGTTTCAAAGGCAAAGTTGAAGTAAATATGGTCTGTATGAGTAGGAAAAACAGTTCTTTTATTCTGTGCTTGCAGGAGTTTCTTGCTGTATTGGAGACGCTGGAAAGAAGAGCATGCTTCTTGCGATAAATCAGAGTGTGTATCATAGATGAGAACACTGGTCTGAATTTCCCTTCAGAAACGGAGTTAAACCACAGGATGTGTGTCTTCCTACAAGCAAGAGGTTATTTTTGGTACACCCAGTGAAATTGCGGCTCTAAAGAATTTACAAAGAACACAAACCCAATGCGTTTCTCACAATTAAGTAAGGAGCATTTATTTACCAGGAGCTGTGGTTTGTATCAGTTTCATAAGCAGAGTTGAACTAGATATGGTCTGTATTAGAAGGAAACACAGTTCTTTTATTCTGTGATTGTTCATATTTCTTGCTGTGTTGGTGATGCTGGAAAGAAGAGCATGCTTTTTGCATTAAAACAGAGTGAGTTTCATGGATGAGAACACCGGTCTGAATTTCCGTTCAGAAATGGAGTTAAATACAGGATCTGTATCTTCCTACAAGCAAGAGATCTTTTCTGGGAAACCCAACAAATTTTAGGCTCAAATGAATTTACACAGCTCAATAACCCAACGCGATTCTCACTATTAAATAAAGAGCATTTATTTAAAAGGACCTGGGGTTTGTATCGGTTTCATAAGCAGAGTTCAGCTAGACATGGTCCGAATGAGTAGGAAAATCAGTTCTTTTTTTCTTAGGCTGGCTAATGTTGCCTGCTGTAGTGGAGATGCTGGAAAGAAGAGCATGCTTCATGTGATAAAACAGAGTGTGTTTCATGGATGAGAACACAGGTCTGAATTTCCCTTCTAAAATGGATTTAAGACCAGGATCTGTGTTTTCCTACAAGCAAGAGTGCATTTCTGGTAAAACCAGTGAATTTGCGGCTCAAATGAATTTACACTGTTCACAAAACCAACGCATTTCACACTATTCCCTAAAGAGCATTTATTTAACAGGAGCTTTGGTTTGTATCAGTTTCAAAGGCAAAGTTGAAGTAGATATGGTCTGTATGAGTAGGAAAAACAGTTCTTTTTTTCTGGGCATGCTCATGTTTCTTGCTGTATTGGAGAGGCTGGAAAGAAGACCATGCTTCCTGCGATAAAACAGAGTGTGTTTCAGGCATGAGAATGCTGGACTTAATTTCCCTTCAGAAACAGAGTTCAACCCCAGTATCTGTGTCTTCTTCCAAGGAAGAGATCATTTCTGGTAAACCCAGTGAATTTGCGGCTCAAATGAATTTACACAGAACCCAAACCCAATGCGTTTCTCACTATTAAGTAAGGAGCATTAATTTAACAGGAGCTCTGATATGTATCAGTTTCATAAGCAGAGTTGAACTAGATACGGTCTGAATTAGAAGGAAACACAGTTCTTTTATTCTGTGCTTGCACATGTTTCTTGCTGTATTGGAGACGCTGGAACTAAGAGCATGCTTCTTGCGTTACAACAGAGTGTGTTTCATGGATGAGAACACTGGTCTGAATTTCCCTTCAGAAACGGAGTTAAACCACAGGATCTGTGTCTTCCTACGAGCAACACGTTATTTTTCGTAAAGCCAGTGATTTTGCGCCTAAAAGAATTTATACAGAACACAAACCCAATGCGTTTCGCACTATTAAGTAAGGAGCATTTATTTAACAGGAGCTGTGGTTTGTATCAGTTTCATAAGCAGAGTGGAACTAGATATGGTCCGTATTAGAAGGAAACACAGTTCTTTTATTCTGTGATTGTTCATATTTCTTGCTGTGTTGGTGATGCTGGAAAGAAGATCATGCTTCTTGCATTAAAACAGAGTGAGTGTCATGGATGAGAACACCGGTCCGAATTTCCGTTCGGAAATGGAGTTAAACCACAGGATCTGTTTCTTCCTACAAGCAAGAGGTCTTTTCTGCGAAACCCACCAAATTTTAGGCTCAAATGAATATACACAGCTCAATAACCCAACGCGATTCTCACTATTAAATAAAGAGCATTTATTTAAAAGGAGCTGGGGTTTGTATCCGTTTCATAAGCAGAGTTGAACTAGATATGGTCCACACGAGTAGGATAATCGGTTCTTTTTTTCTTCGGCTGGCTAATGTTGCCTGCTGTATTGGAGATGCTGGAAAGAAGAGCATGCTTCTTGTGTTAAAACAGGTTGTTTTTCATAGATGAGAACACAGGTCTGAATTTCCCTTCTGAAATGGATTTAAGATCCATGATTTGTGTCTTCCTACAAGCAAGAGTGCATTTCTGGTAAACCCAGTGAATTTGCGGCTCAAATGAATTTACACTGTTCGCAAAACCAACGCATTTCACACTATTACCTAAAGAGCATTTATTTAACAGGAGCTTTGGTTTGTATCAGTTTCAAAGGCAAAGTTGAAGTAAATATGGTCTGTATGAGTAGGAAAAACAGTTCTTTTATTCTGTGCTTGCAGGAGTTTCTTGCTGTATTGGAGACGCTGGAAAGAAGAGCATGCTTCTTGCGATAAATCAGAGTGTGTATCATAGATGAGAACACTGGTCTGAATTTCCCTTCAGAAACGGAGTTAAACCACAGGATGTGTGTCTTCCTACAAGCAAGAGGTTATTTTTGGTACACCCAGTGAAATTGCGGCTCTAAAGAATTTACAAAGAACACAAACCCAATGCGTTTCTCACAATTAAGTAAGGAGCATTTATTTACCAGGAGCTGTGGTTTGTATCAGTTTCATAAGCAGAGTTGAACTAGATATGGTCTGTATTAGAAGGAAACACAGTTCTTTTATTCTGTGATTGTTCATATTTCTTGCTGTGTTGGTGATGCTGGAAAGAAGAGCATGCTTTTTGCATTAAAACAGAGTGAGTTTCATGGATGAGAACACCGGTCTGAATTTCCGTTCAGAAATGGAGTTAAATACAGGATCTGTATCTTCCTACAAGCAAGAGATCTTTTCTGGGAAACCCAACAAATTTTAGGCTCAAATGAATTTACACAGCTCAATAACCCAACGCGATTCTCACTATTAAATAAAGAGCATTTATTTAAAAGGACCTGGGGTTTGTATCGGTTTCATAAGCAGAGTTCAGCTAGATATGGTCCGAATGAGTAGGAAAATCAGTTCTTTTTTTCTTAGGCTGGCTAATGTTGCCTGCTGTAGTGGAGATGCTGGAAAGAAGAGCATGCTTCATGTGATAAAACAGAGTGTGTTTCATGGATGAGAACACAGGTCTGAATTTCCCTTCTAAAATGGATTTAAGACCAGGATCTGTGTTTTCCTACAAGCAAGAGTGCATTTCTGGTAAAACCAGTGAATTTGCGGCTCAAATGAATTTACACTGTTCACAAAACCAACGCATTTCACACTATTCCCTAAAGAGCATTTATTTAACAGGAGCTTTGGTTTGTATCAGTTTCAAAGGCAAAGTTGAAGTAGATATGGTCTGTATGAGTAGGAAAAACAGTTCTTTTTTTCTGGGCATGCTCATGTTTCTTGCTGTATTGGAGAGGCTGGAAAGAAGACCATGCTTCCTGCGATAAAACAGAGTGTGTTTCAGGCATGAGAACGCTGGACTTAATTTCCCTTCAGAAACGGAGTTCAACCCCAGTATCTGTGTCTTCCTCCAAGGAAGAGATCATTTCTGGTAAACCCAGTGAATTTGCGGCTCAAATGAATTTACACAGAACCCAAACCCAATGCGTTTCTCACTATTAAGTAAGGAGCATTAATTTAACAGGAGCTCTGATATGTATCAGTTTCATAAGCAGAGTTGAACTAGATACGGTCTGAATTAGAAGGAAACACAGTTCTTTTATTCTGTGCTTGCACATGTTTCTTGCTGTATTGGAGACGCTGGAACTAAGAGCATGCTTCTTGCGTTACAACAGAGTGTGTTTCATGGATGAGAACACTGGTCTGAATTTCCCTTCAGAAACGGAGTTAAACCACAGGATCTGTGTCTTCCTACAAGCAACACGTTATTTTTGGTAAAGCCAGTGATTTTGCGCCTAAAAGAATTTATACAGAACACAAACCCAATGCGTTTCGCACTATTAAGTAAGGAGCATTTATTTAACAGGAGCTGTGGTTTGTATCAGTTTCATAAGCAGAGTGGAACTAGATATGGTCCGTATTAGAAGGAAACACAGTTCTTTTATTCTGTGATTGCTCATATTTCTTGCTGTGTTGGTGATGCTGGAAAGAAGATCATGCTTCTTGCATTAAAACAGAGTGAGTGTCATGGATGAGAACACCGTTCCGAATTTCCGTTCAGAAATGGAGTTAAACCACAGGATTGTTTCTTCCTACAAGCAAGAGGTCTTTTCTGGGAAACCCACCAAATTTTAGGCTCAAATGAATATACACAGCTCAATAACCCAACGCGATTCTCACTATTAAATAAAGAGCATTTATTTAAAAGGAGCTGGGGTTTGTATCCGTTTCATAAGCAGAGTTGAACTAGATATGGTCCACACGAGTAGGATAATCGGTTCTTTTTTTCTTCGGCTGGCTAATGTTGCCTGCTGTATTGGAGATGCTGGAAAGAAGAGCATGCTTCTTGTGTTAAAACAGGTTGTGTTTCATAGATGAGAACACAGGTCTGAATTTCCCTTCTGAAATGGATTTAAGATCCATGATTTGTGTCTTCCTACAAGCAAGAGTGCATTTCTGGTAAACCCAGTGAATTTGCGGCTCAAATGAATTTACACTGTTCGCAAAACCAACGCATTTCACACTATTACCTAAAGAGCATTTATTTAACAGGAGCTTTGGTTTGTATCAGTTTCAAAGGCAAAGTTGAAGTAAATATGGTCTGTATGAGTAGGAAAAACAGTTCTTTTATTCTGTGCTTGCAGGAGTTTCTTGCTGTATTGGAGACGCTGGAAAGAAGAGCATGCTTCTTGCGATAAATCAGAGTGTGTATCATAGATGAGAACACTGGTCTGAATTTCCCTTCAGAAACGGAGTTAAACCACAGGATGTGTGTCTTCCTACAAGCAAGAGGTTATTTTTGGTACACCCAGTGAAATTGCGGCTCTAAAGAATTTACAAAGAACACAAACCCAATGCGTTTCTCACAATTAAGTAAGGAGCATTTATTTACCAGGAGCTGTGGTTTGTATCAGTTTCATAAGCAGAGTTGAACTAGATATGGTCTGTATTAGAAGGAAACACAGTTCTTTTATTCTGTGATTGTTCATATTTCTTGCTGTGTTGGTGATGCTGGAAAGAAGAGCATGCTTTTTGCATTAAAACAGAGTGAGTTTCATGGATGAGAACACCGGTCTGAATTTCCGTTCAGAAATGGAGTTAAATACAGGATCTGTATCTTCCTACAAGCAAGAGATCTTTTCTGGGAAACCCAACAAATTTTAGGCTCAAATGAATTTACACAGCTCAATAACCCAACGCGATTCTCACTATTAAATAAAGAGCATTTATTTAAAAGGACCTGGGGTTTGTATCGGTTTCATAAGCAGAGTTCAGCTAGATATGGTCCGAATGAGTAGGAAAATCAGTTCTTTTTTTCTTAGGCTGGCTAATGTTGCCTGCTGTAGTGGAGATGCTGGAAAGAAGAGCATGCTTCATGTGATAAAACAGAGTGTGTTTCATGGATGAGAACACAGGTCTGAATTTCCCTTCTAAAATGGATTTAAGACCAGGATCTGTGTTTTCCTACAAGCAAGAGTGCATTTCTGGTAAAACCAGTGAATTTGCGGCTCAAATGAATTTACACTGTTCACAAAACCAACGCATTTCACACTATTCCCTAAAGAGCATTTATTTAACAGGAGCTTTGGTTTGTATCAGTTTCAAAGGCAAAGTTGAAGTAGATATGGTCTGTATGAGTAGGAAAAACAGTTCTTTTTTTCTGGGCATGCTCATGTTTCTTGCTGTATTGGAGAGGCTGGAAAGAAGACCATGCTTCCTGCGATAAAACAGAGTGTGTTTCAGGCATGAGAACGCTGGACTTAATTTCCCTTCAGAAACGGAGTTCAACCCCAGTATCTGTGTCTTCCTCCAAGGAAGAGATCATTTCTGGTAAACCCAGTGAATTTGCGGCTCAAATGAATTTACACAGAACCCAAACCCAATGCGTTTCTCACTATTAAGTAAGGAGCATTAATTTAACAGGAGCTCTGATATGTATCAGTTTCATAAGCAGAGTTGAACTAGATACGGTCTGAATTAGAAGGAAACACAGTTCTTTTATTCTGTGCTTGCACATGTTTCTTGCTGTATTGGAGACGCTGGAACTAAGAGCATGCTTCTTGCGTTACAACAGAGTGTGTTTCATGGATGAGAACACTGGTCTGAATTTCCCTTCAGAAACGGAGTTAAACCACAGGATCTGTGTCTTCCTACAAGCAACACGTTATTTTTGGTAAAGCCAGTGATTTTGCGCCTAAAAGAATTTATACAGAACACAAACCCAATGCGTTTCGCACTATTAAGTAAGGAGCATTTATTTAACAGGAGCTGTAGTTTGTATCAGTTTCATAAGCAGAGTGGAACTAGATATGGTCCGTATTAGAAGGAAACACAGTTCTTTTATTCTGTGATTGCTCATATTTCTTGCTGTGTTGGTGATGCTGGAAAGAAGATCATGCTTCTTGCATTAAAACAGAGTGAGTGTCATGGATGAGAACACCGTTCCGAATTTCCGTTCAGAAATGGAGTTAAACCACAGGATTGTTTCTTCCTACAAGCAAGAGGTCTTTTCTGGGAAACCCACCAAATTTTAGGCTCAAATGAATATACACAGCTCAATAACCCAACGCGATTCTCACTATTAAATAAAGAGCATTTATTTAAAAGGAGCTGGGGTTTGTATCCGTTTCATAAGCAGAGTTGAACTAGATATGGTCCACACGAGTAGGATAATCGGTTCTTTTTTTCTTCGGCTGGCTAATGTTGCCTGCTGTATTGGAGATGCTGGAAAGAAGAGCATGCTTCTTGTGTTAAAACAGGTTGTGTTTCATAGATGAGAACACAGGTCTGAATTTCCCTTCTGAAATGGATTTAAGATCCATGATTTGTGTCTTCCTACAAGCAAGAGTGCATTTCTGGTAAACCCAGTGAATTTGCGGCTCAAATGAATTTACACTGTTCGCAAAACCAACGCATTTCACACTATTACCTAAAGAGCATTTATTTAACAGGAGCTTTGGTTTGTATCAGTTTCAAAGGCAAAGTTGAAGTAAATATGGTCTGTATGAGTAGGAAAAACAGTTCTTTTATTCTGTGCTTGCAGGAGTTTCTTGCTGTATTGGAGACGCTGGAAAGAAGAGCATGCTTCTTGCGATAAATCAGAGTGTGTATCATAGATGAGAACACTGGTCTGAATTTCCCTTCAGAAACGGAGTTAAACCACAGGATGTGTGTCTTCCTACAAGCAAGAGGTTATTTTTGGTACACCCAGTGAAATTGCGGCTCTAAAGAATTTACAAAGAACACAAACCCAATGCGTTTCTCACAATTAAGTAAGGAGCATTTATTTACCAGGAGCTGTGGTTTGTATCAGTTTCATAAGCAGAGTTGAACTAGATATGGTCTGTATTAGAAGGAAACACAGTTCTTTTATTCTGTGATTGTTCATATTTCTTGCTGTGTTGGTGATGCTGGAAAGAAGAGCATGCTTTTTGCATTAAAACAGAGTGAGTTTCATGGATGAGAACACCGGTCTGAATTTCCGTTCAGAAATGGAGTTAAATACAGGATCTGTATCTTCCTACAAGCAAGAGATCTTTTCTGGGAAACCCAACAAATTTTAGGCTCAAATGAATTTACACAGCTCAATAACCCAACGCGATTCTCACTATTAAATAAAGAGCATTTATTTAAAAGGACCTGGGGTTTGTATCGGTTTCATAAGCAGAGTTCAGCTAGATATGGTCCGAATGAGTAGGAAAATCAGTTCTTTTTTTCTTAGGCTGGCTAATGTTGCCTGCTGTAGTGGAGATGCTGGAAAGAAGAGCATGCTTCATGTGATAAAACAGAGTGTGTTTCATGGATGAGAACACAGGTCTGAATTTCCCTTCTAAAATGGATTTAAGACCAGGATCTGTGTTTTCCTACAAGCAAGAGTGCATTTCTGGTAAAACCAGTGAATTTGCGGCTCAAATGAATTTACACTGTTCACAAAACCAACGCATTTCACACTATTCCCTAAAGAGCATTTATTTAACAGGAGCTTTGGTTTGTATCAGTTTCAAAGGCAAAGTTGAAGTAGATATGGTCTGTATGAGTAGGAAAAACAGTTCTTTTTTTCTGGGCATGCTCATGTTTCTTGCTGTATTGGAGAGGCTGGAAAGAAGACCATGCTTCCTGCGATAAAACAGAGTGTGTTTCAGGCATGAGAACGCTGGACTTAATTTCCCTTCAGAAACGGAGTTCAACCCCAGTATCTGTGTCTTCCTCCAAGGAAGAGATCATTTCTGGTAAACCCAGTGAATTTGCGGCTCAAATGAATTTACACAGAACCCAAACCCAATGCGTTTCTCACTATTAAGTAAGGAGCATTAATTTAACAGGAGCTCTGATATGTATCAGTTTCATAAGCAGAGTTGAACTAGATACGGTCTGAATTAGAAGGAAACACAGTTCTTTTATTCTGTGCTTGCACATGTTTCTTGCTGTATTGGAGACGCTGGAACTAAGAGCATGCTTCTTGCGTTACAACAGAGTGTGTTTCATGGATGAGAACACTGGTCTGAATTTCCCTTCAGAAACGGAGTTAAACCACAGGATCTGTGTCTTCCTACAAGCAACACGTTATTTTTGGTAAAGCCAGTGATTTTGCGCCTAAAAGAATTTATACAGAACACAAACCCAATGCGTTTCGCACTATTAAGTAAGGAGCATTTATTTAACAGGAGCTGTGGTTTGTATCAGTTTCATAAGCAGAGTGGAACTAGATATGGTCCGTATTAGAAGGAAACACAGTTCTTTTATTCTGTGATTGCTCATATTTCTTGCTGTGTTGGTGATGCTGGAAAGAAGATCATGCTTCTTGCATTAAAACAGAGTGAGTGTCATGGATGAGAACACCGTTCCGAATTTCCGTTCAGAAATGGAGTTAAACCACAGGATTGTTTCTTCCTACAAGCAAGAGGTCTTTTCTGGGAAACCCACCAAATTTTAGGCTCAAATGAATATACACAGCTCAATAACCCAACGCGATTCTCACTATTAAATAAAGAGCATTTATTTAAAAGGAGCTGGGGTTTGTATCCGTTTCATAAGCAGAGTTGAACTAGATATGGTCCACACGAGTAGGATAATCGGTTCTTTTTTTCTTCGGCTGGCTAATGTTGCCTGCTGTATTGGAGATGCTGGAAAGAAGAGCATGCTTCTTGTGTTAAAACAGGTTGTGTTTCATAGATGAGAACACAGGTCTGAATTTCCCTTCTGAAATGGATTTAAGATCCATGATTTGTGTCTTCCTACAAGCAAGAGTGCATTTCTGGTAAACCCAGTGAATTTGCGGCTCAAATGAATTTACACTGTACGCAAAACCAACGCATTTCACACTATTACCTAAAGAGCATTTATTTAACAGGAGCTTTGGTTTGTATCAGTTTCAAAGGCAAAGTTGAAGTAAATATGGTCTGTATGAGTAGGAAAAACAGTTCTTTTATTCTGTGCTTGCAGGAGTTTCTTGCTGTATTGGAGACGCTGGAAAGAAGAGCATGCTTCTTGCGATAAATCAGAGTGTGTATCATAGATGAGAACACTGGTCTGAATTTCTCTTCAGAAACGGAGTTAAACCACAGGATGTGTGTCTTCCTACAAGCAAGAGGTTATTTTTGGTACACCCAGTGAAATTGCGGCTCTAAAGAATTTACAAAGAACACAAACCCAATGCGTTTCTCACAATTAAGTAAGGAGCATTTATTTAACAGGAGCTGTGGTTTGTATCAGTTTCATAAGCAGAGTTGAACTAGATATGGTCTGTATTAGAAGGAAACACAGTTCTTTTATTCTGTGATTGTTCATATTTCTTGCTGTGTTGGTGATGCTGGAAAGAAGATCATGCTTCTTGCATTAAAACAGAGTGAGTGTCATGGATGAGAACACCGGTCCGAATTTCCGTTCGGAAATGGAGTTAAACCACAGGATCTGTTTCTTCCTACAAGCAAGAGGTCTTTTCTGCGAAACCCACCAAATTTTAGGCTCAAATGAATATACACAGCTCAATAACCCAACGCGATTCTCACTATTAAATAAAGAGCATTTATTTAAAAGGAGCTGGGGTTTGTATCCGTTTCATAAGCAGAGTTGAACTAGATATGGTCCACACGAGTAGGATAATCGGTTCTTTTTTTCTTCGGCTGGCTAATGTTGCCTGCTGTATTGGAGATGCTGGAAAGAAGAGCATGCTTCTTGTGTTAAAACAGGTTGTTTTTCATAGATGAGAACACAGGTCTGAATTTCCCTTCTGAAATGGATTTAAGATCCATGATTTGTGTCTTCCTACAAGCAAGAGTGCATTTCTGGTAAACCCAGTGAATTTGCGGCTCAAATGAATTTACACTGTTCGCAAAACCAACGCATTTCACACTATTACCTAAAGAGCATTTATTTAACAGGAGCTTTGGTTTGTATCAGTTTCAAAGGCAAAGTTGAAGTAAATATGGTCTGTATGAGTAGGAAAAACAGTTCTTTTATTCTGTGCTTGCAGGAGTTTCTTGCTGTATTGGAGACGCTGGAAAGAAGAGCATGCTTCTTGCGATAAATCAGAGTGTGTATCATAGATGAGAACACTGGTCTGAATTTCCCTTCAGAAACGGAGTTAAACCACAGGATGTGTGTCTTCCTACAAGCAAGAGGTTATTTTTGGTACACCCAGTGAAATTGCGGCTCTAAAGAATTTACAAAGAACACAAACCCAATGCGTTTCTCACAATTAAGTAAGGAGCATTTATTTACCAGGAGCTGTGGTTTGTATCAGTTTCATAAGCAGAGTTGAACTAGATATGGTCTGTATTAGAAGGAAACACAGTTCTTTTATTCTGTGATTGTTCATATTTCTTGCTGTGTTGGTGATGCTGGAAAGAAGAGCATGCTTTTTGCATTAAAACAGAGTGAGTTTCATGGATGAGAACACCGGTCTGAATTTCCGTTCAGAAATGGAGTTAAATACAGGATCTGTATCTTCCTACAAGCAAGAGATCTTTTCTGGGAAACCCAACAAATTTTAGGCTCAAATGAATTTACACAGCTCAATAACCCAACGCGATTCTCACTATTAAATAAAGAGCATTTATTTAAAAGGACCTGGGGTTTGTATCGGTTTCATAAGCAGAGTTCAGCTAGATATGGTCCGAATGAGTAGGAAAATCAGTTCTTTTTTTCTTAGGCTGGCTAATGTTGCCTGCTGTAGTGGAGATGCTGGAAAGAAGAGCATGCTTCATGTGATAAAACAGAGTGTGTTTCATGGATGAGAACACAGGTCTGAATTTCCCTTCTAAAATGGATTTAAGACCAGGATCTGTGTTTTCCTACAAGCAAGAGTGCATTTCTGGTAAAACCAGTGAATTTGCGGCTCAAATGAATTTACACTGTTCACAAAACCAACGCATTTCACACTATTCCCTAAAGAGCATTTATTTAACAGGAGCTTTGGTTTGTATCAGTTTCAAAGGCAAAGTTGAAGTAGATATGGTCTGTATGAGTAGGAAAAACAGTTCTTTTTTTCTGGGCATGCTCATGTTTCTTGCTGTATTGGAGAGGCTGGAAAGAAGACCATGCTTCCTGCGATAAAACAGAGTGTGTTTCAGGCATGAGAACGCTGGACTTAATTTCCCTTCAGAAACGGAGTTCAACCCCAGTATCTGTGTCTTCCTCCAAGGAAGAGATCATTTCTGGTAAACCCAGTGAATTTGCGGCTCAAATGAATTTACACAGAACCCAAACCCAATGCGTTTCTCACTATTAAGTAAGGAGCATTAATTTAACAGGAGCTCTGATATGTATCAGTTTCATAAGCAGAGTTGAACTAGATACGGTCTGAATTAGAAGGAAACACAGTTCTTTTATTCTGTGCTTGCACATGTTTCTTGCTGTATTGGAGACGCTGGAACTAAGAGCATGCTTCTTGCGTTACAACAGAGTGTGTTTCATGGATGAGAACACTGGTCTGAATTTCCCTTCAGAAACGGAGTTAAACCACAGGATCTGTGTCTTCCTACAAGCAACACGTTATTTTTGGTAAAGCCAGTGATTTTGCGCCTAAAAGAATTTATACAGAACACAAACCCAATGCGTTTCGCACTATTAAGTAAGGAGCATTTATTTAACAGGAGCTGTGGTTTGTATCAGTTTCATAAGCAGAGTGGAACTAGATATGGTCCGTATTAGAAGGAAACACAGTTCTTTTATTCTGTGATTGCTCATATTTCTTGCTGTGTTGGTGATGCTGGAAAGAAGATCATGCTTCTTGCATTAAAACAGAGTGAGTGTCATGGATGAGAACACCGTTCCGAATTTCCGTTCAGAAATGGAGTTAAACCACAGGATTGTTTCTTCCTACAAGCAAGAGGTCTTTTCTGGGAAACCCACCAAATTTTAGGCTCAAATGAATATACACAGCTCAATAACCCAACGCGATTCTCACTATTAAATAAAGAGCATTTATTTAAAAGGAGCTGGGGTTTGTATCCGTTTCATAAGCAGAGTTGAACTAGATATGGTCCACACGAGTAGGATAATCGGTTCTTTTTTTCTTCGGCTGGCTAATGTTGCCTGCTGTATTGGAGATGCTGGAAAGAAGAGCATGCTTCTTGTGTTAAAACAGGTTGTGTTTCATAGATGAGAACACAGGTCTGAATTTCCCTTCTGAAATGGATTTAAGATCCATGATTTGTGTCTTCCTACAAGCAAGAGTGCATTTCTGGTAAACCCAGTGAATTTGCGGCTCAAATGAATTTACACTGTACGCAAAACCAACGCATTTCACACTATTACCTAAAGAGCATTTATTTAACAGGAGCTTTGGTTTGTATCAGTTTCAAAGGCAAAGTTGAAGTAAATATGGTCTGTATGAGTAGGAAAAACAGTTCTTTTATTCTGTGCTTGCAGGAGTTTCTTGCTGTATTGGAGACGCTGGAAAGAAGAGCATGCTTCTTGCGATAAATCAGAGTGTGTATCATAGATGAGAACACTGGTCTGAATTTCTCTTCAGAAACGGAGTTAAACCACAGGATGTGTGTCTTCCTACAAGCAAGAGGTTATTTTTGGTACACCCAGTGAAATTGCGGCTCTAAAGAATTTACAAAGAACACAAACCCAATGCGTTTCTCACAATTAAGTAAGGAGCATTTATTTAACAGGAGCTGTGGTTTGTATCAGTTTCATAAGCAGAGTTGAACTAGATATGGTCTGTATTAGAAGGAAACACAGTTCTTTTATTCTGTGATTGTTCATATTTCTTGCTGTGTTGGTGATGCTGGAAAGAAGAGCATGCTTTTTGCATTAAAACAGAGTGAGTTTCATGGATGAGAACACCGGTCTGAATTTCCGTTCAGAAATGGAGTTAAATACAGGATCTGTATCTTCCTACAAGCAAGAGATCTTTTCTGGGAAACCCAACAAATTTTAGGCTCAAATGAATTTACACAGCTCAATAACCCAATGCGATTCTCACTATTAAATAAAGAGCATTTATTTAAAAGGACCTGGGGTTTGTATTGGTTTCATAAGCAGAGTTCAGCTAGATATGGTCCGAATGAGTAGGAAAATCAGTTCTTTTTTTCTTAGGCTGGCTAATGTTGCCTGCTGTAGTGGAGATGCTGGAAAGAAGAGCATGCTTCATGTGATAAAACAGAGTGTGTTTCATGGATGAGAACACAGGTCTGAATTTCCCTTCTAAAATGGATTTAAGACCAGGATCTGTGTTTTCCTACAAGCAAGAGTGCATTTCTGGTAAAACCAGTGAATTTGCAGCTCAAATGAATTTACACTGTTCACAAAACCAACGCATTTCACACTATTCCCTAAAGAGCATTTATTTAACAGGAGCTTTGGTTTGTATCAGTTTCAAAGGCAAAGTTGAAGTAGATATGGTCTGTATGAGTAGGAAAAACAGTTCTTTTTTTCTGGGCATGCTCATGTTTCTTGCTGTATTGGAGAGGCTGGAAAGAAGACCATGCTTCCTGCGATAAAACAGAGTGTGTTTCAGGCATGAGAATGCTGGACTTAATTTCCCTTCAGAAACAGAGTTCAACCCCAGTATCTGTGTCTTCTTCCAAGGAAGAGATCATTTCTGGTAAACCCAGTGAATTTGCGGCTCAAATGAATTTACACAGAACCCAAACCCAATGCGTTTCTCACTATTAAGTAAGGAGCATTAATTTAACAGGAGCTCTGATATGTATCAGTTTCATAAGCAGAGTTGAACTAGATACGGTCTGAATTAGAAGGAAACACAGTTCTTTTATTCTGTGCTTGCACATGTTTCTTGCTGTATTGGAGACGCTGGAACTAAGAGCATGCTTCTTGCATTAAAACAGAGTGTGTTTCATGGATGAGAACACTGGTCTGAATTTCCCTTCAGAAACGGAGTTAAACCACAGGATCTGTGTCTTCCTACAAGCAACACGTTATTTTTCGTAAAGCCAGTGATTTTGCGCCTAAAAGAATTTATACAGAACACAAACCCAATGCGTTTCGCACTATTAAGTAAGGAGCATTTATTTAACAGGAGCTGTGGTTTGTATCAGTTTCATAAGCAGAGTGGAACTAGATATGGTCCGTATTAGAAGGAAACACAGTTCTTTTATTCTGTGATTGCTCATATTTCTTGCTGTGTTGGTGATGCTGGAAAGAAGATCATGCTTCTTGCATTAAAACAGAGTGAGTGTCATGGATGAGAACACCGGTCCGAATTTCCGTTCAGAAATGGAGTTAAACCACAGGATCTGTATCTTCCTACAAGCAAGAGGTCTTTTCTGGGAAACCCACCAAATTTTAGGCTCAAATGAATATACACAGCTCAATAACCCAACGCGATTCTCACTATTAAATAAAGAGCATTTATTTAAAAGGAGCTGGGGTTTGTATCGCTTTCATAAGCAGAGTTGAACTAGATATGGTCCACACGAGTAGGATAATCGGTTCTTTTTTTCTTAGGCTAGCTAATGTTGCCTGCTGTATTGGAGATGCTGGAAAGAAGAGCATGCTTCTTGTGTTAAAACAGGTTGTGTTTCATAGATGAGAACACAGGTCTGAATTTCCCTTCTGAAATTGATTTAAGATCCAAGATTTGTGTCTTCCTACAAGCAAGAGTGCATTTCTGGTAAACCCAGTGAATTTGCGGCTCAAATGAATTTACACTGTTCGCAAAACCAACGCATTTCACACTATTACCTAAAGAGCATTTATTTAACAGGAGCTTTGGTTTGTATCAGTTTCAAAGGCAAAGTTGAAGTAGATATGGTCTGTATGAGTCGGAAAAACAGTCCGTTTTTTCTGGGCATGCTCATGTTTCTTGCTGTATTGGAGAGGCTGGAAAGAAGACCATGCTTCTTGCGTTAAAACAGAGTGTGTTTCATGGATGAGAACACAGGTCTGAATTTCCCTTCAGAAACGGATTTAAGATCCAGGATCTGTGTCTTCCTGCAAGCACTGTTCATTTCTGGTAAACCCAGTGAATTTGCGGCTCAAATGAATATACACAGAACCCAAAACTAATGCGTTTCTCACTATTAAGTAAGGAGCATTAATTTAACAGGAGCTCTGATATGTATCAGTTTCATAAGCAGAGTTGAACTAGATACGGTCCAAAATAGAAGGAAACACAGTTCTTTTATTCTGTGCTTGCACATGTTTCTTGATGTATTGGGGAGGCTGGAAAGAAGAGCATGCTTCTTGTGTTGAAACAGAATGTGTTTCATGGATGAGAACATCGGTCTGAATTTCCTTCAGAAATGGAGTTAAACCACAGGATCTGTATCTTCCTACAAGAAGGAGGTCATTTCTGGTAAACACACTGAATTTTGGGCTCAAATTATTTTACACAGTTCACGAACCCAGCGTGTTTCTCACTATTAACTAAAGAGCATTTTTTAAACAAGAGCTGTGGATTGTATCAGTTTCATAAGCAGAGTTGAACTAGATATGTTCCATATGAGTAGGAAACACAGTTCTTTTTTTCTGGGCTTGCTCATTTTTCGTGCTGTTTATGAGAAGCTGGAAAGAAGAGCATGCTTCATGCATTAAAACAGAGTGTGTTTCATGAATGAGAACACTGGTCTGAATTTCCCTTCAGAAACGGATTTAAGATCCAGGATCTGTGTCTTCCTTCAAGCAAGAGATCATTTCTGGTAAACCAGGGAATTTGTGTCTCAAATGAAATTACACCGTTAATAAACCCAACGCGTTTCTCCCTATTAACTAAAGAGCATTTATTTAAGAGGCACTGTGGTTTGTATCAGTTTCATAAGCATAGTAGAACTACATAGGGTCTGTATGAGTAGGATACACAGTTCTTTTATTCTGGGCTTGATCATGATTCTTGCTGTATTGTAGTTGCTAGAAAGAAGAGGATGCTTGTTGTGTTAAAACAGAGTGTGTTCCATGGATTAGAAAACTGGTCTGAATTTCTCTTCATAAACGGAGTTAAACCACAGGATCTGTGTCTTCCTACAAGCAACACGTTATTTTTGGTAAAGCCAGTGATTTTGCGCCTAAAAGAATTTATACAGAACACAAACCCAATGCGTTTCGCACTATTAAGTAAGGAGCATTTATTTAACAGGAGCTGTGGTTTGTATCAGTTTCATAAGCAGAGTGGAACTAGATATGGTCTGTATTAGAAGGAAATACAGTTCTTTTATTCTGTGATTGTTCATATTTCTTGCTGTGTTGGTGATGCTGGAAAGAAGAGCATGCTTTTTGCGTTAAAACAGAGTGAGTTTCATGGATGAGAACACCGGTCTGAATTTCCGTTCAGAAATGGAGTTAAACCACAGGATCTGTATCTTCGTACAAGCATTAGGTGTTTTCTGGGAAACCCACCAAATTTTAGGCTCAAATGAATTTACACAGCTCAAGAACCCAACGCGATTCTCACTATTAAATAAAGAGCATTTCTTTAAAAGGTGCTGGGGTTTGTATCGGTTTCATAAGCAGAGTTGAACTAGATATGGTCCGAATGAGTAGGAAAATCAGTTCTTTTTTTCTTAGGCTGGCTAATGTTGCCTGCTGTAGTGGAGATGCTGGAAAGAAGAGCATGCTTCTTGTGATAAAACAGAGTGTGTTTCATGGATGAGAACACAGGTCTGAATTTCTCTTCTGAAATGGATTTAAGATCCGGGATCTGTGTCTTCCTACAAGCAAGAGTGCATTTCTGGTAAACCCAGTGAATTTGCAGCTCAAATGAATTTACAGTGTTCACAAAACCAACGCATTTCACACTATTACCTAAAGAGCATTTATTTAACAGGAGCTTTGGTTTGTATCAGTTTCAAAGGCAAAGTTGAAGTAGATATGGTCTGTATGAGTAGGAAAAACAGTTCTTTTTTTCTGGGCATGCTCATGCTTCTTGCTGTATTGGAGAGGCTGGAAAGAAGACCATGCTTCTTGCGATAAAACAGAGTGTGTTTCAGGCATGAGAACGCTGGTCTTAATTTCCCTTCAGAAACGGAGTTCAACCCCAGGATCTGTGTCTTCCTTCAAGGAAGAGATCATTTCTGGTAAACCCAGTGAATTTGCAGCTCAAATGAATTTACACAGAACCCAAACCCAATGCGTTTCTCACTATTAAGTAAGGAGCATTAATTTAACAGGAGCTCTGATATGTATCTGTTTCATAAGCAGAGTTGAGCTAGATACGGTCCGAATTAGAAGGAAACACAGTTCTTTTATTCTGTGCTTGCACATGTTTTTGCTATATTGGAGAGGCTATAAAGAAGAGCATGCTTCTTGCGTTGAAACAGAATGTGTTTCATGGATGAGAACATCGGTCTGAATTTCCCTTCAAAAATGGAGTTAAACCACAGGATCTGTATCTTCCTACAAGAAAGTGGTCATTTCTGGTAAACCCACTGAATTTTGGGCTCAAATTAATTTACACAGTTCACGAACCCAACGTGTTTCTAACTATTATCTAAATAGCATTTTTTAAACAAGAGCTGTGGATTGTATCAGTTTCATAAGGAGAGTTGAACTAGATATGTTCCATATGAGTAGGAAACACAGTTCTTTTTTTCTGGGCTTGCTCATTTTTCTTGCTGTTTTGGAGAAGCTGGAAAGAAGAGCATGCTTCATGCATTAATACAGAGTGTGTTTCATGGATGAGAACACTGGTCTGAATTTCCCTTCAGAAACAGATTTAAGATCCAGGATCTCTGTCTTCCTTCAAGTAAGAGATCATTTCTGGTAAACCCAGTGAATTTGCGTCTCAAATGAATTTACACCATTAATAAACCCAACGCATTTCTCCCTATTAACTAAAGAGCATTTCTTTAAGAGGCACTGAGGTTTGTATCAGTTTCATAAGCATAGTTGAACTACATAGGGTCTGTATGAGTAGGATACACAGTTCTTTTATTCTGGGCTTGATCATGATTCTTGCTGTATTGTAGTTGCTAGAAAGAAGAGGATGCTTGTTGTGTTAAAACAGAGTGTGTTCCATGGATTAGAAAACTGGTCTGAATTTCTCTTCATAAACGGAGTTAAACCACAGGATCTGTGTCTTCCTACAAGCAAGAGGTTATTCTTGGTAAACCCAGAGAAATTGCGGCTCTAAAGAATTTACACAGAACACAAACCCAATGCGTTTCTCACAATTAAGTAAGGAGCATTTATTTAACAGGAGCTGTGGTTTGTATCATTTTCATAAGCAGAGTTGAACTAGATATGGTCTGTATTAGAAGGAAATACAGTTCTTTTATTCTGTGATTGTTCATATTTCTTGCTGTGTTGGTGATGCTGGAAAGAAGAGCATGCTTTTTGCGTTAAAATAGAGTGTGTTTCATGGATGAGAACACCGGTCTGAATTTCCTGTCAGAAATGGAGTTAAACCACAGGATCTGTATCTTCCTACAAGCAGGAGGTCTTCTCTGGGACACCCAATAATTTTAGGCTCAAATGAATTTACACAGCTCAAGATCCCACGCGATTCTCAGTATTAAATAAAGAGCATTTATTTAAAAGGAGCTGGGGTTTGTATCAGTTTCATAAGCTGAGTTGGACTAGATATGGTCAGAATGTAGGAAATACAGTACTTTTTTTCTTAGGCTGCATAAGTTTGCCTGCTGTAGTGGAGATGCTGGAAAGCAGAGCATGCTTCTTGTGTTAAAACAGAGTGTGTTTCATAGATGAGAACACAGGTCTCAATTTCCCTTCTGAAACGGATTTAAGATCCAGGATCTGTGTCTTCCTACTAGCAAGAGTGCATTTCTGGTAAAACCAGTGAACTTGGGGCTCAAATGAATTTACACTGTTCACAATACCAACGCATTTCACACTATTAACTAAAGAGCATTTATTTATCAGGAGCTTTGGTTTGTATCAGTTTCAAAAGCAAAGTTGAACTAGATATGGTCTGTATGAGTAGCAAACAGAGTTCTTTTTTTCTGGGCTTGCTCATTTTTCATGCTGTATTGGAGGCGCTAGAAAGAAGAGCATTCTTCTTGCAATAAAACAGAGTGTGTTTCATGGATGAGAACAGAAGTCAGAATTTCCCTGCTGAAACGGATTTAAGATCCAGGATCTGTGTCTTCCTATAAGCAAGGGGTCATTTCTGGTAAACCCACCGAATGTTGGGCTCAAATGAATTTAAATAGTTCAAGAACCCCACACGTTTCTCACTATTAACTAAAGAGCATTTATTTAACAGGAGCTGAGGTTTGTATAAGTTCCATAAGTAGAGTTGAACTAGATATGGTCCATATGAGTAGGAAACAATGTTCATTTATTCTGGGCTTGCTCATGTTTCTTGCTATATTGGAGAGGCTGGAAAGAAGAACATGATTCTTGCGTTAAAACAGAGTGTGTGTCATGGATGAGAACACTGGTCTGAATTTCCCTTCAGAAACGGAGTTAAACCACAGGATCTTCGTCTTCCTACAACAAGGACTCATCTGGAAAACCCAGTGAATTAGCAGCTCAAATGAATAACACATAACATATACCCACCGTGATTCTCACTATTAACTAAAGAGCATTTATTTAACAGGAGCTGTGATTTCTATCAGTTTTATAAGCAGAGTTGAACTAGATATGGTCCATATGAGAAGGAAACACAGTTCTTTTTTTCTGGGCTTGCTCATGTTTATTGCTTTATTTAAAAGCTGGAAAGAAGAGGATGCTTCTTGCGTTAAAACAGAGTGTGTTTCATGGATGAAAACTCTGGTCTGAATTTCTCTTCAGAAACAGAGTTAAACCACATGTTCTTTGTCTTCCTACAAGGAAGAATTCATATCTGGAAAACCCAGTGTCTTTGTGGCTCAAATGAATTTACACAGTGCACAAACCCAAAGCGTTTCTCACTATTAACTAAAGAGCATTTAATGACAGGACCTGTGGTTCATGTCAGTTTCATAAGCAGAGTTAAACTAGATATAGTCTGTAAGAGTAGGAAACACAGTTCTGTTTTTCTGGGCTTGCTCATGTTTTTTGCTGTATTGGAGACGCTAGAAAGAAGAGCATGCTTCTTGCGTTAAAACCGAGTGTGTTTCATGGATGAGAACAGAGGTCTGTATTTCCCTTCTGAAATGGATTTAAGATCCAGGGTCTGTGTCTTCCTACAAGCAAGAGGTCATTTCTGGTAAACCCACTGAAAGTTGGGCTCAAATGAATTTAAATAGTTCACGAACCCCACACATTTCTCACTATTAACTAAAGAGCATTTATTTAACAGGACATGTGGTTTGTATCAGTTTTATAAGCAGAGTTGAACTAGTGATGGTCCATATGAGTAGGAAACACAGTTCTTTTATTCCTGGCTTGCTCATGTTTCTTAGTGTATTGTAGACGCTGGAAAGATGAGCATGCTTCTTGCGTTAAAACAGAGTGTCTTTCACGGATGAGAACTCTGGTCTGAATTTCCTTTGAGAAATGGAGTAAAACCACAGGATGTATGTCTTCCTACAAGCAAGAGTTCAATTTTGGTAAACACAGTGAATTTGTGGCTCAAATGAATTCACACAGTTCAAAATCCCAACGCGTTTCTGACTATTAACTAAGAGCATTTATTTAACAGGAGCTGAGGTTTGTATCAGTTCCATGCGCAGAGTTGAGCCATATAGGGTCCATATGAGTAGGAAACAATGTTCATTTTTTCTGGGCTATCTCATGTTTCTTGCAGGATTGGAGACCCTAGAAAGAAGAGCATGCTTCTTTTGAAAAAACAGAGTGTGTTTTATGGATGAGAACACTGATCTGAATTTCCTATCAGAAACGGAGTTAAACCACAGGATCTCTGTCTTCCTATAAGCAAGAGTTCATTTCTGGAAAATCCACTGAGTTTTGGGCTCAAATCAATTTACACAGTTCAAAAACCAAACGCATTTCTCACTATTTACTAAAGAGCACATATATAACAGGAGCTGTGGTTTGTATCAGTTAGAAAACCAGAGTTGAACAAGATATGGTCCATATGAGTAGGAAACAAATTTCTTTTATTCTTGGCTTGTTTATGTTTCTTTCTGTATTGGAGATGCTGGAAAGAAGAGCATGCTTCTTGCATTAAAAAAGACTGTGTTTCTTGGATGAGAACACAGGTCTGAATTTCCCTTCAGAAACGGGTTTAAGATCCAGGATTTGTGTCTTCCTACAAGCAAGAGTTCATTTCTGGTAAACGAAGTGAATTTTGGGCTCAAATGATTTTACACAGTTCACGAACCCAACGCGATTCTCACTATTAACTAAAGAGCATTTATGTAAGAGGAGCTGTGGTTTGAATCAGTTTCATAAGCAGAGTTGAACTATATATGGTCCATATGAGTAGGAAACAATGTTCATTTATTCTGGGCTTTCTCATGTTTCTTGGTGTATTGGAGACACTGGAAAGAAGAGCATGCTTCTTGCGTTAAAACAGAGCGTGTGTCATGGATGAGAACACTGGTCTGAATTTCCCTTCAGAAATGGAGTGAATCCATAGGATCTGCGTCTTCCTACAAGCAAGAGGTCATCTGGTATACCAACTGAATTTGCGGCTCAAATGAATAACACAGAACATATACCCAACACCTTTCTCACTATTAACTAAAGAGCATTTATTCAACAAGATCTGTGGATTGTATCAGTTTTATAAGCAGAGTTGAACTAGTTATGGTCCATATGAGTAGAAAACACAGTTCATTTATTCTGGGCTTGCTCATGTTTCTTAGTGTGTTGGAGACGCTGGAAAGGTGAGCATGCTTCTTGCGTTAAAACAGAGTGTCTTTCATGGATGAGAACTCTGATCTGAATTTCCATTCAGAAATGGAGTAAAACCACAGGATGTATATCTTCCTACAAGCAAGAGTCCATTTCGGATAAACACAGTGAATTTGTGGCTCAAATGAATTTACAAAGTTCATGAACCCAACGCGATTCTCACTATTAACTAAAGAGCATTTATGTAAGAGTAGCTCTCGAATGTTTCAGTCATATGCAGAATTGAACTACATATGGTCCGTATGAGTAGGAAACACAGTTCTTTTTTTCAGGACATGCTCATGGTTCTTGCTGTATTGGATACGCTGGAAAGAAGAGCTTGCTTCTTGTGTTTAAACAGAGTGTGTTTCACGGATGAGAACACTGGTCTGAATTTTACTTCAGAAATGGTATTAAACTCCATGATCTGTGTCTTCCTGCAAGCATGAGTTCATTTCTGGAAACCAAGAGAATTTTGGGATCAGATGATTTTACACAGTACACAAATCAAACATGATTCTCACTATTAACTAAAGAGCATTTCTGTAAGAGGAGCTGTGCTTTGTATCAGTTTCATAAGCAGAGTTGAACTACATATGGTCGTATGAGTAGGAAACACAGTTCTTTTTTCTGGGCATTCTCATGGTTCTTGCTGTATTGGAGACACTTGGAAAGAAGAGGATTCTTCTTGTGTTAAAACAGCATGTTTTTCATGGATGAGAACACTGGTCTGAATTTCCCTTCAGAAATGGTGTTAAACCCCAGCATCTGTTTCTTTTTCCATCAACATTTCATTTCTGGTAAACCCAGTGATTTTTGGTATCAAATGATTTAACACAGTTCACGAACCCAATGCGATTGTCACTATTAACTAAAGAGCATTTGTAAGAGGAGCTGTGGTTTGTATGAGTTTCATAAGCAGAGTGCAATTATATATGGTCTGCATGAGTAGGAAACATAGTTCTTTTTTCTGGGCATGATAATGGTTCTTGCAGCATTGGAGATGCTGGAAAGAAGAGGATGCTTCTTGCCTTAAAACAGAGTTTGATTCAGGGATGAGATCTCTGGTCTGAATTTCCCGTCAAAACGGAGTTTAACCCCAGATTCTATGTCTTCCTACAAGCAAGAGTTCATTTCTGGTAAACCCAGTGAATTTGCGGCTCAAATGAATTTACACAGTTCACAAACCCAACACTTTTTTGACTATTAAATTAAGAGCATTTATTTAAGAGGAGCTGAGGTTTGTATCAGTTCCATAAGCAGAGTTGAACTAGATATGGTAGATATGAGTAGGAAACAATTTTCATTTATTCTGGGCTTTCTCATGATTCTTGCTGTATTGGAGACGCTGGAAAGCAGCGGATGCTTCTTGCCTTAAAACAGAGTGTGATTCAGGGATGAGATCTCTGGTCTGAATTTCCCTTCAGAAACGGAGTTAAAGCCCAGATTCTATGTCTTCCTACAAGCAAGAGCTCATTGCTGGTAATCCCAGTGAATTTGTGGCTCAATTGAATTTACACAGTTCACAAACCCAACGCGTTTCTCACTATTAACTAAAGACCATTTATTTAACAGTAGCTGTGGTCTGTATCAGATTCATCAGCAGAGTTGAAGTAGATATGGTCTGTATGAGTAGGTAACACAGTTCCTTTTTTATGGGCTTGCTCATGTTTCTTGCTCTATTGGAGACGCTGGAAATAAGAGCTTTCTTCTTGCGTTAATACAGAGTGTGATTAATGGATGAAGACACTGGTCTGAATTTCCCTTCAGAAATGGCTTTAAACCATAGGATCTGTGTCTTCCTATAAGCAAGAGTTAATTTCTCGTAAACCCACTGAGTTTTGGGCTCAAAGGAATTTACACAATCCACAAACCCAACACATTTCTCACTATTAACTAAAGAGCACACATATAACAGGGGCTGTGATTTGTATCAGTTTCAAGAGCAGAGTTGAACTAGCTATGGTCCCTATGAGTAGGAAACACAATTCTTTTTTAATAGGCTTGCACATGTGTCTTGCTGTATTGGAGACACTGGAAAGAAGACCATGGTTTTTTCATTAAAACAGAATGGGTTTCATGGATGAGAACCATGGTCTGAATTTACCTTCAGAAACGGAGTAAAACCACAGGATCTGTGTCTTTTTACAAGCAAGAGGTCATTTCTGGTAAAGCAGGTGAATTTGTGTCTCAAATGAATTTTACACAGTTCCCGAACCAAATGCGTTTCTCACTATTAACTAAAGAGCATTTATTTAACAGGACCTTTGGTTTGTATCAGTTTTAAAAGCAGAGTTGAACTAGATATGTTCCATATGAGTATGAAACACAGTACTTTTTTTCTGGGATTGCTCATGTTTCTTGCTATATTGGTGACACTAGAAAGAAGAGCATGCTTCTTGTGTTAAAACAGAGTGTGTTTCATGGATGAGAACACAGGTCTAAATTTCCCTTCTGAAATGGTTTTAAGTTCCAGGATCGGTATCTTCCTACAAGCAAGAGTGCATTTCTGGAAAACCAGTGACTTTGCATCTCAAATGAATTTAAACAGTTCACAAACCCAAAGCTTTTCACACTATTAACTAAAGAGCATCTACTTAAGAAGAGTTGTGGTTTCTATCAGTTTCATAAGCAGAGTTGAACTAGATGTGTTCCCTATGAGTAGGAAACACAGTTCTGTTTTTCTGGGCTTTCTCATGTTTTTTGCTGTATTGGAGATGCTAGAAAGAAGAGCATGCTTCTTGCCTTAAAACAGAGTGTGTTTCACGATGAGAACAGAGGTCTGAGTTTCCCTTCTGAAACGGATTTAAGATCCAAGGTCTGTGTCTTCCTACAAGCAAGAGGTCATTTCTGGTAAACCAACTGAAAGTTGGGCTCAAATGAATTTACACAGTTCACGAAGCCAACACGTTTCTCACTATTAACTAAAGAGCATTTATGTAAGAGGAGCTGTCGTTTGTATCAGTTTCATAACCATAGTTAAACTAGATATATTCCATATGTGTAGGAAACACAGTTCTTTTATTCTGGGCTTGCTAATGTTTCTTGCTGTATTGGAGACTCTTGAAAGAAGAGAATGTTTCTTGCGTTAAAACAGAGTGTGTTTCATGGATGAGAATACTGGTCTGTATTTCACTTTGGAAACGGAGTTCAACCTCAGGATCTGTGTATTCCTACAAGCAAGATGTCATTTCTGGTAAACACAGTGATTTTGCTGCTCAAATGAATTTACACAGAACACAAAACCAAGGAGTTCCTCACTTTTAACTAAAGAGCATTTATTTAACAGGAGCTGTGGTTTATATCAGTGTCTTAAGCAGATTTGAAGTAGATATGGTCCATAATTAGGAAACACAGTTCCTTTTTTCTTGGCATGCTCATGTTTCCTGCTGTATTGTATACCCTGGAAAGAAGAGCATGCTTGTTGCATTAAAACAGAGTGTGTTTCATGGATAGAACACTGTTCTGAATTTCCCTTCAGAAACGGAGTTAAACCACACGATCTGTGTCTTCCTACAAGCAAGAGGTCATTTCTGTGAAACCCAGTCAATTTGCAGCTCAAATGAATTTACACAGAACACAATCCCAACGCGTTTCTCACTATTAACTAATGAGCATTTATTTAACAGGAGCTGTGGTTTGTATCAGTTTCATAATCAGAGCTGAACTAGATATGGTCTGTCTGTGTAGGAAACACAGTTCTTTTTTTCTTGCCTTGCTCATGTTTCTTGCTGTATTGCAGATGCTGGAAAGAAGACCTTGCTTCTTGTATCAAAACAGACTGTGTTTCATGGATGAGAACACTGGTCTGAATTTCCCTTCAGAAACGGAGTTAATATGCAGGATCTCTATCTTCCTACAAGCAAGAGATCATTCCTGGTAAACGCACTGAATTTTGGGCTCTAATGAATTTACACAGTTCACGAACACAACGATTTTCTCACTATTAACTAAAGAACATTTATGTAAGAGGAGCTGTTGTTTGTATCAGTTTCATAGGCAGAGTTAAACTAGATATGTTCCATATGTGTAGGAAACACAGTTCTTTTATTCTGGGCTTGCTCATGTTTCTTGATGTATTGGAGACTCTGGAAAGAAGAGCATGCCTCTTGCGTTAAAACAGAGTGTGTTTCATGGATGAGAACACTGGTCTGAATTTCCCTTCAGAAACAGAGTTAAACAACAGGATCTGTGTATTCCTACAAGCATAAGGTCGTTTCTGGTAAACCCAGTAAATTTGAGGCTCAAATGAATTTAAACAGAACACAAACCCAACGCGTTTCTCACTATTAACTTAAGAGCATTTATTTAACAGGAGCTGTGGTTTGGGTAAGTTTCATAAGCAGAACTGAACTAGATATGGTCCCTCTGTGTAGTAAACACAGTTCTTTTTTTTCTTGTCATGCTCATGTTTCTTGCTGTATTGGAGACGCTGGAAAGAAGAGCATGCTTCTTGCATCAAAACAGAGTGTGTTTCATGGATGAGAACTCTGGTCTGTATTTCCCTTCAGAAACGGAGTTAATCCAGAGTATCTCTATCTTCCTACAAGCAAGAGGTCATTTCTGGTAAACGCACTGAATTTGGGGATCAATTGAATTAACACAGTTCACGAATCCAACGTGTTTCCCACTATTAACTAAAGAGCATATATTTAACAGGAGCTGTGGTTTATATCAGTTTCATAAGCAGAGTTGAACTAGATGTGTTCCCTATGAGTAGGAAACACAGTTCTGTTTTTCTGGGCTTTCTCATGTTTTTTGCTGTATTGGAGATGCTAGAAAGAAGAGCATGCTTCTTGCCTTAAAACAGAGTGTGTTTCACGATGATAACAGAGGTCTGAGTTTCCCTTCTGAAACGGATTTAAGATCCAAGGTCTGTGTCTTCCTACAAGCAAGAGGTCATTTCTGGTAAACCAACTGAAAGTTGGGCTCAAATGAATTTACACAGTTCACAAACCCAACACGTTTCTCACTATTAACTAAAGAGCATTTATGTAAGAGGAGCTGTCGTTTGTATCAGTTTCATAAGCAGAGTTAAACTAGATATATTCCATATGTGTAGGAAACACAGTTCTTTTATTCTGGGCTTGCTCATGTTTCTTGCTGTATTGGAGACTCTTGAAAGAAGAGAATGCTTCTTGCATTAAAGTACAGTGTGTTTCATGGATGAGAACACTGGTCTGTATTTCACTTGGGAAACGGAGTTCAACCTCAGGATCTGTGTCTTCCTACAAGCAAGATGTCATTTCTGGTAAACACAGTGATTTTGCAGCTCAAATGAATTTACACAGAACACAAAACCAAGGAGTTCCTCACTTTTAACTAAAGAGCATTTATTTAACAGGAGCTGTGGTTTATATCAGTGTCTTAAGCATAGTTGAAGTAGATATGGTCCATAATTAGGAAACACAGTTCCTTTTTTCTTGGCATGCTCATGTTTCCTGCTGTATTGTAGACCCTGGAAAGAAGAGCATGCTTCTTGCATTAAAACAGAGTGTGTTTCATGGATAGAACACTGTTCTGAATTTCCCTTCAGAAATGGAGTTAAACCACACGATCTGTGTCTTCCTACAAGCAAGAGGTCATTTCTGTGAAACCCAGTCAATTTGCAGCTCAAATGAATTTACACAGAACACAAACCCAACGCGTTTATCACTATTAACTAAAGAGCATTTATTTAACAGGAGCTGTGGTTTGTATCAGTTTCATAATCAGAGCTGAACTAGATATGGTCTGTCTGTGTAGGAAACACAGTTCTTTTTTCCTTGCCTTGCTCATGTTTCTTGCTGTATTGCAGATGCTGGAAAGAAGACCGTGCTTCTTGTATCAAAACAGACTGTGTTTCATGGATGAGAACACTGGTCTGAATTTCCCTTCAGAAACGGAGTTAATATACAGGATCTCTATCTTCCTACAAGCAAGAGATCATTTCTGGTAAACGCACTGAATTTTGGGCTCTAATGAATTTACACAGTTCACGAACACAACGATTTTCTCATTATTAACTAAAGAACATTTATGTAAGAGGAGATGTTGTTTGTATCAGTTCCATAGTCAGAGTTAAACTAGATATGTTCCATATGTGTAGGAAACACAGTTCTTTTATTCTGGGCTTGCTCATGTTTCTTGATGTATTGGAGACTCTGGAAAGAAGAGCATGCCTCTTGCGTTAAAACAGAGTGTGTTTCATGGATGAGAACACTGGTCTGAATTTCCCTTCAGAAACGGAGTTAATATACAGGATCTCTATCTTCCTACAAGCAAGAGATCATTTCTGGTAAACCCAGTGAATTTGCGGCTCAAATGAATTTACACAAAACACAAACCCAACGCGTTTCTTCCAATTAACTAAAGAGCATTTATTTAACAGGAGCTGTGGTTTGTATCAGTTTCATAAGCAGAGCTGAACTAGATATGGTCCCTCTGTGTAGGAAACACAGTTCTTTTTTTCTTGCCTTGCTCATGTTTCTTGCTGTATTGGAGAAGTTGGAAAGAAGAGCATGCTTCTTGCGTTAAAACAGAGTGTGTTTCATGGATGAGAACACTGGTCTGAATTTCCCTTCAAAAATGGATTTAAACCACAGGATATCTATCTTCCTACAAGCAAGAGGTCATTTCTGGTAAACACACTGAATGGTGGGCTCAAATGAATTTACACAGTTCATGAACCCAAGGGATTTCTCATTATGAACTAGAGAGTATTTATGTAAGAGGAGCTATCATTTGTATCAGTTTCCTAAGCAGAGTTGAACTACATATGGCCTGTATGAGTAGGAAAAATGTTCTTTTTTCTGGGCATTGTCATTGTTCTTGCTGTTGGAAACGTTGGAAAGAAGAGGGTGCTTCTTCGGTAAAAAAGCATGTGTTTCATGGATGAGAACAGTGGTCTGAATTTCCATTCAAAGACGGAGTTAAACCACAGGATCTGTGTCTTCCTACAAGCAAGAGTTCATTTGTGTTAAAAAATGTGATTTTGGGGATCAAATGATTTTACACAGTTCACAAACCCAACGCGATTCTCGTTATTAACTAAAGAGCATTTATGTAAGAGAAGCATAGTTTGTATCAGTTTCATAAGCAGAGATGAACTGCATATGGTCTGTATGAGTAGGAAACACAGTTATATTTTTCTGGGCATTCTCATGGTGCTTGCTGTAATGGAGACGCTGGAAAGAAGAGGGTGCTTTTTGCGATAAAACACTATGTGTTTCCTGGATAAAAACACTGGTCTGAATTTCCCTTCAGAACAGGCTTTAACCCCAGGATCATTGTCTTTCTACAAGCAAGAGTTCATTTCTGGAAAACGCATTGAATTTTGGACTCAAATTATTTTGCGCAGTTCACAAACCCAATGCAATTCTAACTATTACCTAAAGAGCATTTATGTAAGTGGAGCTGTGGTTTGTATAAGTTTCCTAAGCATAGTTGAATTACATATGGTGCGTAAGAGTAGGAAACACAGTTCTTTTTTCTGGGCATGCTAATGGTTCTTGCTGTATTGGAGACGCTGGAAAGAAGAGCTTGCTTCTTGCGTTAAAACAGAGTGTGTTTCATGGATGAGAACACTGGTCTGAATTTCCTTTCAGAAACGGAGTTAAAGCCCAGGATCTGTGTCTTCCTTCAAGCAAGATTTCATTTCTTGTAAACAAAGTGAATTTTGGCCTCAAAAGAATGTACAAAGTTCTGTAACCCAGTGCGATTCTCACTATTACCTAAAGAGAATTTATATAAGAGGATCTGTGGTTTGTATCAGATTCATAAGCAGAGTTGAACTACATATGGTCCGTATGAGTAGGAAACACAGTTCTTTTTTTCAGGGCATGAATATGGTTCTTACTGTCTGTTTTGGAGATGCTTGCAAGAAGAGCTTGCTTCTAGCGTTAAAACAGAGTGTGCTTTATGGATGAGAACAGTGGTCTGAATTTCCCTTCTGAAACAGAGTTAAACCCCAGGATCTGTGTCTTCCTACATGCAAGAGTTCATTTCTGGTAAACAATGTGAATTTTGGGCTCAAATGATTTTACACAGTTCACGAACCCAACTCGATTCTCACTATTAACTGAAGAGCATTTATGTCAGAGGAGCTGTGGTTTTTATCAGTTTCATAAGCAGAGTTGAACTACATATGGTGCATATGAGAAGGAAACACAGTTCTTTTTTTGTGGGCATGTTAATGGTTCTTGCTGTATTAGAGATGCTTGAAAGAACGCTTGCTTCTATCGTTAAAGCAGAGTGTGTTTCATGGATGAGAACACTGGTCTTAATTTCCCTTCAGAAAGGGAGTTAAACCCCAGGATCTGTGTCTTCCTACAATCAAGAGTTCATTACTGGTAAACCAAGTGTGTTTTGGTCTCAAATGATTTTACACAGCTCAAAAACCCATCGCGATTCTCGTTATTAACTAAAGAGCATTTATGTAAGAGGAGCATAGTTTGTATCAGTTTCATAAGAGGAGATGAACTGCATATGGTCTGTATGAGTAGGAAACACAGTTATTTTTTTCTGGGCATTATCATGGTTCTTGTTGTAATGGAGACCCTGGAAACAAGAAGGTGCTTCTTGCAATAAAAGACCATGTGTTTCATGAATGAGAACACTGGTCTGAATTTCCCTTCAGAAACGGAGTTTAACCCCACGATCATTGTCTTCCTACAAGCAAGAGTTCATTTCTGGAAAACCCATTGAATTTTGGGCTCAAATTATTTTACACAGTTCACAAACCCAATGCAATTCTAACTGTTAAGTAAAGAGCATTTATGTAAGCGGAGCTGTCCTTTGTATCAGTTTCATAAGCAGAATCGAACTACATATGGTCTGTATGAATAGGAAACACAGTTCTTTTTATCTGGGCATGATCATGGTTCTTGCTGTATTGGAGACTCTGGATAGAAGAGGATGCTTCTTGCGTGAAAATAGACTGTGTTTCATGGATGAGAACACTGGTCTAAATTTCCCTTCAGAAACGGAGTTAAACTTCTGGATCTGTGACATCCTACAAGCAAGAGTTCCTTTCTCATAAACCCAGTGCATTTAGGACTCAAAAGATTTTACACAGTTCACGAACCCAACGTGATATTCAGTATTAACTAAAAGGCATTTATGTAAGAGGAGCTGTGGTTTGTATCAGTTTCATAAGCAGAGTTGAACTACATATGGTGCATATGAGAAGAAACAAGTTCTTTTTTTCTGGGCATTCTCATGGTTCTTGCTGTATTGGAGACGCTGGAAAGAAGAGGGTGCTTCGTACGTTAAAACAGCATGTGTTTCATGGATGGGAACACAGGTCTGAATTACCCTTCGGAAACGGAGTTAAACCCCAGGATCTGTGTCTTCCTACAAGCATAGTTCACTTCTGGTAAACCAAGTAAATTTTGGCCTCCAATGATTTTACATAGTTCACGAACGCAACGCGATTCTAAATATTAACTAAAGAGCATTTATGTAAGAGGAGCTGTGGTTTTTATCAGATTCATAAGCAGAGTTGAACTACATCTGGTCTGTATGAGTAGAAAACACAGTTCATTTTTCAGCGCATGAATATGGTTCTTACTGTCTGTATTGGAGACCCTGGAAAGAAGTGCTTGCTTCTTGCATTAAAACAGAGTGTGTTTCATGGATGAGAACACTGGACTGAATTTCCCTTCAGAAACGGAGTCAAACTCAGGATCTGTGTCTTCCTACAAGCAAGAGTTCATTTCTGGTAAACCAAGTGAATTTTGGGCTCAAATGATTTTACACATTTTTTGAACCCAACCTGATTCTCACTATTAACTAAAAAGCATTTATGTAAGAGGAGCTGTGTTTTGTATCAGTTTCATAACAGAGTTGAACTGCATATGGTCTCTATGTGTTGGAAATACAGTTCTTTTTTCTTAGCATGCTAATGGTTCTTGCTGTATTGGAGATGCTGGAAAGAATAAAATACTTCTTGCGTGAAAACAGAGTGTGTTTCATGGATGAGAACACTGGTCTGAATTTCCCTTCATTAACGGAGTTAAACCCCGGGATCTGTGTCTTCCTACAAACAAGAGATCATTTCTGGTAAACAACGTCAATTTTGGGATCAAATGATTTTACACAGTTCACAAACCCATCGCGATTCTCACTATTAACGAAAGAGCATTTATGTAAGAGGAGCTGTGGTTTGTATCTGTTTCATAAGCACAGTTGAACTGCATATGGTCTGTCTGTGTAGGAAACACTGCTCTTTTTTTCTGGGCATGTTAATGGTTCTTGCTGTATTGGAGACGCTGGATAGAAGAGTGTGCTTCATGCGTTAAAACAGCATGTGTTTCATGGATGAGAACATAGGTCTGACATTCCATTCAGAAACGGAGTTAAACCACAGGATCTGTGCCTTCCTACAAGCAAGAGTTCATTTCTGGTAAACCAAGTGAATTTTGGACTCAAATGATTTTACACAGTTCACGAACGCAACACGATTCTAACTATTAACTAAAGAGCATTTATGTAAGTGGAGCTGTGGTTTGTATCAGATTCATAAGCAGAGTTGAACTACACATGGTCTGTATGAGTAGAAAACACAGTTCTTTTTTTCAGGGCATGAATATGGTTCTTACTGTCTGTATTGGAGACCCTGGAAAGAAGAGCTTTCTTCTTGCATTAAAACAGAGTGTGATACATGGATGAGAACACTGCTCTGATTTTCCCTTCAGAATCGGAGTTAAACCCCAGGATCTGAGTCTTCCTACAAGCAAGAGTTCATTTCTGGTAAACCCAGTGAATTTTGGGCTCAAATGATTTCACACAATTCACTAACACAATGCGATTCTCACTATTAACTAAATAGCTTTTATGTAAGAGGAGCTGTGGTTTTTATCAGTTTCATAAGAAGAATAGAACTACATGTGGTCTGTATAAATAGGAAACACAGTACTTTTTTTCAGGGCATGAATATGGTTCTTACTGTCTGTATTGTCGAAACTGGAAAGAAGAGGTTGCTTCTGGCGTTAAAACAGAGTGTGTTTCATGGATGAGAACACTGGTTTGAATTTCCCTTCAGAAACTGAGTTAAACCCCAGTCTCTGTGTCTTCCTCCAAGCAAGAGTTCATTTCTTGTAAACCAAGTGAATTTTGGTCTCAAATGATTTTACACAGTTCTGAAACCCAACGCGATTCTCACTATTAACTAAAGAACATTTATGTAAGAGGAGTTGTGGTTTGTATCAGTTTCAAAAGCAGAGTTGAACTACATATGGTCCATATTAGTAGGAAACACAGTTCTATTTTTCAGGGCATGAATATGGTTCTTACTCTCTGTATTGGGGACGCTGGAAAGAAGAACTTGCTTCTTTGCGTGAAAACAGAGTGTGTTTCATGGATGAGAACACTGGTCTCAATTTCCCTTCAGAAATGGAGTTAAATCCCAGGATCTGTATCTTCCTATAAGCAAGAGTTCATTTCTATTAAACAATGTGATTTTTGAGATAAAATGATATTACAGAGTTCACAAACCCATCGCGATTCTTGTTATTAACTTAAGAGCATTTATGTAAGAGGAGCATGGTTTGTATCAGTTTCATAAGCAGAGTTGAACTGCATATGGTCTGTATGAGTAGGAAACACAGTTTTATTTTCTGGGCATTCTCATAGTTCCTGCTGTATTGGAGACGCTGGAAAGAAGAGGGTGCTTCATGCATTAAAACAGAGTGTGCTTCATGGATGAGAACACTTGTCTAAATTTCCCTTCAGAAACGGAGTTAAACCCCAAGATCTGTGTCTTCCTACAAGCAAGAGTTCATTCAGGTAAACCAAGTGAATTTTGGGCTCAAATGATTTTACACAGTTCTGGAACCTAACCCGATTCTCACTATTAACTAAAGAGTATTTATGTAAGAGGAGTTGTGGTTTGTATGAGTTTCATAGGCAGAGTTGAACAACATATGGTCCGCATGAGTAGGAAACACAGTTCTTTTTTTCAGGGCATGAATATGGTTCTTACTGTCTGTATTGGCGAAACTGGAAAGAAGAGGTTGCTTCTGGCGTTAAAACAGAGTGTGTTTCATGGATGAGAACACTGTTTTGAATTTCAATTCAGAATTGGAGTTAAACCCCAGGATCTGTGTCTTCATACAAGCAAGAGTTCATTTCTGGTAAACCCTGTGAATTTTGGCCTCAAATGATTTCACACAATTCACGAACCCAACGCGATTCTCATTATTAACTAAATAGCTTTTATGTAAGAGGAGCTGTGGTTTTTATCAGTTTCATAAGCAGAGTTGAACTACATATGGTGCGTATGAGAAGGAAACACAGTTCTTTTTTTCTGGGCATGCTAATGATTTTTGCTGTATTGGAGATGCTTGAAAGAACAGCTTACTTCTAGCGATAAAACAGAGTGTGTTTCATGGATGAGAACACTGGTCTGAATTTCCCTTCAGAAACGGAGTCAAACTTAGGATCTGTGTCTTCCTACAAGCAAGAGTTCATTTCTGGTAAACTAAGTGAATTTTGGGCGCAAATGATTTTACACAGTTCACGACCCAACGGGATTCTCACTATTAACTAAAGAGCATTTATGTAAGAGGAGCTGTGGTTTGTATCAGTTTCAAAAGCAGAGTTGAACTACATATGGTCCGTTTGAGTAGGAAACACAGTTCTTTTTTTCAGGGCATGAATATGGTTCCTACTGTCTGTATTGGAGACGCTGGAAAGAAGAACTTGCTTCTTGCGTGAATTCAGAGTGTCTTTCATGGATGAAAACAATGGTCTGAATTTCCATTCAGAAACGGAGTTAAACCCTAGGATCTGAGTCTTCCTACAAGCAAGAGTTCATTTCTGTTAAACAATATGATTTTGGGGATCAAATGATTTTACACAGTTCACAAACCCATCGCATTTCTCGTTATTAATTAAAGAGCATTTTTGTAAGAGGAGCATGGTTTGTATCAGTTTCATAAGCAGAGTTGAACTGCATATGGTCTGTATGAGTAGGAAACACAGTTCTCTTTTTTGGGGGCATTCTCATGGTGCTTGCTGTATTGTAGACTCTGGAAAGATGAGGGTGCTTCTTGCGTTAAAACAGAGTGTGTTTCATGGATGAGAACAGTGGTCCAAATTTCCCTTCAGAATCAGAGTTAAACCCCAAGATCTGTGTCTTCCTACAAACAAGAGTTCATTTCCTGTAAACCAAGTGAATTTTTGGCTCAAATGATTTTACACATTTTTGGAACCCAACCTGATTCTCACTATTAACTAAAGAGCATTCATGTAAGAGGAGTTGTGGTTTGCATCAGTTTCATAACAGAGTTGAACTGCCTATGGTCTGTATGTGTAGGAAATACAGTTTTTTTTTTTCTGAGCATGCTAATGGTTCTTGCTGTATTGGAGATGCTGGAAAGAAGAGAATGCTTCTTGAATGAAAACAGAGTGTGTTTCATGGATGAGAACACTGGTCTGATTTTCCCTTCATTAACGGAGTTAACCCCCGGGATCTGTGTATTCCTACTAGCAAGACATCATTTCTGGTAAACAACGTCAATTTTGGGATCAAATGATTTTACACAGTTCACAAACCCCTCGCGATTCTCACTATTAACGAAAGAGCATTTTTGTAAGAGGAGCTGTGGTTTGTATCCATTTCATAAGCAGAGTTGATCTACATATAGTTAGTATGAGTAGGAAACACAGTTCATTTTTGAGGGCATGCTCTTGGTTCCTGCTGTATTTGAGATGCTGGAAAGAAGAGCTTGCTTCTTGCGTTAAAACAGAGTGTGTTTCATGGATGAGAAAACTGGTCTGAATTTCTCTTCAGAATCGGAGTTAAACCCCAGGATTTGTGTGTTCCTACAAGCAAGAGTTCATTTCTGGTAAAGCAAGTGAATTTTGGGCTCAAATGATTTTACACTGTTCACGAACCCAATGCAATTCTAACTATTAACTAATGAGCATTTATTTAAGAGGAGCTGTGGTTTGTATCAGATTCATAAGCAGAGTTGAACTACATGTGGTCCGTATGATGTAGGAAACACAGTTCTTTTTTTCACGGCATGAATATGGTTCTTACTCTCTGTATTGGAGACGCTGGAAAGAAGACCTTGCTTCTTGTGTTAAAACAGAGTGTGTTTCATGGATGAGAACCCTCGTCTGAATTTTCCTTCAGGAACGGAGTTAAACACCGGGATCTGTGTCTTCCTACAAGCAAGAGATCATTTATGGTAAACAACGTAAATTTTGGCATGAAATGATTTTACACAGTTCACAAACCCATCGCGATTCTCACTATTAACTAAAGAGCATTTATATAAGAGGAGCTGTGGTTTGTATCAGTTTCATAAGCAGAGTTGACCTGCATATGGTCTGTATGAGTAGGAAACACTGTTCTTTTTTTCTGGGCATTCTCATGGTTCTTGCTGTATTAGAGCCGATGGAAAGAAGAGTGTGCTTCGTGCGTTAAAATAGCATGTGTTTCATGGATGAGAACACAGGTCTGTATTTCCCTTCAGAAATGGATTTAAACCACATGATCTGTGTCTTCCTACAAGCAAGAGTTCATTTCTGGTAAACCAAGTGAATTTTGGGCTCAAATGATTTCACACAGTTCACGAACGCTACACGATTCTAACAATTAACTAAAGAGCACTTTTGTAAGTGGAGCTGTGGTTTGTATCAGATTCATAAGCAGAGTTGAACTAGATATGGTCCATATGAGTAGGAAACACAGTTCTTTTTTTCTGGGCTTTGTCATATTTCTTGCTTTATTGGAGACTCTGAAAAGAAGAGCATGCTTCTTGCATTAAAACAGAGTGTGTTTAATGGATGAGAACACTGGTCTGAATTTCCCTTCAAAACGGAGTTAAACCACAGGATCTGTGTCTTCCTACAAGCAAGAGGTCATTTCTGGTAAACACAGTAAATAGCGGTTCAAATGAATTTACACAGAACACAAACCCAACGCGTTTCTCACTAATAACTAAAGAGCATTTATTTAACAGGAGCTGTGGTTTGTATCAGTTTGATTATCAGAGTTGAACTAGATATGATGCCTATGAGTAGGAAACACAGTTCTTTTTTCGGGGCTTGCTCATATTTCTTGCTGTATTGGAGACTCTGGAAAGAAGAGCATGCTTCTTGAGTGAAAACAGAGTGTGTTTCATGGAAGAGGACACTGGTCTGAATTTCCCTTCAGAAATGGATTTAAGGTCCAGGATCTCTGTCTTCCTACAAGCAAGAGTTCATTTCTGGTAAACCCAGTTAATTTGCGGCTCAAATGAATTTACACAGTTCACGAACCCAACGCGTTTCCCACAATTAACTAAAGAGCATTTATGTAAGAGGACCTGTGGTTTGTATCAGTTTCATTAGCAGAGTTGAACTCGATATGATCCGTATGAGTAGGAAACACAGTTCTTTTTTCCTGGGCTTGGACATGTTTCTTTCTGTATTAGAATCTCTGGAAAGAAGAGCATGCTTCTTGCCATAAAACAGAGTGTGTTTCATGGATGAGAACACTGGTTTGAATTTCCCTTCAGAAACGGAGTTCAAGCACAGGATCTGTGTCTTCCTACAAGCAGTAGGTCATTTCTGGTAATCACAGTCAATTTGCGGATCAAATGAATTTACACAGAACACAAACCCAACGGGTTTTTCACTATTAACTGAACAGCATTTCTTAATAGGAGCAGTGGGTTTTATCAGTTTCATAATCAGAGTTGAACTAGATATAAGGTCTATGAGTAGGAAACACAGTTCTTTTTTCAGGGCTTGCTCATGTTTCTGGCTGTATGGGAGACACTGGAACGAAGAGCATGCTTCTTTTGTTAAACAGAGTGTGTATAATGGAAGAGGACACTGGTCTTAATTTCCCTTCAGAAACGGAGTGAAACCACAGGATATGTGTCTTCCTACAAGCAAGAGGTCATTTCTGGTAAACCCAGTGAATTTGGGCTCAAATGAATGTACACAGTTCACAACCTCAACGCGTTTCTCACAATTGACTAAAGAGCATTTATTTAACAGCAGCTGTGGTTTGTATCAGTATCATAAGACAGTTGAACTAGATATGTTACATATGAGTAGGAAACACATTTCTTTTTTTCTGGGCATGCTCAGTTTTCTTGCGCTATTTGAGACACTAAAAAGAAGAGCATGCTTCTTCCGTTAAAACAGAGTGTGTTTCATGGATTAGAACACTGGTCTGAATTTCCCTTCAGAAACGGAGTTAAACGACAGTATCTGTGTCTTCCTACAAGCATGAGTTCATTTCTGGTAAACCCAGTGAATTTGCGGCTCAAATGAATTTACACAGTTCACGAAACCAATGCGTTTCTCACAGTTAACTTAAGAGCATTTATGTAACAGGAGCTGTGGTTTGTATCAGTTTCATGAGCAGAGTTGAACTAGATATGGTCTGTATGTGTAGGAAACACAGTTCTTTTTTTCTGTGCTTGGTCATGTTTCTTGCTGTATTGGAGACTCTGGAAAGAAGAGCATGCTTCTTGTGTTAAAACATTGTGTGTTTCATAGATGGAACACTGGTCTGAATTTCCCTTCAGAAACGGAGTTAAACCACAGAATCTGTGTCTTCCTACAAGCAAGAGGCCATTTCTGGAAAACGCAGTCAATTTGCGGCTCAAATGACTATACACAGAACACAAACCCAACGCGTTACTCACTATTAACTAAAGAGCATTTATTTAACAGGAGCTGTGGTTTGTATCAGTTTCCTAATCAGAATTGAACTAGATATGACGCCTATAAGAAGGAAACACAGTTCTTTTTCGGGGCTTGCTCATGTATCTTGCTGTACTGGAGACGCTGGAAAGAAGAGCATGCTTCTTGCGTGAAAACAGAGTGTGTTTCATGGAAGAGGACACTAGTCTGAATTTCCCTTCAGAAACGGAGTTAAAGCACAGGATATGTGTCTTCCTACAAGCAAGAGGTCATTTCTGGTAAACACTCAGAATTTTGGGCTCAAGTGAATTAACACAGTTCACAAACAAAACGCATTTCTCACTATTAACTAAAGAGCATTTATGTAAGAGGAGCTTTTGTTTGTATCAGGTTCATGAGCAGAGTTGAACTAGATATGGTACGTACAAGTTGGAAACAGAGTTCTTTTTTTCTGGGCTTGCTCATGTTTCCTGCTGTATTGGAGACACTGGAAAGAAGAGAATGCTTCTTGCGTTAAAACAGATTGTGTTTCATGGTTGAGAAAAGTGGTCTGAATTTCCCCTCAGAAACGGAGTTAAACCACAGGATCTGTGTCTTCCTATCAGCAAGAGGTCATTTCTGGTAAACCCAGTCAATTTGCGGCTCAAATGAATTTACACCATTCACAAACCCAACGTGTTTCTCACTATTAACTAATGAGCATTTATTTAACAGGAGCTGTGGTTTATATCTGTTTCATAAGCAAAGTTGAACTAGATATGAGGCCTATGAGTAGGAAACACAGTTCTTATTTCAGGGCTTGCTCATGTTTCTTGTTGTATTGGAGACGATGGAAAGAAGAGCATGCTTCTTGCGTTTAAACAGAGTATGTTTCATGGCAGAGGACACAGGTCTGAATTTCCCTTCAGAAACAGAGTTAAACCACAGGATCTGTGTCTTCCTACAAGCAAGAGGTCATTTCTGTTAAACCCAGTCAATTTGCAGCTCAAATGAATATACACAGAACACAAACCCAACGCGTTTCTCACTAATAACAAAAGAGCATTTATTTAAGAGGAGCTGTGGTTTGTATCAGTTTCATAATCAGAGTTGAACTAGATATGAAGCCTATGTGTAGGAAACACTTCTTTTTTCGGGGCTTGCTCATTTTTCTTGCTGTATTGGAGACGCTGGAAAGAACAGCATGCTTCTTGCGTGAAAACAGAGTGTGTTTCATAGAAGAGGACACTGGTCTGAATTCCCCTTCAGAAATGGATTTAAAGTCCAGGATCTGCGTGTTCCTTAGCAAGACGTCATTTCTGGCAAACACTCTGAATTTTTGCTCAAATGAATTTACACAGTTCACAAACCCAACATGTTTCACACAATTAACTAAAGAGCATTTATGTAAGAGTAGCTGTGGTTTGTATCAGTTTCATAAGCAGAGTTGAACTAGATATGTTCCATATGATTAGGTAACACATTTCTTTTTTTCTAGGCTTGCTCAGGTTTCTTGCTCTATTGGAGACGCTTAAAAGAAGAGCATGCTTCTTATGTTAAAACAGAGTCTGTTTCGTGGATGAGAACACTGGTCTGAATTTACCTTCAGAAATGGAGTTAAACCACAGTATCTGTGTCTTCCTACAAGCATGAGTTCATTTCTGGTAAACCCAGTGAATTTGCGGCTCAAATGAATTTACACAGTTCACAAAACCAACGCTTTTCTCACTATTAACTAAAGAGCATTTATTTAACAGGAGCTGTGGTTTGTATCAGTTTCATAATCAGAATTGAATGAGATATGACGCCTATGAGAAGGAAACACAGTTCTTTTTTCGGGGCTTGCTCATGTTTCTTGCTGTATTGGAGACGCTGGAAAGAAGAGCATGCTTCTTGTGTTAAAACAGACTGTGTTTCATGGAGGAGAACACTGGTCTGAATTTCCCTTCATAAATGGATTTCAGGTCCCGGATCTGTGTCTTCCTAAAAACAAGAGGACATTTCTGGTAAACGCAGTCAATTTGCGACTCAAATGAATTTACACAGAACACAAACCCAACGCGTTTCTCACTATTAAGTAAAGAGCATTTATTTAACATGAGCTGTGGTTTGTGTCAGTTTCATAATCAGAGTTGAACTAGATATGATGCCTATGAGAAGGAAACACAGTTCTTTTTTCGGGGCTTGCTCATGTTTCTTGCTGTATTGGAGACGCTGGAAAGAAAAGCATGCTTCTTGCGTTAAAACAGACTGTGTTTCATGGAGGAGAACACTGGTCTGAATTTCCCTTCAGAAACGGAATTAAACCATAGGATCTGTGTCTTCCTAAAAGCAAGAGGTCATTTCTGGTAAACCCACTCTATTTTGGGATCAAAAGAATTTACAATTCACAAACCCAACACGTTTCTCACAATTAACTAAAGAGCATTTATTTAACAGGAGCTGTTGTTTGTATCAATTTCATAAGCAGAGTTGAATTAGATATGTCGCATATGAGTAGGAAACATATTTGTTTTTTTCTGGGCATGCTCATTTTCTAGCTCTATTGGAGATGCATGAAAGAAGAGCATGCTTCTTGCATTGAAAAAGAGTATGTTTCACGGATGAGAACACTGGTCTGAATTTCCCTTCAGAAACGGAGTTAAACCACAGGATCTGTGTCTTCCTACAAGCATGAGGTCATTTCTGGTAAACCCAGTGAATATGTGGCTCAAATGAAATTACACAGTTAATGAACCAAATGTGTTTCTGACAATTAAATAAAGAGCATTTATGTAAGAGGAGCTGTGTTTTGTATCAGTTTCATTAGCAGAGTTGAACTAGATATGGTCCGTATGAGTAGGAATCACAGTTCTTTTTTTCTGGGCTTGGTCATGTTTCTTGCTGTATTGGAGACCCTGGAAAGAAGAGCATGCTTATTCCGTTAGAACAGAGTGTGTTTCATGAACGAGGACACTGGTCTGAATTTCCCTTCAGAAATGGATTTAAGGTCCAGTATCTGTGTCTTCCTACAAGCAAGATGTCACTTCTGGTAAACCCACTGTTTTGGGCTCAAAAGAATGTACACAGTTCACAAACCCAACGCGTTTCTCACAATTGACTAAAGAGCATTTTTTTAACCGCACCTGTGGTTTGTATCAGTTTCATAAGACAGTTGAACTGGATATGTTCCATATGAGTAGGAAACATATTTCTTATTTCTGGGCGTGCTCAGGTTTCTTGCTCTATTGGAGACGCTAAAAAGAAGAGCATGCTTCTTGCATTAAAACAGAATGTGTTTCATGGATTAGAACACTGGTCTGAATTTCCCTTCAGAAACGGAGTTAAACCACAGGATCTCTGTCTTCTTATGAGTAAGAGTTCATTTCTGGTAAACCTAGTGTATTTGCGGCTCAAATGAAATTACACAGTTCACGAACCCAACGCGTCTCTCACAATTAACTAAAGAGCATATATGTAAGAGGAGCTGTGGTTTGTATCAGTTTCATGAGCAGAGTTGAACTAGATATGGTCCATATGAGTAGGAAACAGTTCTTTTATTCTGGGCTTGCTCATGTTTCTTGCTGTATTGGAGACGGTGGAAAATAGAGCATGCTTCTTGCCTTAACAGAATGTGTTTCATGGAAGAGAAAACTGGTCTGAATTTCCCTTCAGAAACAGAGTTAAACACTAGGATCTGTGTCTTCCTACAAGCAAGAGGTCATTTATGGTAAACCCAGTGAATTTGCGGCACAAATGAATTTACACAGTTCACAAACCCAACGCGTTTCTCACTATTAAGTACAGATCATTTATTTAACAGGAGCTGTGATTTGTATCAGTTTCATAAGCAGAGTTGAACTAGAAATGGTCCGTATGAGTAGGAAACACCATTCTTTTATTCGGGGCTTGCTCATGTTTCTTGCTGTATTGGAGACGCTGGAAAGAAGATCATGCTTCTTGCGTTAAAACAGAGTGTGTGTCATGGAAGAGAACACTGGTCTGAATTTCCCTTCAGAAACGGAGTTAAACCACAGGATCTGTGTCTTCCTACAAGCAAGAGGTCATTTCTGGTAAACCCACTGAATTTTGGGCTCAAATGAATTTACACAGTTAGCAAACTCAACGTGTTCCTCACTATTAACTAAAGAGCATTCATTTAACAGGAGCTGTGGTTTGTATCAGTTTCATAATCAGAGTTGAACTAGATATGTTCCATATGAGTAGGATACACATTTCTTTTTTTCTGTGCTTGCTCATGGTTATTGCTCTATTATATACGCTTGAAAGAAGAGCATGCTTCTTGCGTTAAAACAGAGTGTGTTTCATGGATGAGAACACTGGTCTGAATTTCCTTTCAGAAACGGAGTTAAACCACAGGATCTGTGTCTTTCTACAAGCAAAAGGTCATTTATGGTAAACCCACTGAATTTTGGGCTCAAATGATTTTACACAGCTCACGAACCCAACGCGTTTCTCACTATTAACTACAGAGCATGTATTTAATAGGAGCTGTGGTTTTTATCAGTTACATAAGCAGAGTTGAACTAGAAATGGTCCGTATGAGTAGGAAACACAGTTCTTTTACTCTGGGCTTGCTTATGTTTCCTGCTAAATTTGGGACGCTGGAAAGAAGAGCTTGCTCCCTGCAAAAAAACAGAGTGTGTTTCATGGATGAGAGCACTGGTCTGAATTTCCCTTCTGAAATGGATTTATGGTCCAGGATCTGTGTCTTCCTACAAGCAAGAGGTCATTTCTGGCAAACCCACTGAATTTTGGGCCCAAATGAATTTACACAGTTCACAAATCCAACTCGTTTCTGAATATTAACTAAAGAGCATTTATTTATCATGAGCTGTGGTTGCATCAGTTTCATTAGCAGAGTTGAACTAGATGTGTTCCATAGGAGTAGGATACACTTTTCCTTTTTTCTGGCCTTGCTCATGGTTATTGCTCTATTATAGACGCTTGAAAGAAGAGCATGCTTCTTGCGTTCAAACAGAGTGTGTTTCATGGATGAGAACACTGGTCTGAAATTCCCTTCAGAAACGGAGTTAAACCACAGGATCTGTGTCTTTCTACAAGCAAGAGGTCATTTATGGTAAACCCACTGAATTTTGGGCTCAAATGAATTTACACAAATCACGAACCCAACGCATTTCTCACTATTAACTACAGCGCATTTATTTAACAGGAGCTGTGGTTTGTATCAGTTACATAAGCAGAGTTGAACTAGAAATGGTTCGTATGAGTGGGAAACACAGTTCTTTTATTCTGGGCTTGCTCATGTTTCCTGCTAAATTTGGGACGCTGGAAAAAAGAGCTTGCTCCCTGCAGTAAAACAGAGTGTGTTTCATGGATGAGAACACAGGTCTGAATTTCCCTTCTGAAATGAATTTAAGGTCCAGGATCTGTGTCTTCCTACAAGCAAGAGGTCATTTATGGTAAACCCACTGAATTTATGACTCAAATGAATTTACAGTTTACTAACCCAACGCGTTTCTCACAATTAACTAAAGAGCATTTATGTAAGAGGAGTTGCGGTTTGTATCAGTTTCATGGGCAGAGTTGAACTAGATATGTTCTGTATGAGTTTGAAACACAGTTCTTTTTTTTAGGGCTTGCTCATTTTTCTTGCTGTATTGGAGACTCTGGAAAGAACAGCATGCTTCTTTCATTAAAAGAGAGTGTGTTTCATGGAAGAGAACACTGGTCTGAATTTCCTTTCAGAAACGGAGTTAAAACACAGGATCTGTGTCTTCCTACAAGCAAGAGGTCGTTTCTGGTAAACCCAGTGAATTTGCGGCTCAAATGAATTTACACAGAACACAAACCCAACGCGTTTCTCAATATTAACTAAAGAGCATTTATTTAACATGAGCTGTGGTTTGTATCAGTTTCATAAGCAGAGTTGAACTAGATATGACCTGTATGAGTAGGAAACACAGTTCTTTTATTCTGGGCTTGCTCATGTTTCTTGCTCTATTGGATACAGTGTAAAGTCCAGCATGCTTCTTGCATTAACACAGAGTGCTTTTCATGGAAGAGAACACTAGTCTGAATTTCCCTTCAGAAATGGAGTCAAACCACAGTATCTGTGTATTCCTACAAGTCAGAGGACATTTCTGGTAAAACCAGTGAATATGAGGCACAAATGAATTTACACAGTTCACAAACCCAATGCATTTCTCAATATTTACTACAGAGCATTTATTTAACAGGAGCTGTGGTTTGTATAAGTTTCATAACCAGAGTTGAACTAGAAATGGTCCGTATAAGTAGGAAACACAGTTCTATTTTTCTGGGCTCGCTCATGTTTCCTGCTCTATTGGGGATGTTGGAAAGAAGAGCATGCTTCTTGACTTAAAACAGAGTGTGTTTCATAGATGAGAACACAGGTCTGAATTTTCCTTCTGAAACGGATTTAAGGTCCATAATCTGTGTCTTCCTACAATCAAGAGGTCATTTCTGGCAAACACACTGAATTTTGGCCTAAAATGAATATACACAGTTCACAAACCCAACACGTTTCTTACTATTAACTCAAAAGCATTTATTTAACAGGTGCTGTTGTTTGCATCAGTTTCATGAGCAGAGTTGAACTAGATAGGTTCCCCATTAGTAGGAAACACATTTCTTTTTTTCTGGGTTTGCTCATATTTTGTGCTGTATTGGGTCGATGAAAGAAGAGAATGTTTCTTGCATTAAAACAGATTGTGTTTCATGGATGAGAACACTGGTCTGAATTTCCCTTCAGAAATAGAGTTAAACCACAGGATCTGTGTCTTCCTACAAGCAAGAGGTCATTTCTGGTAATCCCAGTGATTTAGCAGCTCAAATGAATTTACACAGTTTACGAACCCAACGCGTTTCACACTTTTAACTAAAGACCATTTATTTAAAATGAGCTGTGGTTTGTATCAGTTTCTTGAGCATAGTTGAACTAGATAATTATTATTATGAGTACCTAATACAGTTATTTTTTCTGGGCTTGCTCATGTTTCTTGCTGTATTGGAGACACTGGAAAGAAGAGCATGGTTTTTGCTTTAACACAGAGTGTGTTTCATGGATGAGAAGACTGGTCTGAATTTCCCATCAGAAACTTAGTAAAACCACAGGATCTGTGTCTTCTTACAAGCAAGAGGTCATTTCTGGTACACCCAGTGAATTTGTGACTCAAATGAATTTACACAGTTCACGAACCCAACGCGTTTCTCACAATTAACTAAAGAGCATTATGTGAGAGGACCTGTGGTTTGTATCAGTTTCATGAGCAGAGTTGAACTAGATATGGTCCGTATGAGTAGGAAGAACAGTTCTTTTTTCTCAGCTTGCACATGTTTCTTGCTGATCTGGAGACTCTGGAAAGAAGAGCATGATTCTTGAGTTAAAATAGAGTTTGTTTCATGGAAGAGGACACTGGTCTGAATTTCCCTTCAGAAATGTATTCAAGGTCCAGGATCTGTGTCTTCTTACAAGCAAGAGGTCATTTCTGGTAAACACAGTCAATTTGCGGCTCAAATGAATTTACACAGAACACAATCCCAATGGGTTTCTCACTATTAACTAAAGAGCACTTATTTAACAGTAGCTGTGGTTTGTATCAGTTTCATAATCAGAGTTGAACTAGATATGATGACTATGATTAGGAAACATAGTCCTTTTTTCGGGGTTTGCTAATGTTTCTTGCTGTAGTGCAGACCATGGAAAGAAGAGCATGCTTCTTGCGTTAAAACAGAGTGTGTTTCATGGAAGAGGACACTGGTATGAATTTCCCTTCAGAAACGGAGTGAAATCACAGTATGTGTCTTCCTACCAGCAACACGTCATTTCTGGTAAACCAAATGAATTTGCGGCTGAAAAGAATTTACACAGTTCAAAAAACCAACGTGTTTCTCACAATTAACTAAAAAGCATTTATGTAAGGGGAGCTATGGTTTGTATCAGTTTCATGAGCAGATTTGAACTAGATATCGTCCGTAAGATTAGGAAACACAGTTCTTTTTTTCTGGGCTTGCTCATATTATTTGCTGTACTGCAGATGCTTGAAAAAGAGCATGTTTCTTGTATTAAAACAGAGTGTGTTTCATGGATGAGAACACAGGTCTGAATTTCCCTTCTGAAATGGAATTAAGGTCCAGGGTCTGTGTCTTCCTACAAGCAAGAGGTCATGTTTGGTATATCCAGTGAATTTGCGGCTCAAATGATTTTACACAGAACACAATCCCAACGTGTTTCTCATTATTAAGTAAAGAGAATTTATTTAACATGAGCTGTACTTTGTATAAGTTTAATAATCACAGTTGCACTAGATATGATCTGTATGAGTAGGAAACACAGTTCTTTTTTTTCTGGGATTGCTCTTGTTTCTTGCTGTAATGGAGACGCTGGAAAGAAGATCATGCTTCTTCAGTTAAAACAGAGTGTGTTTCATGGAAGAGAACACTGGTCTGAATTTCCCTTCAGAAATTCAGTTAAACCACAGTATCTGTGTCTTCCTATAAGCAAGAGAGCATTTCTGGTAAAACCTATGAATTTGCGGCTCAGTTGAAATTACACAGTTCAGAAACCCAAAGCATTTCACACTATTAACTAAAGAGCATTTATTTAACATGAGCTGTGGTTTGTATCAATTTCATAAGCAGAGTTGAACTAGATATGATCCGTATGAGTAGGAAACACAGTTCTCTTATTTCTGGCTTGCTCATGTTTCTTGCTGAATTGGAGACTATGGAGAAAAGAGCATGCTTCTTGAGTTAAAACAGAGTGTGTTTCATGGATGAGAACACAGGTCTGAATTTCCCATCAGAAATGGAGTTGAACCCCAGGACCTGTGTCTTCCTACAATCAGGAGTTCATTTCTGGTTAACCAAGTGATTTGGGGCTAACATGATTTTACACAGTTTACCAACCCAACAAGATTCTCACTATTAACTAAAGAGCATTTATGTAAGAGGAGCTGTGCTTTGTATCAGTTAAATAAGCAGAGTTGAACTACATATTGTCTGCATGAGTAGGAAACACAGTTCTTTTTTTTTCTCTGGGCATGCTCATGATTCTTGCAGTATTGGAGATGCTGGAAAGAAGAGCATGCTTCTTGCGTTAAAACAGAGTGTGTTTCATGGATAAGAATACTGGTCTGAATTTCAATTCTGAAATGGTTTTAAGATCCAGGATCTGTTTATTCCCACAAGCAAGAGACCATTTCTGGTAAAACCAGTGAATTTGCGTCTCAAATGAAATTATACAGTTCACAAACATAAAGCATTTCACATTATTAACTAAAGAGCATTTATTTAACAGGAGCTGTGGTTTGTATCAGTTTCATAAGCAGAGTTGAACTAGATATGATCCGTATGAGAGGGAAACACAGTTCTTTTTTCCTGGCTTGCTCATTTTTCTTGCTGTATTGGAGACTCTGGAAAGAAGAGCATGCTTCTTGCATTAAAACAGAGTGTGTTTCATGGATGAGAACACAGGTATGAATTTCCTTTCTGAAATGGATTTAAGATCCAGGATCTGTGTCTTCCTACAAGCAAGAGAGCATTTCTTGTAAAACCAGTGAATTTGCATCTCAAATGAATTTAAACATAACACAAACCCAGCGTGTTTCTCACTATTAACTAAAGAGCATTTATGTAAGAGGAGCTGTGGTTTGGATCAGTTTCATGAGCAGGGTTGAACTAGATATTGTCCGTATGAGTAGGAAACACAGTTCTTTTTTTCTGGGCTTGCTCATGTTTCTTGCTGTATTGGAGACTATGGAAAGAAGAACATGCTTCTTGCGTTAAAACAGAGTGTGTTTCATTGATGAGAACACTGGTCTGAATTTCCCTTCCAAAACGGAGTTAAACCACAGGATCTGTGTCTTCCTACAAGCAAGAGGTCATTTATGGTAAACCCACTGAACTTTGGGCTCAAATGCATTTTACACAGCACACGAACACAAAGCGTTTCTCACTATTAACTAGAGAGCATTTATGTCAGAGGAGATGTGGTTTTTATGAGTTTAATAAGCAGAGTTGAACTAGATATGGTCATTGTGAATGGAAAACACAGGTTTTTTTTTTTTCTGAGTTTGCACATGTCTCTTGCTGTATTGGAGACTCTGGAATGAAGAGCTTGCTTCTTGTGATAAAACAGAGTGTGTTTCTTGGATGAGACTCTGGTCAGAATTTCAATTCTGAAATGGATGTAAGATGCAGGATCTGTTTATTCCTACAAGCAAGAGAGCATTTCTGGTAAAACCAGTGAATTTTGCGGCTCAATTGAAATTACACAGTTCACAAACCCAAAGCATTTCACACTATTAACTAAAGAGCATTTATTTAACATGAGCTGTCGTTTGTTTCAGTTTCATAAGCAGTGTTGAACTAGATATGACCTGTATGAGAAAGAAACACAGTTCTTTTATTCATGGCTTGCTCATGTTTCTTGCTGTATTGGAGATGCTGGAAAGAAGAGCATGCTTCTTGCGTTAAAACAGGGTGTGTTTCATGAATGAAAACACATGTCTGAATTTCCCTTCTGAAATGGATTTAAGATCCAGGATCTGTGTCTTCCTATAAGCAAGAGAGCATTTCTTGTAAAACCACTGTATTTGCGTCTCAAATGAATTTACACAGTTCACAAACCCAAAGCATTTCAAACTATTAACTAAAGAGCATTTATTTAAGAGGAGTTGTGGTGCGTATCAGTTTCATAAGTAGAGTTTTATTAGATATGATCTGTATTAGTAGGAAACACAATTCTATTATTCTGGGCTTGCTCATGTTTCTTGCTGTATTGGAGTCACCAGAAAGAAGAGCATGCTTTTTGCGTTAAAACAGAGTGTATTTCATGGATGAGAACACTGTTCTGAATTTCCCTTCTAAAATGGATGTAAGGTCCAGGATCTGTGTATTCCTGAAGCATTAGGTCATTTCTGGCAAACCCACTGAATTTTGGGCTCAAATGAATTTACACAGTTTACGAACCCAAATAGTTTCTCACAATTAACTAAAGAGCATTTATGTAAGAGGAGCTGTGGTTTGTATCAGTTTCATGAGCTGAGTTGAACTAGATATGGTCTGTATGAATTGGAAACACAGTTCTTTTTTTTAGGGCTTGCTCATGTTTCTTGCTGTATTGGAAAATCTGGAAAGAACAGCATGCTTTTTTCGTTAAAAGAGAGTGTGTTTCATGGAAAAGAACACTGGTCTGAATTTCCTTTCAGAAACCGAGTTAAAATATAGGATCTGTGTCTTCCTACAAGCAAGAGGTTATTTCTGGTAAACCCTGTGAATTTGTGGCTCAAATGTATTTACACAGAACACAAACCCAACGCATCTCTCACTATTAACTAAAGAGCATTTATTTACCATGAGCTGTGGTTTGTATCAGTTTCACAAGCAGAGTTGAACTAGAAATGGTCCGTATGAGTCGGAAACACCATTCTTTTATTCAGGGCTTGCTCATGTTTCTTGCTGTATTTGAGACGTTGGAAAGAAGATCATGCTTCTTGCGTTAAAACAGAGTGTGTTTCATGGAAGAGAACACTGGTCTGAATTTCCCTTCAGAAACGGAGTTAAACCACAGGATCCGTGTCTTCCTACAAGCAAGAAGTCATTTCTGGTAAACCCACTGAATTTTGGGCTCAAAAGAATTTAAACAGTTAACAACCCCAACGTGTTCCTCACTATTAACTAAAGAGCATTTCTGTAAGAGGAGCTGCGGTTTGTATCAGTGTCATGAGCAGAGTTGAACTAGATATGTTCTGTATGAGTTTGAAACACAGTTCTTTTTTTTAGGGCTTGTTCATGTTTCTTGCTGTATTGGAGACTCTGGAAAGAACAGCATGCTTCTTTCATTAAAAGAGAGTGTGTTTCATGGAAGAGAACACTGGTCTGAATTTCCGTTCAGAAACGGAGTTAAAACACAGGACCTCTGTCTTCCTACAATCAGGAGTTCATTTCTGGTAAACCAAGTGATTTGGGGCTAAAATGTTTTTACACAGTTTACCAACCCAACAGGATTCTCACTATTAACTAAAGAGCATTTATGTAAGAGGAGCTGTGCTTTGTATCAGTTAAATAAGCAGAGTTGAACTACATATGGTCTGCATGAGTAGGAAACACAGTTTTTTTTTTCTGGGCATGCTCATGATTCTTGTAGTATTGGAGATGCTGGAAAGAAGAGCATGCTTCTTGCGTTAAAACAGAGTGTGTTTCATGGATAAGAACACTGGTCTGAATTTCAATTCTGAAATGGTTTTAAGATCCAGGATCTGTTTATTCCTACAAGCAAGAGACCATTTCTGGTAAAACCAGTGAATTAGTGTCTCTTATGAAATTATACAGTTCACAAACATAAAGCATTTCACATTATTAACTAAAGAGCATTTATTTAACAGAGCTGTGGTTTGTATCAGTTTCATAAGCAGAGTTGAACTAGATATGATCCGTATGAGAGAGAAACACAGTTCTTTTTTCCTGGCTTGCTCATTTTTCTTGCTGTATTGGAGACTCTGGAAAGAAGAGCATGCTTCTTGCATTAAAACAGAGTGTGTTTCATGGATGAGAACACAGGTATGAATTTCCTTTCTGAAATGGATTTAAGATCCAGGATCTGTGTCTTCCTACAAGCAAGAGAGCATTTCTTGTAAAACCAGTGAATTTGCATCTCAAATGAATTTAAACATAACACAAACCCAGCGCGGTTCTCACTATTAACTAAAGAGCATTTATGTAAGAGGAGCTGTGGTTTGGATCAGTTTCATGAGCAGGGTTGAACTAGATATTGTCCGTATGAGTAGGAAACACAGTTCTTTTTCTCTGGGCTTGCTCATGTTTCTTGCTGTATTGGAGACTATGGAAAGAAGAGCATGCTTCTTGCGTTAAAACAGAGTGTGTTTCATTGATGAGAACACTGGTCTGAAAATCCCTTCAGAAACGGAGTTAATCCACAGGATCTGTGTTTTCCTACAAGCAAGAGGTCATTTATGGTGAACCCACTGAACTTTGGGCTCAAATGCATTTTACACAGCACACGAACACAACGCGTTTCTCACTATTAACTAAAGAGCATTTATTTAAGAGGAGCTGTGGTTTGTATCATTTTCATAAGCAGAGATGAACTAGACATGGTCTGTATGAGTAGAAAACACAGTTCTTTTTTTCTGGTCATGCACATTTTTCTTGATGTATTGGAGAACTGGAAAGAAGAACATGCTTCTGGCGTTAAAACAGAGTGTGTTTCATGGATGAGACCACTGGTCTGAATTTCCCTTCAGAAATTGAGTTAAACCACAGCATCTGTGTCTTCCTACAAGCAAGAGTTCATTTCTGGTAAACCCAGGGAATTTGCGGCACAAATGAATTTACACAGTTTACGAACCAAATAGTTTCTCACAATTAACTAAAGAGCATTTATGTAAGAGGAGGTGTGGTTTGTATCAGTCTCTTGAGCTGAGTTGATCTAGATATGGTCTGTATGAATTGGAAACACAGTTCTTTTTTTTAGGGCTGCTCATGTTTCTTGCTGTATTGGAGACTCTGGAAAGAACAGCATGCTTCTTTCATTAAAAGAGAGTGTGTTTCATGGAAGAGAACACTGGTCTGAATTTCCTCTCAGAAACGGCATTAAAATATAGGATCTGTGTCTTCCTACAAGCAAGAGGTCATTTCTGGTAAACCCACTGAATTTTGGGCTCAAATGCATTTACACTGCTCACGACCCCAACGCGTTTCTCACTATTATCTACAGATCATTTATTTAACAGGAGCTGTGGTGTGTATCAGTTTGATAAGCAGAGTTTAACTAGAAGTGGTCCGTATGTGTAGGAAACACAGTTCTTTTCTTCTGGGCTTGCTCATGTTTTCTGCTGTATTGGGTACGCTGCAAACAACTGCATGCTTCTTGCGTTAAAACAGAGTGTGTTTCATGGATGAGAACACAGGTCTGAATTTCTCTTCTGAAATGGAGTTAAGGTCCAGGATCTGTGTCTTCCTACAAACAAGAGGTCAATTCTGGAAAACACTCGGAATTTTTGGGCTCAAATAATTTACACAGTTTACAAACCCAAAGCATTTCACACTATTAACTAGAGACCATTTATGTAAGAGGAGCTGTGGTTTTTACGAGTTTAATAAGCAGAGTTGAACTAGATATTTTCCGTATGAACATTAAACACAGTTTTTTTTTTCTGAGTTTGCTCATGTCTCTTGCTGTATTGGAGACTCTGGAAAGAAGAGTATGCTTCTTGCGATAATACAGAGTGTGTTTCTTGGATGAGAACACTGGTCTGAATTTCAATTCAAATGGATTTAAGATCCAGAATCTGTTTATTCCTACAAGAAAGAGACCATTTCTGGTAAAACCTATGAATTTGCGGCTCAGTTGAAATTACACAGCTCACAAACCCAAAGCATTTCACACTATTAACTAAAGGACGTTTATTTAACATGAGTTGTGGTTTGTATCAGTTTCATAAGCAGAGTTGAACTAGATATGATCCGTATGAGTAGGAAACACAGTTCTTTTATTCTGGGCTTGCTCATGTTTCTTGCTGTATTGGAGACTATGGAAATAAGAGCATGCTTCTTGCGTTAAAACAGAGTGTGTTTCATTGATGAGAACACTGGTCTGAATTTCCCTTCAGAAACGGAGTTAAACCACAAGATCTGTGTCTTCCTACAAGCAAGAGGTCATTTCTGGCAAACCCACTGAATTTTGGGCTCATATGAATTTACACAGTTTACAAACCAAAATAGTTTCTCACAATTAACTAAAGAGCATTTATTTAACAGGAGCTATGGTTTGCAACAGTTTCAAAAGCAGAGTTGAACTATATATGAGCTGTATGAGTAAGAAACACAGTTCTTTTACTTGGGGCTTGCTCATGTTTCTTCCTCTATTGGACATGCTGGAAAGATCAGCATGCTTCTTGCGTTAAAACAGAGTGTGTTTCATGGATGAAAACACAGGTCTGAATTTCCCTTCTGAAATGGATTTAAGATCCAGGATCTGTTTATTCCTACAATCAAGAGAGCATTTCTGGTATAACCTATGAATTTGCGGCTCAGTTGAAATTACACAGTTCACAAACCCAAAGCATTTCAAACTATTAACTAAAGAGCATTTATTTAAGAGGAGTTGTGGTTCGTATCAGTTTCATAAGTAGAGTTTTATTAGATATGATCTGTATTAGTAGGAAACACAATTCTATTATTCTGGGCTTGCTCATGTTTCTTGCTGTATTGGAGTCACCAGAAAGAAGAGCATGCTTTTTGCGTTAAAACAGAGTGTATTTCATGGATGAGAACACTGGTCTGAATTTCGCTTCTGAAATGGATTTAAGGTCCAGGATCTGTGTATTCCTGAAGCATTAGGTCATTTCTGGCAAACCCACTGAATTTTGGACTCAAATGAATTTACACAGTTTACGAACCCAAATAGTTTCTCACAATTAACTAAAGAGCATTTATGTAAGAGGAGCTGTGGTTTGTATCAGTTTCATGAGCTGAGTTGAACTAGATATGGTCTGTATGAATTGGAAAACAGTTCTTTTTTTTAGGGCTTGCTCATGTTTCTTGCTGTATTGGAGACTCTGGAAAGAACAGCAAGCTTCTTTCGTTAAAAGAGAGTGTGTTTCATGGAAGAGAACACTGGTCTTAATTTCCTCTCAGAAACCGAGTTAAAATATAGGATCTGTGTCTTCCTACAAGCAAGAGGTTATTTCTGGTAAACCCAGTGAATTTGCGGCTCAAATGTATTTACACAGAACACAAACCCAACGCATCTCTCAATATTAACTAAAGAGCATTTATTTAACATGAGCTGTGGTTTGTATCAGTTTCATAAGCAGAGTTGAACTAGAAATGGTCCGTATGAGTCGGAAACACCATTCTTTTATTCAGGGCTTGCTCATGTTTCTTGCTGTATTTGAGACGCTGGAAAGAAGATCATGCTTCTTGCTTTAAAACAGAGTGTGTTTCATGGAAGAGAACACTGGTCTGAATTTCCCTTCAGAAACGGAGTTAAACCACAGGATCCGTGTCTTCCTACAAGCAAGAAGTCATTTCTGGTAAACCCACTGAATTTTGGGCTCAAAAGAATTTAAACAGTTAACAACCCCAACGTGTTCCTCACTATTAATCAAAGAGCATTTATGTAAGAGGAGCTGTGGTTTGTATCAGTGTCATGAGCAGAGTTGAACTAGATATGTTCTGTATGAGTTTGAAACACAGTTCTTTTTTTTTAGGGCTTGTTCATGTTTCTTGCTGTATTGGAGACTCTGGAAAGAACAGCATGCTTCTTTCATTAAAAGAGAGTGTGTTTCATGGAAGAGAACACTGGTCTGAATTTCCTTTCAGAAATGGAGTTTAAACACAGGATCTGTGTCTTCCTACAAGCAAGAGGTCATTGATGGTAAACCCACTGAATTTACGACTCAAATGAATTTACACAGTTTACTAACCCAACGCGTTTCTCACAATTAACTAAAGAGCATTTGTGTAAGAGGAGCTGTGGTTTGTATCAGTTTCATGAGCAGAGTTGAACTAGATATGTTCTGTATGAGTTTGAAACACAGTTCTTTTTTTTAGGGGTTGTTCATGTTTCTTGCTGTATTGGAGACCCTGGAAAGAAGAGCTTGCTTCCTGCGTTAAAATGGAGTGTGTTTCAAGGATGAGAACACTGGTCTGAATTTCCTTTCAGAAACGGAGTTAAAACACAGGATCTGTGTCTTCCTACAATCAGGAGTTCATTTCTGGTAAACCAAGTGATTTTGGGCTAAAATGATTTTACACAGTTTACCAACCGAACAAGATTCTCACTATTAACTAAAGACATTTATGTAAGAGGAGCTGTGCTTTGTATCAGTTAAATAAGCAGAGTTGAACTACATATGGTCTGCATTAGTAGGAAACACAGTTCTTTTATTCTGGGCTTGCTCATGTTTCTTGCTGTATTGGAGACTATGGAAATAAGAGCATGCTTCTTGCGTTAAAACAGAGTGTGTTTCATTGATGAGAACACTGGTCTGAATTTCCCTTCAGAAACGGAGTTAAACCACAGGATCTGTGTCTTCCTACAAGCAAGAGGTCATTTCTGGCAAACCCACTGAATTTTGGGCTCATGTGAATTTACACAGTTTACAAACCAAAATAGTTTCTCACAATTAACTAAAGAGCATTTATTTAACAGGAGCTATGGTTTGCATCAGTTTCAAAAGCAGAGTTGAACTATATATGAGCTGTATGAGTAAGAAACACAGTTCTTTTATTTGGGGCTTGCTCATGTTTCTTCCTCTATTGGACATGCTGGAAAGATCAGCATGCTTCTTGGGTTAAAACACAGGTGTTTCAGGGATGAGAACACCGGTCTGAATTTCCCTTCAGAAACGGAGTTAAACCACAGGATCTGTGTCTTCCTACAAGCAAGAGGTCATTTCTGGTAAACCCAGTGAATTTGCGGCTCAAATGAATTTGCACAGTTCACGAACCCAACACGTTTCTCTCTATTAACTTAAGAGCATTTATGTAAGAGGAGCTGTGGTTTGTATCAGTTTCTTGTGCAGAGTTGAACTAGATATAGTCGGTATGAGTAGGAAACTCAGTTCTTTTACTCTGGGCATGCTCATGTTCCTTGATGTATTGGAGACGCTGGAAAGAGGAGCATGCTTCTTGCATTAAAACAGAGTGTATTTAAAGGATGAGAACACTGATCTGAAATTCCCTTCAGACATGGAGTAAAACCACAGGATCTGTGTCTTCTTACAAGCAAGAGGTCATTTCTGGTAAACCCAGTGAATTTGCGGCTCAAATGAATTTGCACAGTTCACGAACCCAACACGTTTCTCTCTATTAACTTAAGAGCATTTATGTAAGAGGAGCTGTGGTTTGTATCAGTTTCATGAGCAGAGTTGAACTAGATATGGTCGTATGAGCAGGAAACACAGTTCTTTTTTTCTGAGTTTGCTCGTGTCTCTTGCTATATTGCAGTCTCTGGAAAGAAGAGCATGCTACTTGCGATAAAACAGAGTGTGTTTCTTGGATGAGCCACTGGTCTGAATTTCAATTCTGAAATGGTTTTAAGATCCAGGATCTGTTTATTCCTATAAGCAAGAGAGCATTTCTGGTAAAACCAGTGAATTTGCGGCTCAATTGAAATTACACGGTTCACAAACCCAAAACATTTCACACAATTAACTAAAGAGCATTTATTTAACATGAGCTGTGGTTGGATTAGGTTTCATAAGCAGTGTTGAACTAGATATGATCCTTATGAGAAGGAAACACAGTTCGGTTATTCGTGGCTTGCTCATGTTTCTTGCTGTATTGAAGATGCTGGAAAGATGAGCATGCTTCTTGCGTTAAAACAGAGTGTGTTTCATGGATGAAAACACAGGTCTGAATCTCCCTTCTGAAATGGATTTAAGATCCAGGATCTGTTTATTCCTAGAAGCAAGAGAGCATTTCTCGTAAACCCTATGAATTTGCGGCTCAGTTGAAATTACACAGTTCACAAACCCAAAGCATTTCACACTATTAACTAAAGAGCATTTATTTAACATGAGCTGTGGTTTGTATCAGTTTCATAAGCAGAGTTGAACTAGATATGATCCGTATGAGTAGGAAACACAGTTTTTTTATTTTTGGCTTGCTCATGTTTCTTGCTTATTGGAGACTATGGAGAAAATAGCATGCTTCTTGAGTTAAAAAGAGTGTGTTTCATGGATGAGAACACAGGTCTAAATTTCCCATCAGAAATGGAGTTGAACCCCAGGATCTGTGTCTTCCTACAATCAGGAGTTCATTTCTGGTAAACCAAGTGATTTGGGGCTCAAATTATTTTACACATTTTACAAACCCAACACGATTCTCACTATTAACTAAAGAGCATTTATGTAAGAGGAGCTGTGATTTGTATCAGTTAAAAAAGCAGAGTTGAACTATATATGGTCCGCATGAGTAGGAAACACAGTTCTTTTTTGTGGCCATGTTCATGGTTCTTGGTGCATTGGAGGCACTGGAAAGATGAGCTTGCTTCTTGCATTAAAACAGAGTGTGTTTCATGGATGAGAACATTGGTATGAATTTCCCTTCAGAATCGGAGGTAAATCCCAGGATCTGTGTCTCTCTACAAGCAAGAGTTCATTTTTGGTAAACCCAGTGAATTTTGGGCTCAAAAGATTTTTCGCAGTTCATGACCCCAACGCGATTCTCACTATTAACTAAAGAGCCTTTATGTAAGAGGAGCTATTGTTTTTATCAGTTTCATAAGGAGATTTGAACTACACATGGTCCTTATGAGTAGGAAGCGCAGTTCTTTTTTCAGGGCATGAATATGGTTCTTGCTGTATTGTACACGCTGGAAAGAAGTGCTTGCTTCTTGAGTTAAAACAGAGTGTGCTTCAGGGATGAGAACTCTGGTCTGAATTTCCCTTAAGAAATGGAATTATAGCCCAGGATCTGTGTCTTCCTACAAGCAAGAGTTCATTTCTGGTAAACCCAGTGAATTTTGGGCACAAATGATTTTACACAGTTCAGAAACCCATCGCGATTGTCACTATTAACTAAAGAGCATTTATGTAAGAGGAGCTGTGATTTGTATCAGTTTCATAAGCAGAGTTGATCTACATATGGTCCCTATGAGTAGGAAACACAGTTCTTTTTTTCTGGGCATGCTCATGGTTCTTGCTGTATTGGAGACGCTGGAAAGAAGAGTTTGCTTCTAGCGTTAAAACAGAGTGTGTTCCATGGTTGAGAACAGTGGTATCAATTTCTTTTAGAAACGGAGTTAAACCCCAGGATCTGTGTCTGCCTACAAGCATGAGTTCATTTCTGGTAAACCCAGTGATATTTGGGTTCAAATGATTTTTAGCAGTTCACGAACCCAACGTGATTCTCACTATTAACTCAAGAGAATTTACATAAGAGGAGCTGTGGTTTGTATCAGTTTCTTAAGGAGAGATGAACTTCATGTGGTCTGTATGAGTAGGAAACACAGGTCATTTTTTCTGGGCATGAACATGGTTCTTGCTCTATTGAAGACACTGGAAAGAAAAGCTTGCTTCTTGCATTAAAACAGAGTGTGTTTCATGCATGAGAACACTGTTCTGAATTTCCATTCAGAAACGGACATAAACCCCAGGGTCTGTGTCTTCCAACAAGCAAGAGTTCATTTCTGGTAAACAAAGTGAATTTTGGGTTCAAATGATTTTACACAGTTCAGAAACCCATATCGATTCTCACTATTAACTAAAGAGCATTTATGTAAGAGGAGCTGTGGTTTGTTTCAGTTTCATAAGCAGAGTTGAACTGCATATGATCTTAATGAGTAGGAAACACAGTTCTTTTTTTGAGGGCATGCTCATTGTTCTTGATGTATTGGAGATGCTGGAAAGAAGAGCTTGTTTCTTGCGTTAAAACATAGTGTGTTTCATGGATGGAACTCTGGTCTGTATTTTCCGTCAGAAACGGAGTTAAACCACAGGGTCTGTGTCTTCCTACAAGCAAAGTTCATTTCTGGTAAAACCAGTGAATGTTGGGCTCAAATGATTTTTAGCAGGTCATGAACCCAACGCATTTCTCACTATTAACTCAAGAGAATTTACGTAATAGGAGCTGTGGTTTGTATCAGTTTATTAAGCAGAGTTGAACTACATATGGTCCGTATGAGTAGGAAACACAGTTCTTTTTTTCTGGGCATTCTCATGGTTCTTACTGTATTGGAGACTCTGGAAAGAAGAGGATGCATCTTGCGTTAAAACAGCATGAGTTTCATGAATGAGTACACTTGTCTGAATTTCCTTTAGCAACGGAGTTAAACCCCAGGATCTGTGTCTTCCTACAAGCAAGAGTTCATTTCTAGTAAACCCAGTGAATTTTGGGCTCAAATGATTTTACACAGTTTTCGAACCAAATGCGATTCTCACTATTAACTAAAGAGCATTTAAGTAAGACGAGTTGTGTTTTGTATCAGTGTCATAAGCAGAGTTGATCTACATATGGTCCCCATGAGTAGGAAACACAGTTCTTTTTTTGAGGGCATGCTCATGGTTCTTGCTGTACTGGAGACGCTGGAAAGAAGAGCTTGCTACTTGCGTTATAACAGAGTGCGTTTCATGGATGAGAACTCTGGTCTGAATTTCCCTTCAGAAACGGAGTTAAACCCCAGGATCTGTGTCTGCCTACAAGCAAGAGTTCATTTCTGGTAAACCCAGTGAATTTTGGGCTCAAATGGTTTTTAGCAGTTCACGAACCCAACGCGATTCTCACTATTTCTCAAGAGAATTTATGTAAGAGGAGCTGTGGTTTGTATCAGTTTCTTAAGGAGAGATGAACTACATGTGGTCCATATGAGTAGGAAATACAGGTCTTTTTTCTGGCCATGAACATGTTTCTTGCTCTATTGGAGACACTGGAAAGAAGAGCTTGCTCCTTGCATTAAAACAGAGTGTGTTTCATGGATGAGAACACTGTTCTGAATTTCCATTCAGAAACAGAGTTAAACCCCAGGGTCTGTGTCTTCCAACAAGCAAGAGTTCATTTCTGGTAAACGAAGTGAATTTTGGGCTCAAATTATTTTACACAGTTCTCTAACCCAACACGATTCTTACTATTAACTAAAGAGCATTTATGTAAGAGGAGCTGTGGTTTGTACCAGTTTCATAAGCAGAGTTGAACTACATATGGTCCGTATGAGTGGGAAACACAGGTATTTTTTTCTGGCCATGAACATGGTTCTTGTTGTATTGGTGATGCTGGAACGAAGAGCTTGCTTCTTGCGTTAAAACAGAGTGTGTTTCATGGATGAGAACACTGGTCTGAATTTCCCTTCAGAATCGGAGTTAAACCCCAGGATCTGTGTCTTCCTACAAGCAAGAGTTCATTTCTAGTAAACCCAGTGAATTTTGGGCTCAAATGATTTTACACAGTTTTCGAACCAAATGCGATTCTCACTATTAACTAAAGAGCATTTAAGTAAGACGAGTTGTGTTTTGTATCAGTGTCATAAGCAGAGTTGATCTACATATGGTCCCCATGAGTAGGAAACACAGTTCTTTTTTTGAGGGCATGCTCATGGTTCTTGCTGTACTAGAGACGCTGGAAAGAAGAGCTTGCTACTTGCGTTATAACAGAGTGCGTTTCATGGATGAGAACTCTGGTCTGAATTTCCCTTCAGAAACGGAGTTAAACCCCAGGATCTGTGTCTGCCTACAAGCAAGAGTTCATTTCTGGTAAACCCAGTGAATTTTGGGCTCAAATGGTTTTTAGCAGTTCACGAACCCAACGCGATTCTCACTATTTCTCAAGAGAATTTATGTAAGAGGAGCTGTGGTTTGTATCAGTTTCTTAAGGAGAGATGAACTACATGTGGTCCATATGAGTAGGAAATACAGGTCTTTTTCTCTGGCCATGAACATGTTTCTTGCTCTATTGGAGACACTGGAAAGAAGAGCTTGCTTCTTGCATTAAAACAGAGTGTGTTTCATGGATGACAACACTGTTCTGAATTTCCATTCAGAAACAGAGTTAAACCCCAGGGTCTGTGTCTTCCAACAAGCAAGAGTTCATTTCTGGTAAACGAAGTGAATTTTGGGCTCAAATTATTTTACACAGTTCTCTAACCCAACACGATTCTTACTATTAACTAAAGAGCATTTATGTAAGAGGAGCTGTGGTTTGTATCAGTTTCATAAGCAGAGTTGAACTACATATGGTCCGTATGAGTGGGAAACACAGGTATTTTTTTCTGGCCATGAACATGGTTCTTGTTGTATTGGTGACGCTGGAAAGAAGAGCTTGCTTCTTGCGTTAAAACAGAGTGTGTTTCATGGATGAGAACACTGGTCTGAATTTCCCTTCAGAATCGGAGTTAAACCCCAGGGTCTGTGTCTTCCTACAAGCAAGAGTTCATTTCTGGTAAACCAAGTGAATTTTGGGTTCAAATGATTTTACAGAGTTCTAGAACCAACACGATTCTCACTATTAACTAAAGAGAATTTATGTAATTGGATCTGTGGTTTGTATCTCTTTCATAAGCAGAGTTGAACTACATATGGTCCGTATGAGTAGGAAACAGAGTTCTTTATTTCTGGGCATGCTCATGGTTTTTGCTGTATTGGAGACGATGGAAAGAAGAGCTTGCTTCTTGCGTGAAAACAGAGTGTGTTTCAGGATTGAGAACTCAGGTCTGAATTTCCATTTAGAAAAGGAGTTAAACACTAGGATCTGTGTCTTCCTACAAGCAAGAATTCATTTCTGGTAAACCAAGTGAATTTTGGGCTCAAATGATTTTTAGCAGTTCACTAATTCAACACGATTCTCAATATTAAGTCAAGAGATTTTACGTAAGAGGAGCTGTGGTTTGTATCAGTTTCTTAAGCAGAGTTGAACTATATATGTTGCCTATGAGTAGGAAACACAAGTCTTTTTTTCTTGCCATGTACATGGTTCTGGTTGTGTTGGAGTCGCTGGAAAGAAGAGCTTGATTGTTGTTTTAAAACAGAGTGTATTTCATGGATGAGAAAACTGGTCTGAATTTCCCTTCAGAAACAGAGTTAAACCACATGATCTGTGTCTTCCTACAAGCAAGAGTTCATTTCTGTTAAACCAAGTGAATTTAGGGCTCAAATGATTTTACACAGTTCAGAAACCCATCGCGATTGTCACTATTAACTAAAGAGCATTTATGTAAGACGAGCTGTGGTTTGTATCAGTTTCATAAGCAGAGTTGATCTACATATGGTCCCTATGAGTAGGAAACACAGTTCTTTTTTTCTGGGCATGCTCATGGTTCTTGCTGTACTGGCGATGCTGGAAAGAAGAGCTTGCTTGTTGCATGAAACAGAGTGTGTTTCAGGCATGAGAACTCTGGTCTGAATTTTCCTTTGGAAAAAGAGTTAAACACCAGGATCTGTGTCTTTCTACAATCAAAGTTCATTTCCGGTAAACCCAGTGAATTTTGGACTCAAATGATTTTTAGCAATTCACGAACCCAATCCCTTTCTCACTATTAACTCAAGAGAATTTACATAATAGGAGCTGTGGTTTGTATCAGTTTCTTAAGCAGTGTTGAACTACATATGATCTGAATGAGTAGGAAACAGGATTCTTTTTTTGAGGGCATGCTCTTTGTTCTTGCTGTATTGGAGTCGCTGGAAAGAAGAGCTTGAATTTTGCATTAAAACAGATTGTGTTTCATGGATGATAACACTGGTCTGAATTTCCCTTCAGAAATGGAGTTAAACCACAGGATCTGTGTCTGCCTAGAAGCAAGAGTTCATATCTGGTAAATCAAGTGAATTTTGGGCTCAAATGGTTTTAAACAGTTCAGAAACCGATTGCGATTCTCACTATTAACTAAAGAGCATTTATGTAAGTGGAGCTGTGGTTTTTATCAGTTTCATAAGCAGAGTTGAACTGCATATGATCTGTATGAGTAGGAAACAGAGTTCTTTTTTTCTGGGCATGCTCATGGTTTTTGCAGTATTAGAGACGACGGAAAGAAGAGCTTGCTTCTTGCGTTAAAACAGAGTGTGTTTCATGGATGAGAACACTGGTCTTAATTTCCATTCAGAAACAGAGTTAAACCACATGATCTGTGTCTTCCTACAAGAAAGTGTTCATTTCTGGTAAACCAAGTAAATTTTGGGCAAAAATGATTTTACAGAGTTCAGAAACCCATTGTGATTCTCATTTTTAACTAAAGAGCATTCATCTAAGTGGAGCTGTGGTTTTTATCAGTTTCTTAAGCAGAGTTGAACTGTAAGTGATCTGTGTGAGTAGGAAACACAGTTCTTTTTTTCTGGGCATTCTCATGGTTCTTGCTGTATTGGAGAGTCTGGAAAGAAGAGGATCATTCTTGCGTTAAATCGGCATGACTTTTATGGATGAGAACACTGGTCTGAATTCCCTTCAGAAACGGAGTTAAACCCCTGGATCTGTGTCTTGCTACAAGCAAGGGTTCATTTCTGGTAAACCCAGTGAATTTTGGGCTCAAATGATTTTTAGCAGTTCGCGAACCCAACGCAATTCTCACTATTAACTCAAGAGAATTTATGTAAGTTGAGCTGTGGTTTGTATCTGTTTCATAAGCAGAGTTGAACTACATATGGTCCGAATGAGTAGGAAACAGAGTTATTTTTTTCTGGGCATGCTCATTGTTTTGCTGTATTAGAGACGCTGGAAAGAAGAGCTTGCTTCTTGCGTTAAAACTTAGTGTGTTTCATGGATGAGAACACTGGTCTGAATTTTCCTTCAGAAACAGAGTTACACCACAGGATGTGTGTCTTCCTACAAACAAGAGTTCATTTCTGGTATACCAAGTGAATTTTGGGCTCAAATGATTTTACACAGTTCAAGAACACAAAGCGATCCTCACTATTAACTAAAGAGCCTTTAAGTAAGTGGAGCTGTGGTTTGTATCAGTTTCATAAGTAGAGTTGATCTACATATGCTCCCTATGAGTAGGAAACACAGTTCTTTTTTTGAGGGCATGCTCTTTGTACTTGCTGTATTGGAGACACTGGAAAGAAGAGCTTGTTTCTTGCATTAAAACAGAGTGTGTTTTCTGCATGAGAACACTGGTCTGAATTTCCCTTCAGAAACAGAGTTAAACCCCAGGATCTGTGTCTTTCTACAAGCAAGAGTTCATTTCTGGTAAACGAAGGGAATTTTGGGCTCAAATGATTTTACACAGTTCTCGAACCCAACACGATTCTCACTATTAACTAAAGAGCATTTATGTAAGAGGAGCTGTGGTTTGTATCAGTTTCATAAGCAGAGTTGAACTACATATGGTCCGTATGAGTAGGAACAGAGTTCTTTTTTTCTGGGCATGCTCATTGTTTTTGCTGTATTGGAGACGATGGAAAGAAGAGCTTGCTTCTTGCGTTAAAACAGAGTGTGTTTAATGGATGAGAACACTGGTCTGAATTTCCCTTCAGAAACAGACTTAAACCACAGGATCTGTGTCTTCCTACAAGAAAGTGTTCATTTCTGGTAAACCAAGTAAATTTTAGGCAAAAATGATTTCACAGAGTTCAGAAACACATTGTGATTCTCACTAATAACTAAAGAGCATTTATGTAAGTGGAGCTGTGGTTTTTATCAGTTTCTTAAGCAGAGTTGAACTGCATAGGATCTGTGTGAGTAGGAAACACAGTTCTTTTTTTCTGGCCATGAACATTGTTTTTGCTGTATTGGAAACGCTGGAAAGAAGAGCTGGCTTATTGCCTTAAAACAGAGTGTGTTTCATGGATGAGAACACTGGTCTTAATTTCCCTTCAGAAACGGAGTTAAACCCCAGGATCTGTGTCATCCTACAAGTAAGAGTTCATTTCTGGTAAACCCAGTGAATTTTGCGCTCAAATGATTTTACACAGTTCTCGAACCCAACGTGATTCTCACTATTAACTAAACAGCATTTATGTAAGAGGAGCTGTGGTTTTTATCAGTTTCATAAGCAGAGTTGATTTACATATGGTCCCTATGAGTAGGAAACACAGTTTTTTTTTTTTTCTGGGCATGCTCATGGTATTTGCTGTATTGGAGACACTGGAAAGAAGAGGATGCTTCTTGCGCTAAAACAGCATGGGTTTCATGGATGGGAACATTGGTCTGAATTTCCCTTCAGTAACGGAGTTAAACCCCAGGATCTGTGTCTTCCTACAAGCAAGAGTTCATTTCTGGTAAACCCAGTGAATTTTGGGCTCAAATGATTTTTAGCAGTTCATGAACCCAACGCGATTCTAACTATTAACTCAAGAGAATTTATGTAAGTGGAGCTGTGGTTTGTAACTGTTTCATAAGCAGAGTTGAACTACATATGGTCCGAATAAGTAGGAAACAGAGTTATTTTTTTCTGGATATGCTCATTGTTTTGCTGTTTTGGAGATGCTGGAAGGAAGAGCTTGCTTCTTGCGTTAAAACTTAGTGTTTTTCATGGATGAGAACACTGGTCTGAATTTTCCTTCAGAAACAGAGTTACACCACAGGATATGTGTCTTCCTACAAGCAAGAGTTCATTTCTGGTATACCAAGTGAATTTTGGGCTCAAATGATTTTACACAGTTCAAGAACACAAAGCGATCCTCACTATTAACTAAAGAGCCTTTATGTTAGTGGAGCGGTGGTTTGTGTCAGTTTCATAAGTAGAGTTGATCTACATATGGTCCCTATGAGTAGGAAACACAGTTCTTTTTTTGAGGGCATGCTCTTTGTACTTGCTGTATTGGAGACACTGGAAAGAAGAGCCTGTTTCTTGCATTAAAACAGAGTGTGTTTTCTGCATGAGAACACTGGTCTGAATTTCCCTTCAGAAACAGAGTTAAACCCCAGGATCTGTGTCTTTCTACAAGCAAGAGTTCATTTCTGGTAAACGAAGGGAATTTTGGGCTCAAATGATTTTACACAGTTCTCGAACCCAACACGATTCTCACTATTAACTAAAGAGCATTTATGTAAGAGGAGCTGTGGTTTGTATCAGTTTCATAAGCATAGTTGAACTACATATGGTCTGTATGAGTAGGAAACACAGTTCTTTTTTTTTAGGGTATGCTCTTTGTTCTTGCTGTATTGGAGAAGCTGGAAAGAAGAGCTTGTTTCTTGCGTTAAAACAGAGTGTGTTTCATGGATGAGAAATCTGGTCTGAATTTCCTGTCAGAAACAGAGTTAAATCCCAGGGTCTGTGTCTTCCTACAAGCAAGAATTCATTTCTGGTAAACCAAGAGAATTTTGGGTTCAAATGATTTTACAGAGTTCTAGTACCAGGGCTATTCTCACTATTAACTAAAGAGAATTTATGGAAGTGGAGCTGTAGTTTGTATCATGTTCATAAGCAGTGATGAACTGCATATGGTCCATATGAGTAGGAAACAAAGTTCATTTTTACTGGGCATGCTCATGGTTCTTGCTGTATTGGAGATGCTGGACAGAAGAGGATGCTTCTTGGGTGAAAACCGCTCATGTTCTATGGATGAGAACACTGGTCTGATTTCCCTTCAGAAACTGAGTTAAACCACAGGATCGGTGTTTTCTTACAAGCAATAGTTCATTTCTGGTAAACCCAGTGAATTTTGGGCTCAAATGATTTTACACAGTTCACGAACCCAACTCCTTCTCACTATTAACTAAAGAGCATTTATGTAACAGGAGCTGTGGTTTGTGTCAGTTTCATAAGCATAGTTTAACTAAATTTTGTCCGTATCAGTATGAAATAAAGTTCTTCTTTTCTGGGCATGCTCCTGTTTCTTGCTGTATTGGAGACCCTGGAAAGAAGAGCTTGCTTCTTGTGAGAAAACAGTTTGTGTTTCATGGATGAGAAGACTGGTCTGTATTTCCCTTCAGAAACGGAGTTAAACCTCAGGATCTGTGTCCTCCAACAAGCAAGAGTTCATTTCTCTAAACATAGTGAATTTTTGGCTCAAATGATTTTACACCGTTCAAGAACCCAACGCAAATCTCACTATCAACTAAATAGCATTTATGTAAGAGGAGCTATTTTGTCTCAGTTTCATAAGCAGAGTTGAAGTAAATATGGTCCCTATGAGTAGGAAACACAGTTCTTCCTTTCTGGGTATATTCATAGTTCTTGCTGTATTGGAATCCCTGGAAAGAAGAGCTTGCTTCTTGCATGAATACAGAATGTGTTTCACGGATGAGAACACTGGTCTGAATTTCCCTTCATAAATGGAGTTAAACCCCATGATCTGTGTCTTCGTACAACCAAGAGTTCATTTCTAGTAAACCAAGTGAATATTGGGCTCAAATTATTTTACACAGTTCATCAACCCAACGCGTGTCTCAATATTAAGTAAAGAGCATTTATGTAAGTGGAGCTGAGGTTTGAATCAGTTTCATAAGCAGAGTTGAACTGCATATGACCGTATAAGTAGGAAAAACAGTTCTTCTTTTCTGGGCATGCTCATGGTTCTTGCTGTTTTGGAGATGCTGGAAAGAAGAGTTTGCTTCTTGCGTGAAAACAGAGTGTGTTTCATGGATGAGAACACTGGTCTGTATTTTCCTTCAGAAACGGAGTTAAACCTCAGGATCTGTGTCCTCCAACAAGCAAGAGTTCATTTCTGGTAAGCATAGTGAATTTTTGGCTCAAATGATTTTACACCGATCAAGAACCCAACACAAATCTCACTATCAACTAAAGAGCATTTATGTAAGTGGAGTTGTGGTTTGTGTCACTTTCATAAGCAGAGTTGAACTCCATATGATCCCTAAGAGTGGGAAACACATTTCTTCTTTTCTGGGCATGCTCATGGTTCTTTCTGTATTGGAGAACCTGGAAAGAAGAGCTTGCTTCCTGCGTTAAAACAGAATGTGTTTCATGGATGAGAACACTGGTCTGAATTTCCATTCAGAAACGGAGTTAAACTACAGGATCTGTGTCTTCCTACAAGCAAGAGTTCATTTCTGGTAAAAGAAGTGAATTTTGGGCTCAAATGAATTTACACAATTCACCAACCCAACGCAATTCTCACTATTCACTAAAGAGCATTTGTAAGAGGAGCTGTGGTTTGTATAAGTTTCATAAGCAGAGTTGAACTGCATATGCCCTATATAAGTAGGAAACACAGTTCTTCTTTTCTGGGCATGCTCATGGTTCTTGCAGTATTGCATACGCCGGAAAGAAGAGCTTGCTTCTTGCGTGAAAACAGAGTGTCTTTCATGGATGAGAACACTGATCTGTATTTCCCTTCAGAAACGGAGTTAAACCCCAGGATCTGTGTCTTTGATCAACCAAGAGTTCATTTCTGTTAAACCCAGTGAATTTTTGGCTCAAATGATTTTACACAGTTCAAGAACACACCGCGATTGAAACTATCAACTAAAGAGCATTTATGTAAGAGGAGCTGTTGTTTTATCAGTTTCATGAGCAGTGTTGAACTACATAGGGTTCCTATGAGTAGGAAACCCAGTTCTTCTTTTCTGGGCATGCTCATGGTTCTTGTGTTATTGGAAACCCTGGAAAGAAGAACTTGCTTCTTGCATGAAAACAGAGTGTGTTTCATGGATGAGAACACTGGTCTGAATTTCCCTTCAGAAACTGAGTTCAACCACAGAATCGGTGTCTTTGTACAAGCACGAGTTCATTTCTGGTAAACCAAGTGAATTTGGGGCTCAAATGTTTTTAAGCAATCAAGAACCAAACGCGATTCTCACTATTAACGAAATACCATTTATGTAAGAGGAGCTGTGGTTTGTATCAGTTTCATAAGCAGAGTTGAACTGCATATGGTCCATATGAGTGGGAAACACAGTTCTTTTCTGGGCATGCTCATGGTTCTTGCTGTATTGGAAACTCTGGAAAGAAGAGCTTGCTCCTTGCATGAAACCAGAGTGTGTTTCATGGATGAGAACACTGGTCTATATTTCCCTTCAGAAGCGGAGTTAAACCTCAGGATCTGTGTCCTGCTATGAGCAAGAGTTCATTTCTGGTAAACATAGTGTAATTTTGGCTCAAATGATTTTACACCAATCAAGATCACAACGCAAACCTCACTATCAACCAAAGAGCATTTATGCAAGAGGAGCTGTGGATTGTATCAGTTTCATAAGCAGAGTTGAACTAAATATGGTCCCTATGAGTAGGAAACACAGTTCTTCTTTTCTGGGTATGCTCATGGTTCTTGCTGTATTGGAATCCCTGGAAAGAAGAGCTTGCTTCTTGCATGAAAACAGAATGTGTTTCATGGATGAGAACACTGGTCTGTATTTCCCTTCAGAAACGGAGTTAAACCTCAGGATTTGTGTCCTGCTACAAGCAAGAGTTCATTTCAGGTAAACAAAGTGAATTTTGGGCTCAAATGAATTTACACAGTTCATGAAACTAACGCGTTGCTCACTATTAACTAAAGAGTATTTATTTAACAGGAGCTGTGGTTTGTATCAGTTTCATAAGCATAGTTCAACTAGATATGATCTGTATGTGTAGGAAACACAGTTATTTTTCTGGGCTTGCTCATTTTTCTTGCTGTTTTGGAGACGCTCAAAAGAAGAACTTGCTACCTGCGTTAAAACAGAGTGTGTTTCATGGATGAGAACACTGGTCTGAATTTCCATTCAGAAATGGAGTTAAACTACAGGATCTGTATCTTCCTACAAGCAAGAGTTCATTTCTGGTAAACAAAGTGAATTTTGGGCTCAAATGATTTTAAACTGCTCAAGAACCCAACATGATTCAAACTATAAACTAAAGAGCATTTATGTAAGAGGCGCTGTGGTTTGTATCAGTTTCATGATCATAGTTGAACTATTTTTGGTCCCATGAGTTGGAAACAGAGTTCTTCTGTTTTGGGCATGCTCATGGTTCTTGCTGTATTGGAAACCCTGGAAAGAAGACCTTGCTTCTTGCGTGAAAACAAAGTGTGTTTCATGGATGAGAACACTGGTCTGCATTTCCCTTCAGAAACGGAGTTAAACCCCAGGATCTATGTCTTCATACAACCAAGAGTTCATTTCTGTTAAACCCAGTGAATTGTGGGCTCAAATGTTTTTACACAGTTCAAGAACCCAACGTGATTCAAACTATCAACTAAAGAGCATTTATGTAAGAGGAGCTGTGGTTTTATCAGTTTCATGAGCAGAGTTGAACTACATAGGGTCCCTATGAGTAGGAAACACAGTTCTTCTTTTCTGGGCATGCTCATGGTTCTTGCTGTATTGGAGACCCTGGAAAGAAGAGCTTGCTTCCTGCGTTAAAATTGAGTGTGTTTCATGGATGAGAACACTGGTCTGAATTTCCATTCAGAAACGGAGTTAAACTACAGGATCACTGTCGTCCTACAAGCAAGAGTTCATTTCTGTTAAACCCAGTGAATTGTGGGCTCAAATGATTTTACACAGTTCAAGAACCCAACGCGATTCAAACTATCAACTAAAGAGCATTTATGTAAGAGGAGCTGTGGTTTTATGAGTTTCATGAGCAGAGTTGAACAACATAGGGTCACAATGAGTAGGAAACACAGTTCTTCTTTTGTGGGCATGCTCATGGTTCTTGCTGTATTCGAGACCCTGGAAAGAAGAGCTTGCTTCCTGCGTTAAAATGGAGTGTGTTTCAAGGATGAGAACACTGGTCTGAATTTCCCTTCTGAAACGGAGTTAAACTACAGGATCTGTGTCTTCGTACAAGCAAGAGTTCATTTCTGGTAAAAAAAAAAAAAGTGATTTTTGGGCTCAAATGATTTTACACAGTTCACCAAACCAACACGATTCTCACTATTAACTAAAGAGCATTTATGTAAGAGGAGCTGTGGTTTGCATAAGTGTCATAAGCAGAGTTGAACTGCACATGGCCTGTATGAGTAGGAAACACTGTTCTTCTTTTCTGGGCATGCTCATGGTTCTTGCTGTATTGCATACGCTGGAAAGATGACCTTTCATCTTGCGTAAAAACAGAGTGTGTTTCATGGATGAGAATCCTGGTCTGAATTTTCCTTCAGAAACGGAGTTAAACCACCTGATCTGTATCTTCCTACAAGCAAGAATTCATTTCTGGTAAACACTTTGAATTTTGGGAACAAATGATTTTACACAGTTCAAGAAACCAACGCGATTCAAACTATCAAGTAAAGAGCATTTATGTAAGAGGACCTGTGGTTTCATCAGTTTCATAAGCAGAGTTGAACTACATAGGGTCCCTATGAGTAGGAAACCCAGTTCTTCTTTTCTGGGCATGCTCATGGTTCTTGCTTTATTGGAAACCCTGGAAGGAAGAGCTTGCTTCTTGCAGGAAAACAGAGTGTGTTTCATGGATGAGAACACTGGTGTGAATTTCCCTTCAGAAACTGAGTTCAACCACAGGATCGGTGTCTTCCTACAAGCAGGAGTTCATTTCTGGTAAACCAAGTGAATTTTGGTTTCAAATGTTTTTAAGCATTCAAGAACCCAACGCGATTCTCACTATTAACTCAATAGCATTTATGTAAGAGGAGCTGTGGTTTGTATCAGTTTCATAATCAGAGTTGAACTGCATATGGTCCATATGAGTAGGAAACACAGTGCATTTTTACTGGGCATGGTCATGGTTCTTGCTGTATTGGAGATGCTGGAAAGAAGAGGATGCTCATTGGGTGAAAACAGCCTGTGTACTATGGATGAGAACACTGTTCCGAATTTCTCTTCAGAAACTGAGTAAAACCACAGGATCGGGGTCTTCCTACAAGCAGGAGTTCATTACGGGTAATCCCAGTTAATTTTGGGCTCAAGTGATTTTACACAGTTCACGAACAGAACTCCTTTCTCACTATTAACTAAACAGCATTTATGTAACAGGATCAGTGGTTTGTATCAGTTTCATAATCATAGTTCAACTAAATATTGTCCGTATGAGTAGGAAATACAGTTCTTCTATTCTGTGCGTGCTCCTGGTTCTTGCTGTATTGGAATCCCTGGAAAGAAGAGCTTGCTTCTTGCATGAAAACAATATGTGTGTCATGGATGAGAACACTTGTCTGAATTTCCCTTCAGAAACGGAGTTAAACCCCAGGATCTGAATCATCATACAACCAAGAGTTCATTTCTGTTAAACCCAGTGAATTGTGGGCACAAATGATTTTACACAGTTCAAGAACACAACGCGATTCAAACTATCAACTAAAGAGCATTTATGTAATACCTGTGGTATTATCAGTTTCATGAGCAGAGTTGAACTACATAGGGTCCATATGAGTAGGAAACACAGTTCTTCTTTTCTGGGCATGCTCATGGTTCTTGCTGTATTGGAGACCCTGGAAAGAAGAGCTTGCTTCTTGCACTAAAACAGAATGTGTTTCATGGATGAGAACACTGGTCTGAATCTCCTTTCAGAAACGGTGTTATACTCCAGGATCTGTGTCTTCTTAAAACCAAGATTTCATTTCTGATAAACCCAGTGAATTTTTGGCTCAAATGATTTTACACAGTTCAAGAACACAACGCGATTCAAAGTATCAACTAAAGAGAAATTATGTAAGAGGACCTGTGGTTTTATCAGTTTCATGAGCAGAGTTGAACTACATAGGGTCCATATGAGTAGGAAACACAGTTCTTCTTTTCTGGGCATGCTCATGGTTCTTGCTGTATTGGAGAACCTGGAAAGAAGTGCTTGCTTCCTGCGTTAAAACGGAGTGTGTTTCATGGATGAGAACACTGGTCTGAATTTCCCTTCTGAAAAGGAGTTAAACCACAGGATCTGTGTCCTCCTACAAGCAAGAGTTCATTTCTGGTAAACCAAGTGAATTTTGGGCTCAAATGATATTACACAGTTCATCAACCCAACGCATGTGTCACTATTAACTAAAGAGCATTTATGTAAGAGGAGCTGTGGTTTGCATCAATTTCATAAGCAGAGTTGAACTCCATATGAACCCTATGAGTGGAAAACACATTTCTTCTTTTCTGGGCATTCTCATGGTTCTTGCTGTATTGGAAACTATGGAAAGAAGAGCTTGCTTCTTGCGTGAAAACAGAGTGTGTTTCATGGATGAGAACACTGGTCTGTATTTCCCTTCAGGAACGGAGTTAAACCCCAGGATCTGTGTCTTCGTACCACCAAGAGTTCATTTCTGTTAAACCCAGTGAATGTTGGGCTCAAAGGATTTTACACAGTTCATCAACCCAACGCTTGTCTCACTATCAACTAAAGAGCATTTATATAAGAGGAGCTGTGGTTTGTATCAGTTTGATAAACAGAGTTGAACTGCATATGGTACATATGTTTAGGAAATACAGTTTATTTTTACTGGGCATGCTCATGGTTCTTGCTGTATTGGAGATGCTGGAAAGAAGAGGATGCTTCTTGGGTGAAAACAGCCCGTGTTCTATGTATGAGAACACTGGTCTGAATTTCCCTTCAGAAACTGAGTTAAACCACAGGATCGGTGTCTTCCTACAAGCAATAGTTCATTTCTGTTAAACAAAGTGAATTTTTGGCTCAAATGATTTTACACAGATCAAGAACCAAACACAATTCTCACTATCAACTAAAGAGCATTTATGCAAGAGGAGCTGTGGATTGTATCAGTTTCATAAGCAGAGTTGAACTAAATATGGTCCCTATGAGTAGGAAACACAGTTCTTCTTTTCTGGGTATGCTCATGGTTCTTGCTGTATTGGAATCCCTGGAAAGAAGAGCTTGCTTCTTGCATGAAAACAGAATGTGTTTCATGGATGAGAACACTGGTCTGTATTTCCCTTCAGAAACGGAGTTAAACCTCAGGATTTGTGTCCTGCTACAAGCAAGAGTTCATTTCAGGTAAACAAAGTGAATTTTGGGCTCAAATGAATTTACACAGTTCATGAAACTAACGCGTTGCTCACTATTAACTAAAGAGTATTTATTTAACAGGAGCTGTGGTTTGTATCAGTTTCATAAGCATAGTTCAACTAGATATGATCTGTATGTGTAGGAAACACAGTTATTTTTCTGGGCTTGCTCATTTTTCTTGCTGTTTTGGAGACGCTCAAAAGAAGAACTTGCTACCTGCGTTAAAACAGAGTGTGTTTCATGGATGAGAACACTGGTCTGAATTTCCATTCAGAAATGGAGTTAAACTACAGGATCTGTATCTTCCTACAAGCAAGAGTTCATTTCTGGTAAACAAAGTGAATTTTGGGCTCAAATGATTTTAAACTGCTCAAGAACCCAACATGATTCAAACTATAAACTAAAGAGCATTTATGTAAGAGGCGCTGTGGTTTGTATCAGTTTCATGATCATAGTTGAACTATTTTTGGTCCCATGAGTTGGAAACAGAGTTCTTCTGTTTTGGGCATGCTCATGGTTCTTGCTGTATTGGAAACCCTGGAAAGAAGACCTTGCTTCTTGCGTGAAAACAAAGTGTGTTTCATGGATGAGAACACTGGTCTGCATTTCCCTTCAGAAACGGAGTTAAACCCCAGGATCTATGTCTTCATACAACCAAGAGTTCATTTCTGTTAAACCCAGTGAATTGTGGGCTCAAATGTTTTTACACAGTTCAAGAACCCAACGTGATTCAAACTATCAACTAAAGAGCATTTATGTAAGAGGAGCTGTGGTTTTATCAGTTTCATGAGCAGAGTTGAACTACATAGGGTCCCTATGAGTAGGAAACACAGTTCTTCTTTTCTGGGCATGCTCATGGTTCTTGCTGTATTGGAGACCCTGGAAAGAAGAGCTTGCTTCCTGCGTTAAAATTGAGTGTGTTTCATGGATGAGAACACTGGTCTGAATTTCCATTCAGAAACGGAGTTAAACTACAGGATCACTGTCGTCCTACAAGCAAGAGTTCATTTCTGTTAAACCCAGTGAATTGTGGGCTCAAATGATTTTACACAGTTCAAGAACCCAACGCGATTCAAACTATCAACTAAAGAGCATTTATGTAAGAGGAGCTGTGGTTTTATGAGTTTCATGAGCAGAGTTGAACAACATAGGGTCACAATGAGTAGGAAACACAGTTCTTCTTTTGTGGGCATGCTCATGGTTCTTGCTGTATTCGAGACCCTGGAAAGAAGAGCTTGCTTCCTGCGTTAAAATGGAGTGTGTTTCAAGGATGAGAACACTGGTCTGAATTTCCCTTCTGAAACGGAGTTAAACTACAGGATCTGTGTCTTCGTACAAGCAAGAGTTCATTTCTGGTAAAAAAAAAAAAAGTGATTTTTGGGCTCAAATGATTTTACACAGTTCACCAAACCAACACGATTCTCACTATTAACTAAAGAGCATTTATGTAAGAGGAGCTGTGGTTTGCATAAGTGTCATAAGCAGAGTTGAACTGCACATGGCCTGTATGAGTAGGAAACACTGTTCTTCTTTTCTGGGCATGCTCATGGTTCTTGCTGTATTGCATACGCTGGAAAGATGACCTTTCATCTTGCGTAAAAACAGAGTGTGTTTCATGGATGAGAATCCTGGTCTGAATTTTCCTTCAGAAACGGAGTTAAACCACCTGATCTGTATCTTCCTACAAGCAAGAATTCATTTCTGGTAAACACTTTGAATTTTGGGAACAAATGATTTTACACAGTTCAAGAAACCAACGCGATTCAAACTATCAAGTAAAGAGCATTTATGTAAGAGGACCTGTGGTTTCATCAGTTTCATAAGCAGAGTTGAACTACATAGGGTCCCTATGAGTAGGAAACCCAGTTCTTCTTTTCTGGGCATGCTCATGGTTCTTGCTTTATTGGAAACCCTGGAAGGAAGAGCTTGCTTCTTGCAGGAAAACAGAGTGTGTTTCATGGATGAGAACACTGGTGTGAATTTCCCTTCAGAAACTGAGTTCAACCACAGGATCGGTGTCTTCCTACAAGCAGGAGTTCATTTCTGGTAAACCAAGTGAATTTTGGTTTCAAATGTTTTTAAGCATTCAAGAACCCAACGCGATTCTCACTATTAACTCAATAGCATTTATGTAAGAGGAGCTGTGGTTTGTATCAGTTTCATAATCAGAGTTGAACTGCATATGGTCCATATGAGTAGGAAACACAGTGCATTTTTACTGGGCATGGTCATGGTTCTTGCTGTATTGGAGATGCTGGAAAGAAGAGGATGCTCATTGGGTGAAAACAGCCTGTGTACTATGGATGAGAACACTGTTCCGAATTTCTCTTCAGAAACTGAGTAAAACCACAGGATCGGGGTCTTCCTACAAGCAGGAGTTCATTACGGGTAATCCCAGTTAATTTTGGGCTCAAGTGATTTTACACAGTTCACGAACAGAACTCCTTTCTCACTATTAACTAAACAGCATTTATGTAACAGGATCAGTGGTTTGTATCAGTTTCATAATCATAGTTCAACTAAATATTGTCCGTATGAGTAGGAAATACAGTTCTTCTATTCTGTGCGTGCTCCTGGTTCTTGCTGTATTGGAATCCCTGGAAAGAAGAGCTTGCTTCTTGCATGAAAACAATATGTGTGTCATGGATGAGAACACTTGTCTGAATTTCCCTTCAGAAACGGAGTTAAACCCCAGGATCTGAATCATCATACAACCAAGAGTTCATTTCTGTTAAACCCAGTGAATTGTGGGCACAAATGATTTTACACAGTTCAAGAACACAACGCGATTCAAACTATCAACTAAAGAGCATTTATGTAATACCTGTGGTATTATCAGTTTCATGAGCAGAGTTGAACTACATAGGGTCCATATGAGTAGGAAACACAGTTCTTCTTTTCTGGGCATGCTCATGGTTCTTGCTGTATTGGAGACCCTGGAAAGAAGAGCTTGCTTCTTGCACTAAAACAGAATGTGTTTCATGGATGAGAACACTGGTCTGAATCTCCTTTCAGAAACGGTGTTATACTCCAGGATCTGTGTCTTCTTAAAACCAAGATTTCATTTCTGATAAACCCAGTGAATTTTTGGCTCAAATGATTTTACACAGTTCAAGAACACAACGCGATTCAAAGTATCAACTAAAGAGAAATTATGTAAGAGGACCTGTGGTTTTATCAGTTTCATGAGCAGAGTTGAACTACATAGGGTCCATATGAGTAGGAAACACAGTTCTTCTTTTCTGGGCATGCTCATGGTTCTTGCTGTATTGGAGAACCTGGAAAGAAGTGCTTGCTTCCTGCGTTAAAACGGAGTGTGTTTCATGGATGAGAACACTGGTCTGAATTTCCCTTCTGAAAAGGAGTTAAACCACAGGATCTGTGTCCTCCTACAAGCAAGAGTTCATTTCTGGTAAACCAAGTGAATTTTGGGCTCAAATGATATTACACAGTTCATCAACCCAACGCATGTGTCACTATTAACTAAAGAGCATTTATGTAAGAGGAGCTGTGGTTTGCATCAATTTCATAAGCAGAGTTGAACTCCATATGAACCCTATGAGTGGAAAACACATTTCTTCTTTTCTGGGCATTCTCATGGTTCTTGCTGTATTGGAAACTATGGAAAGAAGAGCTTGCTTCTTGCGTGAAAACAGAGTGTGTTTCATGGATGAGAACACTGGTCTGTATTTCCCTTCAGGAACGGAGTTAAACCCCAGGATCTGTGTCTTCGTACCACCAAGAGTTCATTTCTGTTAAACCCAGTGAATGTTGGGCTCAAAGGATTTTACACAGTTCATCAACCCAACGCTTGTCTCACTATCAACTAAAGAGCATTTATATAAGAGGAGCTGTGGTTTGTATCAGTTTGATAAACAGAGTTGAACTGCATATGGTACATATGTTTAGGAAATACAGTTTATTTTTACTGGGCATGCTCATGGTTCTTGCTGTATTGGAGATGCTGGAAAGAAGAGGATGCTTCTTGGGTGAAAACAGCCCGTGTTCTATGTATGAGAACACTGGTCTGAATTTCCCTTCAGAAACTGAGTTAAACCACAGGATCGGTGTCTTCCTACAAGCAATAGTTCATTTCTGTTAAACAAAGTGAATTTTTGGCTCAAATGATTTTACACAGATCAAGAACCAAACACAATTCTCACTATCAACTAAAGACCATTTATTTAATAGGGGCTGTGGTTTGTATCAGTTTCATAAGAATAGTTGAACTAAATATTGTTCGTATGATTAGGAAATACAGTTCTTCTTTTCTGGGCATGCTCATGGTTCTTGCTGTATTGGAGACCCTGGAAAGAAGAGCTTGCTTCTTGCACTAAAACAGAATGTGTTTCATGGATGAGAACACTGGTCTGAATCTCCTTTCAGAAACGGTGTTATACCCCAGGATCTGTGTCTTCTTAAAACCAAGATTTCATTTCTGATAAACCCAGTGAATTTTTGGCTCAAATGATTTTACACAGTTCAAGAACACAACGCGATTCAAAGTATCAACTAAAGAGAATTTATGTAAGAGGACCTGTGGTTTTATCAGTTTCATGAGCAGAGTTGAACTACATAGGGTCCATATGAGTAGGAAACACAGTTCTTCTTTTCTGGGCATGCTCATGGTTCTTGCTGTATTGGAGAACCTGGAAAGAAGTGCTTGCTTCCTGCGTTAAAACGGAGTGTGTTTCATGGATGAGAACACTGGTCTGAATTTCCCTTCTGAAAAGGAGTTAAACCACAGGATCTGTGTCCTCCTACAAGCAAGAGTTCATTTCTGGTAAACCAAGTGAATTTTGGGCTCAAATGATATTACACAATTCATCAACCCAACGCATGTGTCACTATTAACTAAAGAGCATTTATGTATGAGGAGCTGTGGTTTGCATCAATTTCATAAGCAGAGTTGAACTCCATATGATCCCTATGAGTGGAAAACACATTTCTTCTTTTCTGGGCATTCTCATGGTTCTTGCTGTATTGGAAACTATGGAAAGAAGAGCTTGCTTCTTGCGTGAAAACAGAGTGTGTTTCATGGATGAGAACACTGGTCTGTATTTCCCTTCAGGAACGGAGTTAAACCCCAGGATCTGTGTCTTCGTACCACCAAGAGTTCATTTCTATTAAACCCAGTGAATGTTGGGCTCAAAGGATTTTACACAGTTCATCAACCCAACGCTTGTCTCACTATCAACTTAAGAGCATTTATATAAGAGGAGCTGTGGTTTGTATCAGTTTGATAAACAGAGTTGAACTGCATATGGTACATATGTTTAGGAAATACAGTTTATTTTTACTGGGCATGCTCATGGTTCTTGCTGTATTGGAGATGCTGGAAAGAAGAGGATGCTTCTTGGGTGAAAACAGCCCGTGTTCTATGTATGAGAACACTGGTCTGAATTTCTCTTCAGAAACTGAGTTAAACCACAGGATCGGTGTCTTCCTACAAGCAATAGTTCATTTCTGTTAAACAAAGTGAATTTTTGGCTCAAATGATTTTACACAGATCAAGAACCAAACACAATTCTCACTATCAACTAAAGACCATTTATTTAATAGGGGCTGTGGTTTGTATCAGTTCCATAAGCACAGTTGAACTAAATATTGTTCGTATGATTAGGAAATACAGTTCTTCTTTTCTGGGCATGCTCCTGGTTCTTGCTGTATTGGAATCCCTGGAAAGAAGACCTTGCTTCTTGCGTGAAAACAGAGTATGTTTCATGGATGAGAACACTGGTCTGTATTTCCCTTCAGAAACGGAGTTAAACCTCAGGATCTGTGTCCTGCTACAAGGAAGAGTTCATCTCTGGTAAACATAGTGAATTTTTGGGTCAAATGATATTACACAGTTCACCAAACCAATGCGATTCTCACTATTAACTAAAGAGCATTTATGTAAGAGGAGCTGTGGTTTGCATAAGTGTCATAAGCAGAGTTGAACTGCACATGGCCTGTATGAGTAGGAACCACTGTTCTTCTTTTCTGGGCATGCTCATGGTTCTTGCTGTATTGCTACTCTGGAAAGTTGACTTTTCATTTTGTGTGAAAACAGAGTGTGTTTCATGGATGAGAACCCTGGTCTGAATTTCCCTTCAGAAACGGAGTTAAATCTCAGGATCTGTGTCTTCCTACAAGCAAGAATTCATTTCTGGTAAACATAGTGAATTTATGCCTCAAATGATTTTACACAAATCAAGAACCCAACGCAAATCTTACTATCAACTAAAGAGCATTTATGTAAGAGGAGTTGTGGATTGTATCAGTTTCATAATCAGAGTTGAACTAAATATGGTCCCTATGAGTAGGAAACACAGTTCTTCTTTTCTGGGTATGCTCATGGTTCTTGCTCTATTGGAATCCCTGGAAAGAAGAGCTTGCTTCTTGCATGAAAACTGAATGTGTATCATGGATGAGAACACTGGTCTGAATTTCCCTTCAGAAACGGAGTTAAACCCCAGGATCTGTGTCTTTGTACAACCAAGAGTTCATTTCTGTTAAACCCAGTGAATTGTGGGCTCAAATAATTTTACACAGTTCAAGAACACAACGCGATTCAAACTATCAACTAAAGAGCATTTATGTAAGAGGACCTGTGGTTTTATCAGTTTCATGAGCAGAGTTGAACTACATAGGGTCCATATGAGTAGGAAACACAGTTCTTCTTTTCTGGGCATACTCATGGTTCTTGCTGTATTGGAGACAATGGAAAGAAGAGCTTGCTTCTTGCACTAAAACAGAATGTGTTTCATGGATGAGAACACTGGTCTGAATCTCCTTTCAGAAACGGTGTTATACCCCAGGATCTGTGTCTTCATAAAACCAAGAGTTCATTTCTGATAAACCCAGTGAATTGTGGGCTCAAATGATTTTACACATTTCAAGAACACAACGCGATTCAAACTATCAACTAAAGAGCATTTATGTAAGAGGACCTGTGGTTTTATCTGTTTTATGAGCAGAGTTGAACTACATAGGGTCCATATGAGTAGGAAACACACTTATTCTTTTGTGGGCATGCTCATGGTTCTTGCTGTTTTGGAGACCCTGGAAAGAAGTGCTTGCTTCCTGCGATAAAACGGAGTGTGTTTCATGGATGAGAACACTGGTCTGAATTTCCCTTCTGAAAAGGAGTTAAACCACAGCATCTGTGTCCTCCTACAAGCAAGAGTTCATTTCTGGTAAACCAAGTGAATTTTGGGCTCAAATGATATTACACAGTTCATCAACCCAACGCATGTGTCACTATTAACTAAAGAGCATTTATGTATGAGGAGCTGTGGTTTGCATCAATTTCATAAGCAGAGTTGAACTCCATATGATCCCTATGAGTGGAAAACACATTTCTTCTTTTCTGGGCATTCTCATGGTTCTTGCTGTATTGGAAACTATGGAAAGAAGAGCTTGCTTCTTGCGTGAAAACAGAGTGTGTTTCATGGATGAGAACACTGGTCGGTATTTCCCTTCAGGAACAGAGTTAAACCTTAGGATCTGTGTCCTCCTATAAGCAAGAGTTCATTTCTGGTAAACATAATGATTTTTTGGCTCAAACGATTTTACACCGATCAAGAACCCAATGCAAATCTCACTATCAACAAAAGAGCATTTATGTAAGAGGAGCTGTGCTTTGTATCAGTTTCATAACCAGAGTTTAACTAAATATGGTCCCTATGAGTAGCAAACATAGTTCTTCTTTTCTGGGTATGCTCATGGTTCTTGCTGTATTGGAATCCCTGGAAAGAAGAGCTTGTTTCTTGCACGAAAACAGAATGTGTTTCATGGATGAGAACACTGGTCTGAATCTCCTTTCAGAAACAATGTTAAACCCCAGGATCTGTGTCTTTGTAAAACCAAGAGTTCATTTCTGTTAAACCCAGTGAATTTTTGGCTCAAGTGTTTTGACACAGTTCAAGAACACAACGCGATTCAAACTATCAACTAAAGAGCATTTATGTAAGAGGAGCTCTGGTTTTATCAGTTTCATGAGCAGAGTTGAACTCCATAGGGTCCCTATGAGTAGGAAACACAGTTCTTCTTTTCTGGGCATGCTCATGGTTCTTGCTGTATTAGAAACCCTGGAAAGAAGAGCTTGCTTCTTGCATGAAACTATAGTGTGTTTCATGGATGAGAACACTGGTCTGTATTTCCCTTCAGAAACGGAGTTAAACCTCAGGATCTGTGTCCTGCTATAAGCAAGAGTTCATTTCTGGTAAACATAGTGAATTTTTGGCTCAAATGATTTGACACCTATCAAGAACCCAACGCAAATCTCACTATCAACTAAAGAGCATTTATGTAAGAAGAGCTGTGGTTTGTATCAGTTTCATAAGCAGAGTTGAACTCCATATGATCCCTATGATTGGGAAACACAGTTCTTTTCTGGGCATGCTCATGGTTCTTGCTGTATTGGAAACCCTGGAAAGAAGAGCTTGCTTCTTGCATGAAAACAGAATGTGTTTCATGGATGAGAACACTGGTCTGCATTTCCCTTCAGAAATGGAGTTAACCCCAGGATCTGTGTCTTCATACAACCAAGAGTTCATTTCTGTTAAACCCAGTGAATTGTGGGTTCAAATGTTTTTACACAGTTCAAGAACCCAACGCAATTCAAAGTATCAACTAAAGAGCATTTATGTAAGAGGAGCTGTGGTTTTATGAGTTTCATGAGCAGAGTTGAGCTACATAGGGTCATTATGAGTAGGAAACACAGTTCTTTTTTTGTGGGCATGCTCATGGTTCTTGCTGTACTGGAGACCCTGGAAAGAAGAGCTTGCTTCTTGCATGAAAACAGAATGTGTTTCATGGATGAGAACACTGGTCTGAATTTCCTTTCGGAAATGGAGTTAAACCTCAGGATCTGTGTCTTCGTACAAGCAAGAGTTCATTTCTGGTAAACAAAGTGATTTTGGGGCTCAAATGATTTTACACAGTTCACCAAACCAACGCGATTCTCACTATTAACTAAAGAGCATTTATGTAAGAGGAGCTGTGGTTTGCATAAGTGTCATAAGCAGAGTTGAACTGCACATGGCCTATATGAGTAGGAAACACTGTTCTTCTTTTCTGGGCATGCTCATGGTTCTTGCTGTATTGCATACGCTGGAAAGATGACCTTTCACCTTGCATAAAAACAGAGTGTGTTTCATGGATGAGAACCCTGGTCTGAATTTCCCTACAGAAATGGAGTTAAACCACCTGATCTGTGTCTTCCTACAAGCAAGAATTCATTTCTGGTAAACACTGTGAATTTTAGGAACAAATGATTTCACACAGTTCAAGAAAACAACGTGATTCAAACTATCAAGTAAAGAGCATTTATGTAAGAGGAGCTGTGGTTTCATCAGTTTCATAAGCAGAGTTGAACTACATAGGGTCCCTATGAGTAGGAAACCCAGTTCTTCTTTTCTGGGCATGCTCATGGTTCTTGCTTTATTGGAAACCCTGGAAGGAAGAGCTTGCTTCTTGCAGGAAAACAGAGTGTGTTTCATGGATGAGAACACTGGTGTGAATTTCCCTTCAGAAACTGAGTTCAACCACAGGATCGGTGTCTTCCTACAAGCAGGAGTTCATTTCTGGTAAACCAAGTGAATTTTGGTTTCAAATGTTTTTAAGCATTCAAGAACCCAACGCGATTCTCACTATTAACTCAATAGCATTTATGTAAGAGGAGCTGTGGTTTGTATCAGTTTCATAATCAGAGTTGAACTGCATATGGTCCATATGAGTAGGAAACACAGTGCATTTTTACTGGGCATGGTCATGGTTCTTGCTGTATTGGAGATGCTGTGAAGAAGAGGATGCTTATGGGGTGAAAACAGCCCGTGTACTATGGATGAGAACACTGTTCCGAATTTCTCTTCAGAAACTGAGTTAAACCACAGAATCGGGGTCTGCCTACAAGCAAGAGTTCATTTCAGGTAATCCCAGTTAATTTTGGGCTCAGGTGATTTTACACAGTTCACAAACAGAACTCCTTTCTCACTATTAACTAAACAGCATTTATGTAACAGGAGCAGTGGTTTGTATCAGTTTCATAATCATAGTTCAACTAAATATTGTCGGTATGAGTAGGAAATACAGTTCTTCTTTTCTGGGCATGCTCCTGGTTCTTGCTGTATTGGAATCCCTGGAAAGAAGAGGTTGCTCCTTGCATGAAAACAGAATGTGTTTCATGGATGAGAACACCTGTCTGAATTTCCCTTCAGAAACGGAGTTAAACCCCAGGATCTGAATCATCATACAACAAAGAGTTCATTTCTGTTAAACCCAGTGTATTTTGGGCTCATAAGATTTTACACAGTTCATAAACCGAACGCGTGTCTCACTATTAACTAAAGAGCATTTATGTAAGTGCAGCTGTGGTTTGTATCATTTTCATAAGCAGAGTTGAACTCCATATGACCCCTATGAGTGGGAAACACAGTTCTTTTCTGGGCATGCTCATGGCTCTTGCTGTATTGGAAACCCTGGAAAGAAGAGCTTGGTTCTTGCATGAAACCACAGTGTGTTTCATGGATGAGAACACTGGTCTGTATTTCCCTTCAGAAACGGAGTTAAACCTCAGGATCTGTGTCTTGCTACAAGCAAGAGTTCATTTCTGGTAAACATAGTGAATTTTTGGCTCAAATGATTTTACACCGATCAAGAACCCAACGCAAATCTCACTATCAACTAAAGAGCATTTATGTAAGAGGAGTTGTGGATTGTATCAGTTTCATAAGCAGAGTTGAACTAAATATGGTCCCTATGAGTAGGAAACACAGTTCTTCTTTTCTGGGTATGCTCATGGTTCTTGCTCAATTGGAATCCCTGGAAAGAAGAGCTTGCTTCTTGCATGAAAACAGAATGTGTTTCATGGATGAGAACACTGGTCTGAATTTCCCTTCAGAAACGGAGTTAAACCCCAGGATCTGTGTCTTTGTACAACCAAGAGTTCATTTCTGTTAAACCCAGTGAATTGTGGGCTCAAATAATTTTACACAGTTCAAGAACACAACGCGATTCAAACTATCAACTAAAGAGCATTTATGTAAGAGGACCTGTGGTTTTATCAGTTTCATGAGCAGAGTTGAAATACATAGGGTCCATATGAGTAGGAAACACAGTTCTTCTTTTCTGGGCATACTCATGGTTCTTGCTGTATTGGAGACAATGGAAAGAAGAGCTTGCTTCTTGCACTAAAACAGAATGTGTTTCATGGATGAGAACACTGGTCTGAATCTCCTTTCAGAAACGGTGTTATACCCCAGGATCTGTGTCTTCATAAAACCAAGAGTTCATTTCTGATAAACCCAGTGAATTGTGGGCTCAAATGATTTTACACATTTCAAGAACACAACGCGATTCAAACTATCAACTAAAGAGCATTTATGTAAGAGGACCTGTGGTTTTATCTGTTTTATGAGCAGAGTTGAACTACATAGGGTCCATATGAGTAGGAAACGCACTTATTCTTTTGTGGGCATGCTCATGGTTCTTGCTGTTTTGGAGACCCTGGAAAGAAGTGCTTGCTTCCTGCGTTAAAACGGAGTGTGTTTCATGGATGAGAACACTGGTCTGAATTTCCCTTCTGAAAAGGAGTTAAACCACAGCATCTGTGTCCTCCTACAAGCAAGAGTTCATTTCTGGTAAACCAAGTGAATTTTGGGCTCAAATGATATTACACAGTTCATCAACCCAACGCATGTGTCACTATTAACTAAAGAGCATTTATGTATGAGGAGCTGTGGTTTGCATCAATTTCATAAGCAGAGTTGAACTCCATATGATCCCTATGAGTGGAAAACACATTTCTTCTTTTCTGGGCATTCTCATGGTTCTTGCTGTATTGGAAACTATGGAAAGAAGAGCTTGCTTCTTGCGTGAAAACAGAGTGTGTTTCATGGATGAGAACACTGGTCGGTATTTCCCTTCAGGAACAGAGTTAAACCTTAGGATCTGTGTCCTCCTATAAGCAAGAGTTCATTTCTGGTAAACATAATGATTTTTTGGCTCAAACGATTTTACACCGATCAAGAACCCAATGCAAATCTCACTATCAACAAAAGAGCATTTATGTAAGAGGAGCTGTGCTTTGTATCAGTTTCATAACCAGAGTTTAACTAAATATGGTCCCTATGAGTAGCAAACATAGTTCTTCTTTTCTGGGTATGCTCATGGTTCTTGCTGTATTGGAATCCCTGGAAAGAAGAGCTTGTTTCTTGCACGAAAACAGAATGTGTTTCATGGATGAGAACACTGGTCTGAATCTCCTTTCAGAAACAATGTTAAACCCCAGGATCTGTGTCTTTGTAAAACCAAGAGTTCATTTCTGTTAAACCCAGTGAATTTTTGGCTCAAGTGTTTTGACACAGTTCAAGAACACAACGCGATTCAAACTATCAACTAAAGAGCATTTATGTAAGAGGAGCTCTGGTTTTATCAGTTTCATGAGCAGAGTTGAACTCCATAGGGTCCCTATGAGTAGGAAACACAGTTCTTCTTTTCTGGGCATGCTCATGGTTCTTGCTGTATTAGAAACCCTGGAAAGAAGAGCTTGCTTCTTGCATGAAACTATAGTGTGTTTCATGGATGAGAACACTGGTCTGTATTTCCCTTCAGAAACGGAGTTAAACCTCAGGATCTGTGTCCTGCTATAAGCAAGAGTTCATTTCTGGTAAACATAGTGAATTTTTGGCTCAAATGATTTGACACCTATCAAGAACCCAACGCAAATCTCACTATCAACTAAAGAGCATTTATGTAAGAAGAGCTGTGGTTTGTATCAGTTTCATAAGCAGAGTTGAACTCCATATGATCCCTATGATTGGGAAACACAGTTCTTTTCTGGGCATGCTCATGGTTCTTGCTGTATTGGAAACCCTGGAAAGAAGAGCTTGCTTCTTGCATGAAAACAGAATGTGTTTCATGGATGAGAACACTGGTCTGCATTTCCCTTCAGAAATGGAGTTAACCCCAGGATCTGTGTCTTCATACAACCAAGAGTTCATTTCTGTTAAACCCAGTGAATTGTGGGTTCAAATGTTTTTACACAGTTCAAGAACCCAACGCAATTCAAAGTATCAACTAAAGAGCATTTATGTAAGAGGAGCTGTGGTTTTATGAGTTTCATGAGCAGAGTTGAGCTACATAGGGTCATTATGAGTAGGAAACACAGTTCTTTTTTTGTGGGCATGCTCATGGTTCTTGCTGTACTGGAGACCCTGGAAAGAAGAGCTTGCTTCTTGCATGAAAACAGAATGTGTTTCATGGATGAGAACACTGGTCTGAATTTCCTTTCGGAAATGGAGTTAAACCTCAGGATCTGTGTCTTCGTACAAGCAAGAGTTCATTTCTGGTAAACAAAGTGATTTTGGGGCTCAAATGATTTTACACAGTTCACCAAACCAACGCGATTCTCACTATTAACTAAAGAGCATTTATGTAAGAGGAGCTGTGGTTTGCATAAGTGTCATAAGCAGAGTTGAACTGCACATGGCCTATATGAGTAGGAAACACTGTTCTTCTTTTCTGGGCATGCTCATGGTTCTTGCTGTATTGCATACGCTGGAAAGATGACCTTTCACCTTGCATAAAAACAGAGTGTGTTTCATGGATGAGAACCCTGGTCTGAATTTCCCTACAGAAATGGAGTTAAACCACCTGATCTGTGTCTTCCTACAAGCAAGAATTCATTTCTGGTAAACACTGTGAATTTTAGGAACAAATGATTTCACACAGTTCAAGAAAACAACGTGATTCAAACTATCAAGTAAAGAGCATTTATGTAAGAGGAGCTGTGGTTTCATCAGTTTCATAAGCAGAGTTGAACTACATAGGGTCCCTATGAGTAGGAAACCCAGTTCTTCTTTTCTGGGCATGCTCATGGTTCTTGCTTTATTGGAAACCCTGGAAGGAAGAGCTTGCTTCTTGCAGGAAAACAGAGTGTGTTTCATGGATGAGAACACTGGTGTGAATTTCCCTTCAGAAACTGAGTTCAACCACAGGATCGGTGTCTTCCTACAAGCAGGAGTTCATTTCTGGTAAACCAAGTGAATTTTGGTTTCAAATGTTTTTAAGCATTCAAGAACCCAACGCGATTCTCACTATTAACTCAATAGCATTTATGTAAGAGGAGCTGTGGTTTGTATCAGTTTCATAATCAGAGTTGAACTGCATATGGTCCATATGAGTAGGAAACACAGTGCATTTTTACTGGGCATGGTCATGGTTCTTGCTGTATTGGAGATGCTGTGAAGAAGAGGATGCTTATGGGGTGAAAACAGCCCGTGTACTATGGATGAGAACACTGTTCCGAATTTCTCTTCAGAAACTGAGTTAAACCACAGAATCGGGGTCTGCCTACAAGCAAGAGTTCATTTCAGGTAATCCCAGTTAATTTTGGGCTCAGGTGATTTTACACAGTTCACAAACAGAACTCCTTTCTCACTATTAACTAAACAGCATTTATGTAACAGGAGCAGTGGTTTGTATCAGTTTCATAATCATAGTTCAACTAAATATTGTCGGTATGAGTAGGAAATACAGTTCTTCTTTTCTGGGCATGCTCCTGGTTCTTGCTGTATTGGAATCCCTGGAAAGAAGAGGTTGCTCCTTGCATGAAAACAGAATGTGTTTCATGGATGAGAACACCTGTCTGAATTTCCCTTCAGAAACGGAGTTAAACCCCAGGATCTGAATCATCATACAACAAAGAGTTCATTTCTGTTAAACCCAGTGTATTTTGGGCTCATAAGATTTTACACAGTTCATAAACCGAACGCGTGTCTCACTATTAACTAAAGAGCATTTATGTAAGTGGAGCTGTGGTTTGTATCATTTTCATAAGCAGAGTTGAACTCCATATGACCCCTATGAGTGGGAAACACAGTTCTTTTCTGGGCATGCTCATGGCTCTTGCTGTATTGGAAACCCTGGAAAGAAGAGCTTGGTTCTTGCATGAAACCACAGTGTGTTTCATGGATGAGAACACTGGTCTGTATTTCCCTTCAGAAACGGAGTTAAACCTCAGGATCTGTGTCTTGCTACAAGCAAGAGTTCATTTCTGGTAAACATAGTGAATTTTTGGCTCAAATGATTTTACACCGATCAAGAACCCAACGCAAATCTCACTATCAACTAAAGAGCATTTATGTAAGAGGAGTTGTGGATTGTATCAGTTTCATAAGCAGAGTTGAACTAAATATGGTCCCTATGAGTAGGAAACACAGTTCTTCTTTTCTGGGTATGCTCATGGTTCTTGCTCAATTGGAATCCCTGGAAAGAAGAGCTTGCTTCTTGCATGAAAACAGAATGTGTTTCATGGATGAGAACACTGGTCTGAATTTCCCTTCAGAAACGGAGTTAAACCCCAGGATCTGTGTCTTTGTACAACCAAGAGTTCATTTCTGTTAAACCCAGTGAATTGTGGGCTCAAATAATTTTACACAGTTCAAGAACACAACGCGATTCAAACTATCAACTAAAGAGCATTTATGTAAGAGGACCTGTGGTTTTATCAGTTTCATGAGCAGAGTTGAACTACATAGGGTCCATATGAGTAGGAAACACAGTTCTTCTTTTCTGGGCATACTCATGGTTCTTGCTGTATTGGAGACAATGGAAAGAAGAGCTTGCTTCTTGCACTAAAACAGAATGTGTTTCATGGATGAGAACACTGGTCTGAATCTCCTTTCAGAAACGGTGTTATACCCCAGGATCTGTGTCTTCATAAAACCAAGAGTTCATTTCTGATAAACCCAGTGAATTGTGGGCTCAAATGATTTTACACATTTCAAGAACACAACGCGATTCAAACTATCAACTAAAGAGCATTTATGTAAGAGGACCTGTGGTTTTATCTGTTTTATGAGCAGAGTTGAACTACATAGGGTCCATATGAGTAGGAAACACACTTATTCTTTTGTGGGCATGCTCATGGTTCTTGCTGTTTTGGAGACCCTGGAAAGAAGTGCTTGCTTCCTGCGTTAAAACGGAGTGTGTTTCATGGATGAGAACACTGGTCTGAATTTCCCTTCTGAAAAGGAGTTAAACCACAGCATCTGTGTCCTCCTACAAGCAAGAGTTCATTTCTGGTAAACCAAGTGAATTTTGGGCTCAAATGGTATTACACAGTTCATCAACCCAACGCATGTGTCACTATTAACTTAAGAGCATTTATGTATGAGGAGCTGTGGTTTGCATCAATTTCATAAGCAGAGTTGAACTCCATATGATCCCTATGAGTGGAAAACACATTTCTTCTTTTCTGGGCATTCTCATGGTTCTTGCTGTATTGGAAACTATGGAAAGAAGAGCTTGCTTCTTGCGTGAAAACAGAGTGTGTTTCATGGATGAGAACACTGGTCGGTATTTCCCTTCAGGAACAGAGTTAAACCTTAGGATCTGTGTCCTCCTATAAGCAAGAGTTCATTTCTGGTAAACATAATGATTTTTTGGCTCAAACGATTTTACACCGATCAAGAACCCAATGCAAATCTCACTATCAACAAAAGAGCATTTATGTAAGAGGAGCTGTGCTTTGTATCAGTTTCATAACCAGAGTTTAACTAAATATGGTCCCTATGAGTAGCAAACATAGTTCTTCTTTTCTGGGTATGCTCATGGTTCTTGCTGTATTGGAATCCCTGGAAAGAAGAGCTTGTTTCTTGCACGAAAACAGAATGTGTTTCATGGATGAGAACACTGGTCTGAATCTCCTTTCAGAAACAATGTTAAACCCCAGGATCTGTGTCTTTGTAAAACCAAGAGTTCATTTCTGTTAAACCCAGTGAATTTTTGGCTCAAGTGTTTTGACACAGTTCAAGAACACAACGCGATTCAAACTATCAACTAAAGAGCATTTATGTAAGAGGAGCTCTGGTTTTATCAGTTTCATGAGCAGAGTTGAACTCCATAGGGTCCCTATGAGTAGGAAACACAGTTCTTCTTTTCTGGGCATGCTCATGGTTCTTGCTGTATTAGAAACCCTGGAAAGAAGAGCTTGCTTCTTGCATGAAACTATAGTGTGTTTCATGGATGAGAACACTGGTCTGTATTTCCCTTCAGAAACGGAGTTAAACCTCAGGATCTGTGTCCTGCTATAAGCAAGAGTTCATTTCTGGTAAACATAGTGAATTTTTGGCTCAAATGATTTGACACCTATCAAGAACCCAACGCAAATCTCACTATCAACTAAAGAGCATTTATGTAAGAAGAGCTGTGGTTTGTATCAGTTTCATAAGCAGAGTTGAACTCCATATGATCCCTATGATTGGGAAACACAGTTCTTTTCTGGGCATGCTCATGGTTCTTGCTGTATTGGAAACCCTGGAAAGAAGAGCTTGCTTCTTGCATGAAAACAGAATGTGTTTCATGGATGAGAACACTGGTCTGCATTTCCCTTCAGAAATGGAGTTAACCCCAGGATCTGTGTCTTCATACAACCAAGAGTTCATTTCTGTTAAACCCAGTGAATTGTGGGTTCAAATGTTTTTACACAGTTCAAGAACCCAACGCAATTCAAAGTATCAACTAAAGAGCATTTATGTAAGAGGAGCTGTGGTTTTATGAGTTTCATGAGCAGAGTTGAGCTACATAGGGTCATTATGAGTAGGAAACACAGTTCTTTTTTTGTGGGCATGCTCATGGTTCTTGCTGTACTGGAGACCCTGGAAAGAAGAGCTTGCTTCTTGCATGAAAACAGAATGTGTTTCATGGATGAGAACACTGGTCTGAATTTCCTTTCGGAAATGGAGTTAAACCTCAGGATCTGTGTCTTCGTACAAGCAAGAGTTCATTTCTGGTAAACAAAGTGATTTTGGGGCTCAAATGATTTTACACAGTTCACCAAACCAACGCGATTCTCACTATTAACTAAAGAGCATTTATGTAAGAGGAGCTGTGGTTTGCATAAGTGTCATAAGCAGAGTTGAACTGCACATGGCCTATATGAGTAGGAAACACTGTTCTTCTTTTCTGGGCATGCTCATGGTTCTTGCTGTATTGCATACGCTGGAAAGATGACCTTTCACCTTGCATAAAAACAGAGTGTGTTTCATGGATGAGAACCCTGGTCTGAATTTCCCTACAGAAATGGAGTTAAACCACCTGATCTGTGTCTTCCTACAAGCAAGAATTCATTTCTGGTAAACACTGTGAATTTTAGGAACAAATGATTTCACACAGTTCAAGAAAACAACGTGATTCAAACTATCAAGTAAAGAGCATTTATGTAAGAGGAGCTGTGGTTTCATCAGTTTCATAAGCAGAGTTGAACTACATAGGGTCCCTATGAGTAGGAAACCCAGTTCTTCTTTTCTGGGCATGCTCATGGTTCTTGCTTTATTGGAAACCCTGGAAGGAAGAGCTTGCTTCTTGCAGGAAAACAGAGTGTGTTTCATGGATGAGAACACTGGTGTGAATTTCCCTTCAGAAACTGAGTTCAACCACAGGATCGGTGTCTTCCTACAAGCAGGAGTTCATTTCTGGTAAACCAAGTGAATTTTGGTTTCAAATGTTTTTAAGCATTCAAGAACCCAACGCGATTCTCACTATTAACTCAATAGCATTTATGTAAGAGGAGCTGTGGTTTGTATCAGTTTCATAATCAGAGTTGAACTGCATATGGTCCATATGAGTAGGAAACACAGTGCATTTTTACTGGGCATGGTCATGGTTCTTGCTGTATTGGAGATGCTGTGAAGAAGAGGATGCTTATGGGGTGAAAACAGCCCGTGTACTATGGATGAGAACACTGTTCCGAATTTCTCTTCAGAAACTGAGTTAAACCACAGAATCGGGGTCTGCCTACAAGCAAGAGTTCATTTCAGGTAATCCCAGTTAATTTTGGGCTCAGGTGATTTTACACAGTTCACAAACAGAACTCCTTTCTCACTATTAACTAAACAGCATTTATGTAACAGGAGCAGTGGTTTGTATCAGTTTCATAATCATAGTTCAACTAAATATTGTCGGTATGAGTAGGAAATACAGTTCTTCTTTTCTGGGCATGCTCCTGGTTCTTGCTGTATTGGAATCCCTGGAAAGAAGAGGTTGCTCCTTGCATGAAAACAGAATGTGTTTCATGGATGAGAACACCTGTCTGAATTTCCCTTCAGAAACGGAGTTAAACCCCAGGATCTGAATCATCATACAACAAAGAGTTCATTTCTGTTAAACCCAGTGTATTTTGGGCTCATAAGATTTTACACAGTTCATAAACCGAACGCGTGTCTCACTATTAACTAAAGAGCATTTATGTAAGTGGAGCTGTGGTTTGTATCATTTTCATAAGCAGAGTTGAACTCCATATGACCCCTATGAGTGGGAAACACAGTTCTTTTCTGGGCATGCTCATGGCTCTTGCTGTATTGGAAACCCTGGAAAGAAGAGCTTGGTTCTTGCATGAAACCACAGTGTGTTTCATGGATGAGAACACTGGTCTGTATTTCCCTTCAGAAACGGAGTTAAACCTCAGGATCTGTGTCTTGCTACAAGCAAGAGTTCATTTCTGGTAAACATAGTGAATTTTTGGCTCAAATGATTTTACACCGATCAAGAACCCAACGCAAATCTCACTATCAACTAAAGAGCATTTATGTAAGAGGAGTTGTGGATTGTATCAGTTTCATAAGCAGAGTTGAACTAAATATGGTCCCTATGAGTAGGAAACACAGTTCTTCTTTTCTGGGTATGCTCATGGTTCTTGCTCAATTGGAATCCCTGGAAAGAAGAGCTTGCTTCTTGCATGAAAACAGAATGTGTTTCATGGATGAGAACACTGGTCTGAATTTCCCTTCAGAAACGGAGTTAAACCCCAGGATCTGTGTCCTCGTACAACCAAGAGTTCATTTTTGTTAAACCCAGTGAATTGTGGGCTCAAATAATTTTACACAGTTCAAGAACCCAACGCGATTCAAACTATCAACTAAAGAGCATTTATGTAAGAGGAGCTGTGGTTTTATGAGTTTCATGAGCAGAATTGAACTACATAGGGTCCCTATGAGTAGGAAACACAGTTCTTCTTTTCTGGGCATGCTCATGGTTCTTGCTGTATTGGAGACCCTGGAAAGAAGAGCTTGCTTCCTGCGTTAAAACTGAGTGTGTTTCATGGATGAGAACATTTGTCTGAATTTCCATTCAGAAACGGAGTTAAACTACAGGATCTGTGTGTTCCTACAAGCAAGAGTTAATTTCTGGTAAACAAAGTGAATTTTGGCCTCAAATGATTTTACACAGTTCACCAAACCAACGCGATTCTCCCTATTAATTAAAGAGCATTTATGTAAGAGGAGCTGTGGTTTGTATAAGTTTCATAAGCAGAGTTTTACTGCACATGGCCTGTATGAGTAGTAAACACAGTTTTCTTTTCTGGGCGTTCTTCTGGTTCGTGCTGTATTGTTATCCCTGGAAATAAGTGCTTGCATATTGCCTGAAATCAGAATGTGTTTCATGGATGAGAACACTGGTCTGAATTTGCCTTCAGAGACAGAGTTAAACCTCAGGATCTGTGTCCTCCTACATGCATCAGTTCATTTCTGGTAAACATAGTGAATTTTTGGCTCAAATGATTTTACACAGATCAAGAACCCAACGCAATTCTCAATATCAACTAAAGAGCATTTATGTAAGAGTGGCTGTGCTTTGCATTAGTTTCATAAGCAGAGGTGAACTATTTTTGGTCCCTATGAGTAGGAAACAGAGTTTTTCTGTTCTGGGCATGCTCATGGTTCTTGCTGTATTGGAGTCCATGGAAAGAAGACCTTGCTTCTTGCGTGAAAATAGAGTGTGTTTCATGGATGAGAACACTGGTCTGAATTTCCATTCAGAAAAGGATTTAAACCACAGGATCTGTGTCTTCCTACAAACAAGAGTTCATTTCTGTTAAACCCAGTGAATTTTGGGCTCAAGTGATTTTCAACCGTTCACAAACCCAACACCTTTCTGACTATTAACTAAGGACCATTTATGTAAGAGGAACTGTGGTTTGTATCATTTTCATAAGCAGAGTTGAGCTAAATATGGTCCGTATGAGTAGGATATACAGTTATTTTTTTCTGGGCATGCTCATGGTTTTTCCTGTATTTTAGACGCTTGAAAGAAGAGCTTGCTTCCTGCGTTAAAACAGCGTGTGTTTCTTGGATAAAAACACTGGTTGAATTTCCCTTCAGAAACGGAGTTAAAGCACAGGATCTGTGTCTTCCGACAAGCAAGAGTTCATTTCTGTTAAACTGAGTGAATTTTGGGCTCAAATGATTTTACACAGTTCACAAACACAACTCGATTCTCACTATTAACTAAAGAGTATTTATGTAAGAGGAGCTTTGGTTTGTATCAGTTTCATAAGCATAGTTGAACTGCATATGGTCCTTATGAGTAGAAAACGCAGTTCTTCTTTTCTGGGTATGCTCATGGTTCTTGCTGTATTGGAATCCCTGGAAAGAAGAGCTTGCTTCTTGTGTGAAAACAGAATGTGTTTCATGGATGAGAACACTGGTCTGAATTTTGCTTCAGAAACAGAGTTAAACCCCAGGATCTGTGTCCTCCTGCAACCAAGAGTTCATTTCTGGTAAACCCAGTGAATTTTGGGCTCAAGTGATTTTATACAGTTCACGAACCCAACTCCATTCTCACTATTAACTAAAGAGCATTTATGTAAGAGGACCTGTGGTTTGTATCAGTTTAATAATCAGAGTTCAACTGTGTATGGTCCATATGAGTAGGAAACACAGTTCATTTTTACTGGGCATGCTCCTTGTTGTTGCTGTATTGGAGACCATGAAAAGAAGAGCCTGCTTCCTGCGTTAAAACAGAGTGTGTTTCATAGATGAGAACACTGGTCTGAATTTCCTTCAGAAACTTAGTTAAAGCACAGGATCTGTGTCTTCCGACAAGCAAGAGTTCATTTCTGGTAAACAGAGTGAATTTTGGGCTCAAATGATTTTACACAGTTCACGAATCCAACGCGATTCTCACTATTAACTAAAGAGTATTTATGTAAGAGGAGCTGTGGTTTGTATCATTTTCATAAGCAGAGTTGAACTGCATATAGTCCCTATGAGTAGGAAACACAGTTTTTCTTGACTGGGCATGCTCATGGTTCTTGCTTTATTGGAGACCCTGGAAAGAAGGCCTTGCTTCTTCAGTGAAAACAGAGTGTGTTTCATGGATGAGAAATGACTTCTTGCTTGTAAGAGGACACAGATCCTGGGGTTTAACTCTGTTTCTGAAGGGAAATTCAGACCGGAGTTTTTATCCATGAAACTCACTCTGTTTTAACGCAAGAAGCAGTCTATTTCAACTCTGCCTATGAACCTGATAAAAACCACAGCTCCTCATACATAAATGCTCTTTAGTTAATAGTGAGAAACGTGTTGGTTTCATGAATTGTGCAAATTTATTTAAGCCCAAAATTCACCGGGTTTACCAGAAATGAACTCTTGCTTGTAGGAAGACACAGATCCTGGGGTTTAACTCTGTTTCTGAAGGGAAATTCAGACCAGAGTTTTTATCCATGAAACTCACTCTGTTTTAACGCAAGAAGCAGTCTCTTCTTTCCAGCGTCTCCAATACAACAAGAACCATATTCATGCCCCGAAAAAAAAATTGTGTTCCCTACTCATACAGACCATATGTAGTTCAACTCTGCTTATGAAACTGATACAAACCCCAGCTCCTCTTACAAAAATGCTCTTTAGTTAAAAGTGAGAAATGCGTTGGGTTCGGGAAATTTGTAAAATTCATTTGAGACCAAAATTCAGTGGGTTTACCAGAAATGAACTCTTGCTTGTAGGCACACACACCCTGGGGTTTAACTCCGTTTCTGAAGGGAAATTAATGCCAGAGTTACCATCCATGAAACACACCCTGATTTATGTCACGAAGCATCCTCTTCTTTCCAGCATCTCCAATACAGCAAGAACTATGAGAATGCTCAGAAAAAAAGAACTGTGTTTCTTGATCATAAGGACCGTAACTAGTTCAACTCTGCTTATAAAACTGATACAAACCACAGCTCCTCTTACATAAATGCTCTTTAGTTAATAGTGAGAATTGCGTTCTTTTCGTGAATTTTGTTAATTTATTTGAGCCCAAATTTCACTGGATTCACCATGAATAAACTCTTGCTTGTAGGAAGACACAGATCCAGGAGTTTAACTCCGTTTCTGAAGGGAAATTCATACCAGAGTTCTCATCCCTGAAAAACACTCTTTTTTAAGGCAAGTAGCAACCTCTTCTTTCCATCGTCTCCTATACAGCAAGAACCATGAGCATGATCAGAAAAAAAGAACTGTGTTTCCTATTCATACAGACCATATCTAGTTCAATCCTGCCCATGAACCTGATTCAAACCAAAGCTCCTCTTACACAAATGCTCTTTAGTTAATAGTGATAGATGTGTTTGGTTCAGGAACTGTGTAAAACTAATTTGAGTCCAAAATTCTGTGGGTTTAACAGAAATCAACTCCAGCCTGTAGGAACACACAGATCCTTGGTTTTAACTCCATTTCTGAAGCGAAATTCAGACCAGAGTTCTCATCCATGAAACACACTCTGTTTTATAGCAAGAAGCATGGTTTTCCTAATCGAGTCTCCAATAGAGCATGAACAATGAGCTTGCCTAGAATAAAAGAACTACGTTTTCTACTCATATGATTCATATGTAGTTCCACTGTGCTTATGAAACTGATACAAAGCACACCTACGTTGACATAAATGCTCTTTAGTTAATAGTGAGAAACTCGTTGGGTTTGTGAAGTGTGTAAAATCAGTTGAGCCCAAAATTCACTGTGTTTTCCAGAAATGAATTCTTGCTTGTAGGAACACACAGATCCTGGGGTTTAACTCTGTTTCTGAAGGGAAATTCAGACCAGAGTTCTCATCCCTGAAACACCTACTGTTTTAAAGCAAGAAGCATCCGCTTCTTTCCAGAGTCTAGAACACAGCAAGAACCATGAGCATGTTGAGAAAAAAAGAACGGTGTTTCCTACTCATATGGACCATATCTAGTTCAACTCTGCTCATGAACCTGATATAAAGCACAGCTCCTCTTATATAAATGCTCTTTAGTTAATAGTTACAAAAGCGTTAGGTTCGGAACTGTGTAAAACTCATTTGAGCCAAAAATTCAGTAGGTTTACCAGAAATGAACTCTTGGTTGTAGGAACACACTGTTCCTGGGGTTTAACTCCATTTCAGAAGGGAAATTCAGACCAGAGTTCTCATCCATGAAACACACTCTGTTTAATGCAAGAAGCATCCTCTTCGTTCCAGCGTCTCCAATACAGCAAAAACCATATGCATGCCCAGAAAAAAAGAACTGTGTATCCTACTCATGAGGACCATATCTAGTTCAAGTCTGCTTATGAAACTGATACAAACCCCAGATCCACTTACATAAATGCTCTTTAGTTAATAGTGAGAAAGCTTAGGATTCTTGAACTTTGTAAGTTGCTTTGAGCCCAAAATACTGTGGGTTTACCAGAAATGAAATCTTGCTTGTAGCAACACACAGATGCTGGGGTTTAACTCCAGTACTGAAGGGAAATTCAGACCAGAGTTCTCATCCATGAAACACACTCTGTTTTAACGCAAGAAGCATGCTCTTCCTAACAGAGTCTCCAATACAGCAAAACCCATGAGCATTACTAGAAAAAAAGAACTGTGTTTCCTACTCATAAGGACCATATGTAGTTCCACTCTCCATATGAAACTGATACAAACCACAGCATCTTTTACATAAATGCTCTTTAGTTCATAGTTAGAAACTCGTTGGGTTCGTGAACTGTGTAAAATCAGTTGAACCCAAAATTCACTGTGTTTACCAGAAATGAACTCTTGCTTGTAGGAAGACACACACCCTGGGTTGAACTCGGTTTCTGAGGCGATATTCAGACCTGTGTTCTCATCCATGAAATCCACGCAGTTTTAAGGCAGGAAACATGTTCTTCTTCCCGCATCTCCAATACAGTGAGAACAATGAGCGTGCCCAGAAAAAGAGAACTGTGTGTCCTACTCATAAGGAACATATCTAGTTCAACTCTTATTATGTAACAGATACAATTCACAGCTCCTCTTACATAAATGCTCTTTAGTTAATAGTGAGAAACGGGTAGGTTTCATGAACTTTGTAAATACATTTGAGTCCAAAATTCAGTTGGTTAACCTGAAATGATCTCTTGCATGTAGCAACACACAGATCCTGAGTTTTAACTCCGCTTCTGTAGAGAAATTGAGACAAGTGTTCTAATCCCTGAAATACCCCCTGTTTTCAGGCAAGAAGCATCCTCTTCTTACCAGCATCTCTAATACAGCAAGAACAACGAGCATGACCTGAAAAAAAGAACTGTGTTTCCTACTCATACAGACCATATCTAGTTCAACTCTGCTTATGAAACTGATACAAACCCCAGCTCCTCATACATAAATGCTCTTTAGTTAATAGTGAGAAATGCGTAGGTTTCGTGAACTGTGTAAATTCATTTGAGCACAAAATTCACTGGGTTTAGCAGAAATGAACTCTTGCTTGTAAGAACACACAGATCCTGTGGTTTTACTCCATTTCTGAAGGGAAATTCAGACCAGAGTTGTCATCCATGAAACACACTCTGTTTTAATTTAAGAGACATCCTCTTCTTTCCCGATTCTCCAATACAGCAAGAAATATGAGCATGCCCAGAAAAAAAGAACTGTGTTTCCTAATCATATGAACCAAATCGAGTTCAATTCTGCATATGAAAGTGATACAAACCACAGCTCCTCTTAAATAAGTGCTCTATACTTAATAATGAGAAAAGCCTTTTGTTCGGGACCTGTGTAAAATTCTTTTGAGCCCAAATGTCAGTGGGTTTACCAGAAATGACTCTTGCTTGTAGGTACACACAGATCCTGGGGTTTAACTCCATTTCTGAAGGGAAATTCAGACCAGAGTTCTCATCCATGAAACACATGCTGTTTTAACGCAAGAAGCATGCTCTTCCTAACAGATTCTTCAAAACAGCAAGATCCATGAGCATTCCCAGAAAAAAGAACTGTGTTTCCTACTCATATGGACATTATCTAGTTCAACTCTGCTTATGAAACTGGTACAAACAATAGCTCCTCTTACATAAATGCTCTTTAGTTAATAGTGAGAAACACGTTGGTTCCATAAACTGTGTAAATTCATTTGAGCCCAAAATCCACTGGGATTACCAGAAATGAACTCTTGCTTGTAGGAAGAAATAGATCCTGGGGATTGTCTAAGTTTCTGAAGGCAAATTCAGACCAGTGTTCTCATCCATGAAGCACAGGTTGTTTTAAGGCAAGAAGCAAGCTATTCTTTCCAGCCTCTCCAATACAGCAAGAACAATGAGCATGCCCAAAAAAAAGAACAGTGTTTCCACTCATATGGACCATATCCAGTACAACTCTGCTCATGAACCTGATACAAACCACAGCTCCTCTTACATAAATGCTCTGTAGTTAATAATGACCAAAGCGTTTGGTTCGGGAACTGTGTAAAACTCATTTGAGACCAAAATTCAGTGTGTTCACCAGAAATGAACTCTCGCTTGTAGGTACACACAGATCCTGGGATTTAACTCCGTTTGTGTAGGGAAATTCAGACCAGAGTTCTCATCCATGAACACACTCTGTTTTAACACAAGAAGCATGCTCTTCCTAACAGATTCTTCAAAACTGCAAGAACCATGAGCATGCATAGAAAAAAAGAACTATGTTTCCTACTCATACGGACCATATGTAGTTACACTCTGCTTATGAAACTGATACAAACCACAGCTCTACTTACATAAATGCTCTTTACTTAATAGTGAGAAATTAGTTGGGTTCCTGATCGGTGTAAAATCATTTAGTTAACCTCAAGTGAACTCTTGGTTCTAGGAAGACACATATCCTGAGGTTTAACTCCGTTTCTGTGGGAAAATCAGACCAGTGTTCTCATCCATGAAACACACGCTGTTTTAAGGCAAGAAGCATGTACTTCTTTCCAGCATCTCCAATACAGCAAGAACCATGAGCATGCACAGAAAAAAGAACTGTGTTTCCTACTCATACGGACCACATCTAGTTCAACTCTGCCTATGAAAATGATACAAACCACAGTTCCTCTTACATAAATGCTCTTTATTTGGTAGGGAGAAAAGCGTTGGGTACGGGAACTGTGTAAAATTCATTTGAGCCCAAAATTCAGTGAGTTTACCAGAAATGAACCCTTGCGTGTAGGAACACAGTGATCCTGGGCTTTAACTCCGTTTCTGAAGGGAAATTCTGAGCAGAGATCTCATCCATGAAACGCACTGTGTTTTAATGCAAAAAGCATGTTAATCCTAGCAGAGTCTCCAATACAGGAAGAACCATCTGCATGTTCAGAAAAAAAGAACTGTGTGCCCTATTCAAAGGGACAATATCTACTTCAACTATGCTTATGAAACTGATACAAACCCCAGCTCCTCTGACATAAATGTGCTTTACTTAATAGTGAGAAACGCGTAGGTTTCATGAACTGTGTAAATTCATTTGAGCCCAAAATTCACTGGGTTTACCAGAAATGAACTCTTGTTTGTAAGCAGACACAGATAGTGGGGTTTAACTCTGTTTCTTAAGGGAAATTCACACCAGAGTTGTCATGCATGAAACACACTCTGTTCGCAGGCAAGAAGCATCCTCTTTTTCCAGTATCTCCAATACACCAAGAACCATGAGCATGCCCAGAAAAAAAAGAACTGTGTTTCCTAATCATACGGACCATATATAGGTCAACTCTGCTTATGAAACTGATTCAAACCACAGGTCTTCTTACATAAATGCTCTTTAGTTAATAGTGAGAAAAGCATTGCTTCGGGAACTGTGTAAAACATATTTGAGCCCCAAAATCAGTTGGTTTACCTGAAATGAACTCTTGCTTGTAGATGCACACAGATCATGGGGTTTAACTCCATTTCTGAAGGGAAATTCAGACCAGAGTTCTCATCCCTGAAACATGGTCTGTTATAAAGGAAGAAACATCCCCTTCTTTCCAGCGTCTCCAATACAGCAAGAACCATGAGCATGCCCAGAAAAAAAGCACAGTGTTTCCTACTCATATGGACCATATATTGTTCAACTCTGCTCATGAACCTCATAAAACCACAGCTCCTCTTACATAAATGCTCTTTAGTTAATAGTGAGAATAGCATTTGGTTCAGGAACTGTGTAAAACTCATTTGAGCCCAAAATTCTGTGGGTTTACCTGAAATGAACTCTTGCTTGTAGTAACACACAGATCCTGGTGTTTAACTCCATTTCTGAAGGGAAATTCAGACCAGAGTTCTCATCCTGAAACACACTATGTTTGACGCAAGACGCATGCTCTTCCTAACAGAGTCTCCAATACAGCAAGAACCATGAGCATGCCCAGAAAAAAAGAACTGTGTTTCCTACTCATACAGACCATATATAGTTCAACTCTACTTATGAAAATGATACTAACCACAGCTCCACTTACATAAATGCTCTTTAGTTAATTGTGAGAATCGCGTTGGGTTCGTGAACTGTGTTAATTAATTTGAGCCAAAAATTCACTGAGTTTACCAGAAATGAACTCTTGCTTGTAGGAACACACAGATCCTGGTGTTTAACTCCATTTCTGAAGGGAAATTTAGACCAGAGTTCTCATCCCTGAAACACACTCTGTTTTAAGTCAAGCAGCATCCTCTTCTTTCCATCGTCTCCAATACAGCAAGAAATATGAGCATGCTCTGAAAAAAAGAACTGTGTTTCCTACTCATATGGGCGATATCTAGTTCAACTCTGCTCATGAACCTGATACAAACCACTGCTCCTCTTACATAAATGATCTTTAGTTAATAGTGACAAAAGCGTTTGGTTTAGGAACTGTGTAAAACTCATTTGAGCCCAAAATTCAGAGGGTTTACCAGAAATGATCTCTTGCTTGAGGGTACATACAGATCCTGGGATTTAACTCCGTTTCTGAAGGAAAATTCAGACAAGTATTCCCATCCATGAAACACACTCTATTTTAACGCAGGAAGCAAACTCTTCTTTCCAGAGTCTCCAATACAGCAAGAAATATGAGCATGCCAAGGAAAAAAGAACTATGTTTCCTACTCATATGGACCATATGTAGATCGACTCTGCTTATGAAACTCTTGCAAACAACAGCTTCCCTTATATAAGTGTTCTTTAGTTAATAGTGAGAAATTCCCAGGGGTCGTGAACTGTGTAAAATTAGTTGAGCCCAAAATTCACTGGGTTTACCAGAAATGATCTCTTGCTTGTAAGAAGTCACAGATCCTGGGTTTTAACCCAGTTTTGGAAGGGAAATTCAGACCAGTGTTGTCATCCACGAAAAACACTCTGTTTTCACTCAAGAAGCAAGCTCTTCTTTCCAGCCTCTCCAATACAACAGGAAACATGATCATGCCCAGAAAAAAAGAACTGTGTTTCCTAATCATAGGGACCATATCTAGCTCAACTCTGCTTATGAAACTGGTACAAAATAAAGCTCCTCTTATATAAATGCTCTTTAGTTAATAGTGAGAAACGTGTTGGTTTCGTGAACTCTTTAAATTCATTTGAGCCCAAAATTCACTGGGTTTAACAGAAATGAACTCTTGTTTGTCAGTAGACACAGATACTGCGGTTTATCTCCGTTTCTGAAGGGAAATTCAGACCAGAGTTATCATGCATGAAACACACTCTGTTTGCCGGCAAAAAGCATCCTCTTTTTCCACCGTCTCCAATACACCAAGAACCATTAGCATGCCCAGAAAAAAAAAGAACTGTGTTTCCTAATCATATGGACCATATATAGGTCAACACTGCTTATGAAACTGATACAAAAAACAGCTCCTCTTAGATAAATCCTCTTTAGTAAATAGTGAGAAACGCTTTGGGTTCTTAAACTGTGTTAATCATTTGAGCCCAAAATTCACTGGGTTTACCAGGAATGAACATTTGCTTGTAGGAAGACACAAATCCTGGAGTTTACCTCCGTTTCTGATCCGAAATTTAGACCAGAGTTTTCATACCTGAATCACACTCTGTTTTAAGGCAAGAAGCAACCTCTTCTTTCCAGCGCTTTCAATAAAGCAAGAGCCATGAGCATGCCCAGAAAAAAAGAACTGTGTTTCCTACTCATAAGGACCACATCTAGTACAACTCTGCCTATGAACCTGATACAAACCACAGCTCCTCTTACATAAATTCTATTTAGTTAATATTGAGAAACGCGTTGGTTTCATGAACTGTGTTAATTAATTTGAGCCCAAATTTCACAGGGTTTACCAGAAATGAACTCTTGCTTGTAGGAAGACACAGATCCTTGGGTGTAACTCAATTTCTGAAGTGAAATTCAGACGAGTTTATTCATCCAAAAAACACATGCTTTTTTAACTCAAGAAGCATGATCTTCTTTCCAGATTCTCCAATAAAGATAGTAACTTGAACTTGCCTAGATAAAAAAGAACTGTGTTTCCTACTCATACAGACCATATGTAGTTCAATTATGATTGTTAAACTGATAAAAACCACAACTTCTCTTACAAAAATGCTCTTTAGTTAATAGTAAGAAACACGTTGATTTCCTGAACTGGGTAAAATCATTTGAGACCAATTATCACTCGGTTCACCAGAAATAAACTCTTGCTTATAGGAACACCGAGATCCTGGGGTTTAACTTCAAGTCTGAAGGGAAATTCAGACCAGAGTTCTCATCCCTTCAACACACTCTGTTTTTCAAGAAGCATCCTCTTCTTTCCAGCGTTTTCAATAAAGCAAGACCCATGAGCATGCCCAGAAAAAAAGAACTGTGTTTCCTACTCATAAGGACCACATCTAGTTCAACTCTGCCTATGAACCTGATACAAACCACAGCTCCTCTTACATAAATTCTATTTAGTTAATATTGAGAAACGTGTTGGTTTCATGAACTGTGTTAATTGATTTGAGCCCAAAATTCAGTGGGTTTACCAGAAATGAACTCTTGCTTGTAGGAACACAGATCCTGGAGTTTAACTCCATTTCTGAAGGGAAATTCAGACCAGTGTTCTCATCCATGCAACACTTGCTGTTGAAATACTAGAAGGAAGTTCTTCTAGCGTCTCCAATACAGCAAGAAATATGAGCATGCCCACAAAAAAAGAACTATATTTCCTACTCATACGGATCATATGTAGATCCACTTTGCTTATGAACCTGATACAAACCACAGCTCCTCTTACATAAATGCTCTTTAGTTAATAGCGAGAAAAGTGTTGGGTTCGTGAACTGTGTAAAATCATTTGAGACCAAATTTCACTGGGTTCACCAGAAATAAACTCTTGCTTGTCGGAAGACACAGATCCTGGAGTTTAACTCCATTTCTAAATGGAAATTCAATCCAGTGTTCTCATCTATTTAAAAACGTTCTGTTTTACCCCAAGAGGCAAGCTCTTCTTTCCAGCATCTCCGATACAGCAAGAAACATGAGCATGGCCAGAAAAAGAGAACTGTGTTTCCTGCTCACACAGACAATATGTGTTTCAACTCTGCATATGAAACTGACACAAACCACAGCTCCTCTTACATAAATGCTCTTTAGTTAATAGGGAGATACGCGTTCGTTTCATGAACTGTGTAAATTCATGTGAGCCCAAAATTCACTGACATTACAAGGAATGAACTCTTGCTTGTAGGAACTCACAGACGCTGGGGTTTAACTCCGTTTCTGAAGCGAAATTCAGTCCAGTGTTCTCATCCATGAAACACACTCGGTTTTAACGCAAGAAGCAATCTCTTCTTTCCAGAGTCTCCAATAGAGCCAGAAATATGAGCATGATCAGAAAAAATGAACTGTGTTTCCTACTCGTATTGACCATATCGAGTGCCACTCTGTTACGAAACTGATACAATTCAATTCTTCTCTTACATAAATGCTCTTTAGTTAATAGTGAGAAGGGCGTTTGTTTCGGGAACTGTGTAAAACTCATTTGAGCCCAAAATCAGTGGGTTTACCAGAAATGAACTCTTGCTTGTAGGAAGAAACAGATCCTGGGATTCAACTCCGTTTATGAAGGGAAATTCGGACCATAGTTCTCATCCATGAAACACACACTGTTTAACGCAAGAAGCAATCTCTTCTTTCCAGAGTCTCCAATACAGCAAGAAATATGAGCATGCCCAGATAAACAGAACTGTGTTTCCTTCTCATACGGACCATATGTAGTACAACTCTGCATATGAAACTGGTACAAACCACAGCTCCTCTTACATAAATGCTTTTTTCTTAATAGTGAGAAACTCATTGGGTTCATGAACCGTGTAAAATCAGTTGACCCCAATATTCAGTGGGCCTACCTGAAATGAACTCTTGCTTGTAGGAAGAAACAAATTCTGGGGTTTAACTCCGTTTCTGAATGGAAATTCAGACCAGAGTTCTGATCCATGTAACACACTCTGTTTTAACATAAGAAGCATGCTCTTCCTAACAGAGTCTCCAATACAGCAAGAATCATGAGCATGCCCAGAAAAAGGAACTTGTTTCCTAATCAAACAGACCATATATAGTTCAACACTGCTTATGAAACTGATACAAATCACAGCCCCTCTTAAATAAATTCTCTTTAGTTAATTATGAGAAACGCGTTGGTTTCATAAACTTTGTAAATTCATTTGAGCCCAAAATTCACTGGGTTTACAAGAAATTAACTCTTGCTTGTAGGAACACAAAGATCCTGGGGTTTAACTCCGTTTCTGAAGCAAAATTCAGACCAGTGTTCTCATCCCTGGAACACTCTCTGTATTCAGGCAAGAAGCATCCTATTCTTTCCAGCGTCTCTAATACAGCAAGAACTATGATCATGCTCAGAAAAAAAGAACTGTTTTTCCTACTAATATGGACCATATATACCTCAAATCCGCCTATGACCCCTATACAAACAACAGCTCCTCTTACATAAATGCTCCTTACTGAGTAAAACTCATTTGAGCCCAAAATTCAGTGGGTTTACTAGAAATGAACTCTTGCTTGTAGGAACACAAAGATGCTGGGGTTTAACTCTGTTCCTGAACGGAAATTCAGACCAGAGTTCTCATCCATGAAACCCACGCTGTTTAACACAAGAAGTAAGCTCTTCTTTCCAGAGTCTCCAATACAGCAAGATATATGAGCATGCCCAGAAAAAAAGAACTGTATTTCCTACTCGTAAGGAGCATATCGAGTTCCACTCTGCTTATGAAAAGGATACAAACCACAGCAGCTTTTACATAAATGCCCTTTAGTTAATAGTGAGAAACTCTTTGGGTTCCTGAACAGTGTAAAATCAGTTCAGCCCAAATTTCAGTGGGTTTACCAGAAATGAATTCTTGCTTGTAGGAAGACACAGATTCTGGGGTTTAACTCCATTTGTGAAGGGAAATTGAGACAAGAGTTCTCATCCATGAAACACACTCTGTTTTAACATAAGAAGCATGCTCTTCCTAACAGAGTCTCCAATACAGCAAGAACCATGAGCATGTCAAGAAAAAGGAATTTGTTTCCTAATCAAACGGACCATATCTAGTTCAACTCTGCTTATGAAATTGATACAAACCACAGGTCCTCTTACATAAATGCTTTTTAGTTAATAGTGAGAAACGTGTTGGTTTCATAAACTGTGTAAATTCATTTGAGCCCCAAATACACTGGGGTTACAAGAAAATAACTCTTGTTTGTAGGAAGAAACAGATCCTGGTATGTAACTCCGATTGTGAAGGGAAATTCAGACAAGAGTTCTCATCCATGAAACACACTCTGTTTTAATGCAAGAAGCATGCTCTTCATAACAGAGTCTCCAATACAGCAAGAACCATGAGCTGGCCGAGAAAAAAAAAGTACTGTGTTTCTTACTCATACGGACGATATCTAGTTCAACTCTGCTTATGAAACTGATACAATTCACAGTTCCTCTTACATAAATGCTCTTTAGTTAATAGTGAGAAAAGCGTTTGGTTTGGGATCTGTGTAAAACTCATTTGAGCCCAAAATTCAGTGAGTTTACCAGAAATGAACTCTTGCTTGTAGGAACACACATATCCTGGGGTTGAACTCGGTTTCTGAAGGGAAATTCAGACTAGTGTTCTCATCCATGAAACACACTCTCTTTTAACGCAAGAGGCATGCTCTTCCTAAAAGAGTCTCCAATACAGCAAGAACCATGAGCATGCCCAGAAAAAAAACTGTATTTCCAACTCATATGGACCATATCTAGTTCAACTCTGCTTATGAAACTGATACAAACAACAGCTCATCTTACATAAATGCTCTTTAGTTAATAGTGAGAAACGCATTGGTTTCGTGAACTGTGTAAATTCATTGGATCCCAAAATTCACTGGGTGCACCAGAAATGAACTCTTGCTTGTAGGAAGAAACACATCCTGGTGTTTAACTTCGTTTCTGAAGAGAAATTCAGACCAGTGTTCTCATACATGAAACACAGGCTGTTTTAACGCAAGAAGCAAGCTCTTCTTTCCAGCATCTGTAATACAGCAAGAAACATGAGCATGCGCAGAAAAAAAGAACTGTGTTTCCTTATCATAAGGACCATATCTAGTTCCACTAAGGTTATGAAACTGATACAAACCACAACTGCTTTTACATAAATGCTCTTTAGTTAATAGTGAGAAACTCATTGGCATCGTGAACAGTGTAAAATCATTTGACCCAAAATTCAGTGGGTTTACCAGAAATGATCTCTTGCTTGTAGGAAGACACAGATTCTGGGGTTTAACTCCGTTTCTGAGGGGAAATTCAGACCAGTGTTCTGATCCAAAAAAAACACACATGTTCAGGCAAGAAGTATGCTCTTCTTTCCAATGTCTCTAATACAGCAAGAACCATGTGCATGCATAGAAAAAAAGTACTGAGCTTCCTATTCATGCGGACCATATGTAGTTCCACTCTGATTATGAAACTGATACAAACCACAGCTCCTTTTACATAAATGCTCTTTAGTTAATAGTGAGAAACTTGTTGGGTTCGTGAACTGTATAAAATCAATTGAGCCCAAAATACACTGGGTTTACCAGAAATTAACTTTTGCTTGTAGGAACACACAGATCCTGCGGTTTAACTCTATTTCTGAATGGAAATTCAGACCAGAGGTTTCATCCCTGAAAAACACTCATTTGTCAGGCAAGAAGCATCCTATTCTTTCCAGCGTCTCTAATAGTGCAAGAACCATGAGCATGCCCAGAAAAAAAGAACTGTGTTTCCTACTCATTCAGACCATATATACTTCAACTCTGTCTATGAACCTGATACAAACAACAGTTCCTCTTACATAAATCCTCCTAATTTACAGTGATAAAAGCGTTTGGTTCGGGCACTGAGTAAAACTCAGTTGAGCCCAAAATTCAGTGGGTTTACTAGTAATGAACTCTTGCTTGTAGGAAGACACAGATCGTGAGGTTTAACTCCATTTCTGAAGGGAAATTCAGACCAGAGTTCTCATCCATGAAACCCACGATGTTTAACGCAAGAAGCAAGCTCCTCTTTCCAGTGTCTCCAATACAGCAAGAAACATGAGCATGCCCAGAAAAAAAGAATTGTGTTTTGTAATCATACGGTCCGTATCTAGTTCAACTCTGCTTTATGAAACTGGTACAAATAAAGCTCCTCTTACAAAAATGCTGTTTAGTTAATAGTGAGAAACGCATAGGTTTTGTGAACTGTGTAAATTCATTTGACCCCAAAAATCACTGGGTTTACCAGAAATGAATTCTTGCTTGTAAGTAGACACAGATCCTGCAGTTTAACTCCGTTTCTGAAGGGAAATTCAGACCAGAGTTCTCATCCTTTAAACTCACTCTGTTTTCAGGCAAGAAGCATCCAATTTTTTCCAGCATCTCTAATACTGCAAGAACCATGAACATGCCCAGAAAAAATGTACTGTGTTTCCTACTCCAACGGACCATATATAATTCAACTCTGTCTCTCAACCTGATACAAACCACAGTTCCTCTTACATAAATGCTCTTTAGTTAACAATGTGAAAAGCATTTGTTTAGGGAACTGTGTATAACTCATTTGAGCCCTAATTTCAGTGGGTTTAACAGAAATGAACTCTTGCTTGTAGGAACACAGATCCTGGGGTTAACTCCTTTTCTAAAAAGATATTCAGACCAGAGTTCTCATCCTTGAAACACACTCTCTTTTAACGCAAGAACCAAGCTCTTCTTCCCAGCGTCTCCAATAGAGCAAGGACCATGAGCATCCCCAGAAATAAAGAACTGTGTTTCCTACTCATTATGGACCATATGTGGTTCAATTCTGATTATGAAACTGATACAAACTTCAGCTCCTCTTACATAAATGTCTTTATTTAATAGTGATAAACGCGTTGAATTAGATAACTGTGTAAAATGATTTGAGCCAAAAATTCACTGAGTTTAACAGAAATGATCTCTTGCTTGTAGGAAGACACAGATCCTGGGGTTTAAATCCGTTTCTGTAGAGAAATTCAGACCAGTGTTATCATCCATGAAACATACACTGTTTTAATGCAAGAAGCATGTTCTTCTTTCCTGCGTTTCCAATACCGCAAGAACCATGAGCATGCCCAGATAGAAAGAACTTTGTTTCCTACTCATAAGGACCATATCTAGTTCAACTCTGCTCATGACCCTGATACAAACCACAGCTCCTGTTACATTAATGCTCTTTAGTTAATAGTGAGAAACACATTGGGTTCCTGAACTTTGTAAAATCATTTGATCCCCAAATTCACTGGGTTTACCAGAAATGAACTCTTGCTTGTAGGAAGACACAGATCCTGGGGTTTAACTCCATTTCTGAAGGGATAATCAGACCAGTGTTCTTATCCTTGAAACACATGCTGTTTTAAGGCTAGAAGCGTGTTCTTCTTTCCAACGTCTCCAATACAGCAACAACCATGAGCACGTCCAGAGAAAAACAACTGTGTTTCCTACTCTTAAGTACCATCTCTAGTTCAACTCTGCTTATGAAACTGATATAAACCCCAGCTCCACTTACATAAATGCTCTTTAGTTATTAGTGAGAAACATGTTAGTTTCGTGAACTGTGTAAATTCATTTGAGCCCAAAATTCACTGGGTTTACCAGACATGATCTCTTTCTTGTAAGAAGACACAGGTCCTGGGGTTTAACCCTGTTTCGGAAGGGAAATTCAGACAAGTGTTCTAATCCATGAAAGACACTGTGTTTTCACGCAAGAAGCAAGCTCCTCTTTCCAGTGTCTCCAATACAGCAAGAAACATGAGCATGCCCAGAAAAAAAGAATTGTGTTTCGTAATCATACGGTCCATATCTAGTTCAACTCTGCTTATGAAACTGGTACAAAATAAAGCTCCTCTTACATAAATGCTCTTTAGTTAATAGTGAGAAACGCATAGGTTTCGTGAACTGTGTAAATTCATTTGAGACCAAATTTCACTGGGTTTACCAGAAATGTACTCTTGCTTGTAAGTAGACAAAGATCCTGCAGTTGAACGCCATTTCTGAAGGGAAATTCAGACGATAGTTGTCATCCATGAAACATACTCTGTTTGCAGGCAAGAAGCATCCTCTTCTTTCCAGCGTCTCCAATCCAGCAAGAACCATGAGCATGCCCAGAAAAAAAAGAACTGTGTTTCCTCCTCATACGGACCATATATAGTTCAACTCTGACTATGAAACTGATACAAACCACAGCTCCTCTTACATAAATGCTCTGTAGATAATAGTGAAAAAAGAATTTGGTTCGGGAACTGTGAAAAATTCATTTGAGCCCAAAATACAGTGGGTTTACCAGAAATGTACTCTTGCTTGTAGGAACACACAGATCCTGGGGATTAACTCCATTTCTAAATGGAAATTCAGACCTCAGTTCAAATCCATGAAACACACTCAGTTTTAAGGCAAGAAGCATCCTCTTGTTCAAGCGTCTCCAATAGAGCAAGATCCATGTGTATGCCCAGATAAAAAGAACTTTGTTTCCTACTCATAGGGGAAAAATCTAGTTCAACTCTGCTCATGAAACTGATACAAACCACACCTCCTGTTACATAAATTCTCTTTAGTTAATAGTGAGAAAAGCGTAGGGTTCGGGAAATGTGTAAAATTCATTTGAGCTCAAAATTTACTGGGTTTATCTGAAATGAACTCTTGCTTGTAGGACCACATAGATCCTGGGGTTTATCTCTGTTTCTGAAGGGAAATTCAGACCAGAGTTCTCAGTCTTGAAACACACTGTTTTAACGCAAGAAGCATGCTATCCCTAACAGACTCTATAATACAGCAAGAACCATGAGCATGCCCAGAAAAAAAGAACTGTGTTTCCTACTCATACGGACAATATCTAGTTCAACTCTTCTTATGACTCTGATACAAAATACAGCTCCTCTTACATAAATGCTCTTTACTTACTAGATAGAAATTGGTTGTGTTCCTGAACTGTGTAAAAACATTTGAGATCATTATTTACTGGGGTTACCTGAAATGAACTCACGCTTTTAGGAAGACACACATCCTGGGGTTTAACTTCATTTCTGAAAGGAAATTAAGACCAGAGTTCTCATCGTTGAAACACACTCTGTTTTAAGGCAAGAAACATCCTTTTCTTTCCAGCGTCTCCAATGCAGCAAGAACCATTAGCATGCCCAGAAAAAGAGAACTGTGTTTCCTACTAATAAGGATCATATCTATTTCAACTCTGCTTATAAAACTGATACAAAGCACAGCTCCTCTTACATAAATGCTCTTTAGTTAGTAGTGAGAAACGCGTTGGTTCTTGAACTGTGTAAATTCATTTGAGCCCAAAATTCACTGGGTTTACCAGAAATGAACTCTTGCTTGTAGGAAGACACAGATCCTGGGGTTTAACTCCGTTTCTGGAGGGAAATTCAGACAACAGTTCTCATCCATGAAACATACTCTGTTTAAAGGCAAGAAACATCCTCTTGTTCGAGCTTCTCCAATAGAGCAAGAACCATGAGCATGTCCAGATAAAAGAACCTTGTTTCCTACTCAGAAGGACCATATCTAGTTCAACTCTGCTCATGAAACTGATACAAACCACAGCTCCTCTTACATAAATGCTCTTTAGTTAATAGTGAGAAACACTTTGGGTTCCTAAACTTTGTAAATCAGTTTAGCCCAAAATTCACTGGGTTTACCAGAATTGAAGTCTTGCTTGCAGGAAGAAACAGATCCTGGGGTTGAACTCCGTTTCTGAAGGGATATTCAAACCAAAGTAGTCATCCATGAAACTCATGCAGTTTTAACGCAAGAAGCATCCTCTTCTTTCCAGCGTCTCCAATACAACAAGAACCATGAACATGCCCAGAAAAAAAGAAGTGTGTTTCCTACTCATATGGAGCATATCTAGTCCCACTCTGCCTATGATCCTGATAAGAACCACAGCTTCTCTTACATAAATGTTCTTTAGTTAATAGTGAGAAAATCGTTTGGTTCGTGAACTGTGTAAAACACATTTGAGCCCAATATTCAGTGTGTTTACTAGAAATGAACTCTTGCTTGCAGGAACACACAGATCCTGGGGTTTAACTCCAATTCTGAAGGAAAATTAAGACCAGAGTTCTCATGCATGAAACACACTCTGTTTTAACGCAAGAAGCAAGCTCCTCTTTCTAGTGTATCCAATACAGCAAGAAACATGAGCATGCCCAGAAAAAAAGAATTGTGTTTCCTAATCATACAGACCATATCTAGTTAAACTCTGCTTATGAAACTGGTACAAAATAAAGCTCCTCTTACATAAATGCTCTTTAGTTAATAGTGAGAAACGCATAGGTTTCATGAACTGTGTAAATTCATTTGAGCCCACAATTCACTGAGTTTACCAGAAATGAACTCTTGCTTGTAAGTAGACACAGATCCTGTGCTTAAACTCCATTTCTGAAGGGAAATTCAGACCACAGTTCTCATCCATGAAACACACTCTGTGTAAAGGCAAGAAGCATCCTTTTTGTTCGAGCTTCTCCAATAGAGCAAGAAACATGAGCATGCCCAGAAAAAAAGTACTGTGTTTCCTACTCATATGGTCCATATGTTGTTCAACTCTGCTTATGAAACTATAGAAAATACAGCTCCTCTTACATAAATGCTCTTTCGTTAATAGTGAGAAACGCATTGTTTTCCTGACTGTTTAAAATCTTTTGAGCCCATAATTCACTGGGTTTACCTGAAATGAACTCATGCTTTTAAGAACACACAGATCCTGGGGTTTAACTCCGTTTCTGAAGGGAAATTCAGACCAGAGTTCTCATCCTTGAAACACACTCTGTTTTAAGGAAAGAAGCATCCTCTTCATTCCAGCGTCTCAACTACAGCAAGAACCATGAGCATGCCCAGAAAAAAAGAACTATGTTTCCTACTCATAAGGACTATATCTACTTCAACTCTGCTCATGAAACTGATACAAACCACAGCTCCTCTTACATAAATGCTCTTAATTTAATAGTGAGAAACGGGTTTTCTTTGTGAACTGTGTAAATTCATTTGAGTCCAAAATTCCCTGGGTATACCAGAAATGAATTCCTCTTGTAGGAAGACATATATCCTGGATCGTAAATACGTATCTGAATGGAAATTCTGACCTCTGTTTTCATTCATGAAACACACTCTTTTTTAACCCAAGAAGCATGCTCTTTTTTTTGCAGCGTCTCCAATACAGCAAGAAACATGAGCAAGCCCAGAAAAAAAGAAGTTTTTTTCCTCATCACACAGACCATGTCTAGTTCAACTCTGATTATGAAACTGACACAAACCACAGCTCCTCTTACATAATTAATCTTTAGTTTATAGTGAGAAAATCGTTGCGTTTGTGAACTGTGTGAATTCATTTGAGCCCAAAATTCAGTTGGTTTGCCATAAATGACGTCTTGCTTGTAGGAAGACACAGATCTTGTGGTTTAACTCCGTTTCTGAAGTGAAATTCAGACCAGTGTTCTCATCCATGAAACACACTCTGTTTTACCTCAAGAAGCATGGTCATCTTTCCAGTTTCTCCAATACAGCAAGAAACATGAGCAAGCCCAAAAAAAAGAACTGTGTTTCCTACTCATAAGGACCATATGTAGTTCAAATCTGCTTATGAAATTGGTACAAACCACAGCTCCTCTTACATAAATGCTCTTTAGTTAATAGTTAGAAACACGATGGGTTTGTGATCTGTGTAAATTTAATTGAGCCTCAATTTACTGTGTTCACCAGAAATGGGATATTGCTTGTAGAAAGACACAGTTGCTGGATCATAAATCCGTTTCTGAAGGGAAATTCAGACCTGTGTTCTTATCCATGAAACCCACTCTGTTTTAACGAAAGAAGCATGTTCTTCTTTCCAGCATCTCCAATACAGCAAGAAACATGAGCAAGCCTAGAAAAAAATAACTGTTTCCTACTCATAAGGACTATATCTAGTTCAACTCTGTTTATGAAATGGATACACACCACAGCTCATGTTACATAAATGCTCTCTAGTTAATTATGAGAAACAGGTTGGCCTTGTGAACTGTGTTAATTAAAATGAGTCCAAAATTCACTGGGTTGCCAGAAATGAATTCTTTCTTGCAGGAAGACACATGCCCTGGATCTTAAATACGTTTCTGACGGGAAATTCAGACCTCTGTTCTCATCCATGAAACACACTCTCTTTTATCCCAAGAAGCATGCTTTTCTTTGCAGCGTCTCCAATACAGCAAGAAACATGAGCAAGCCCAGAAAAAAAGAACTTTGTTTCCTCATCATACAGACCATATCTAGTTCAAATCTGCTTATGAAACTGATACAACCACAGCTCCTCTTACATATATGCTCTTTAGTTAATAGTGAGAAACGCGTTGGGTTTGTGAACTGCGTAATTTGAGCCCAAAATTCAGTGGGTTTACCCAAAAAAACCTCTTGCTTGTAGGAAGAGACAGATCTTGTGGTTTAACTCTGTTTCTGAAGGGAAATTCAGACCAGTGTTCTCATCCATGAAACAAACTCTGTTTTAAGGCAAGAAGCATGGTCTTCTTACCAGTTTCTCCAATACAGGAAGAAACATGAGCAAACCCAAATAAAAGAACTGTGTTTCCTTCTCATACAGAACATATATAGTTCAAGTCTGCTTCTGAAACTGATACAAACCACAGCTCATGTTACATATATGCTCTTTAGTTAATAGTGAGAAACGCGTTGGGTTCGTAAACTGTGGAAATTCATTTGAGCCAAAATTCAATGGGTTTACCCGAAATGACCTTTTGCTTGTAGGAAGACACAGACCTTGTGGTTTCACTACGTTTCTGAAGGGAAATTCAGACCAGTATTCTCATCCATGAAACCCACTCTGTTTTTTAGCAAAAAGCATGTTCTTCTTTCCAGCACTTCCAATACAGCAAATAACATGAGCAAGCCTAGAAAAAAATAACTGTTTCCTACTCATACGGACCATATCTAGTTGAACTCTGCTTATGAAACTGATACATACCACAGCTCCTGTTACATAAATGCTCTATAGTTAATAGTGAGAAACACGTTGGCTTTGTGAACTGTGTAAATTTATTTGAGCCCAAAATTCACTGGGTATACCAGAAATGAATTCTTTCTTGCAGGAAGACACATACCCTGGATCTTAAATCCATATCTGAACTGAAATTCAGACATGTGTTCTCATCCATGAAATAAACTCCATTTTAACCCAAGAAGCATGCTCTTCTTTGCAGCATCTCAAATACAGCAAGAAACATGAGCAAGCCCAGAAAAAAAGAACTTTGTTTCCTAATCATACGGACCATATCTACTTCAACTTTGCTTATGAAACTGATGCAAACCACATCTTTTCTTACATGAATGCTCTTTAGTTAATAGTGAGAAACACATTGTGTTTGTGAACTGTGTGAATTCAATTGAGCCCACAATTCAGTGGGTTTACCAGAAATGACCTCTTGCTTGTAGGAAGACACAGATCTTGTGGTTTAACTCCGTTTCTGAAGGGAAATTCACACCAGTGTTTTCATCCATGAAACCCACTCTGTTTTAACGCAAGAAACCTGCTCTTCTTTCCAGCATATCCAATACAGCAAGAAATATGAGCAAGCCTAGAAAAAAAATAACTGTTTCCTACTCATACAGACCATATCTAGTTCAACTCTGCTTATGAAACTGATACAAACCACACCTCCTGTTACATAAATGCTCTCTACTTAATAGTGAGAAACAAGTTGGCTTTGTGAACTGTGTAAATTTATTTGAGTCCAAAATTCACTGGGTATGCCAGAAATGAATTCTTTCTTGCAGGAAGACACATACCCTGGATCGTAAATACGTTTCTGAAGGGAAATTCTGACCTCTGTTCTCATCCATGAAACAAACTCTCTTTTATCCCAAGAAGCATGTTCTTCTTTGCATCGTCTCCAATAGAGCAAGAAACATGAGCAAGCCCAGAAAAAAGAAATTTGTTTCCCCATCATACAGACCATATCTAGTTCAACATTCCTTATCAAACTGACACAAACCACAGCTCCTCTTACACAAATACTCTTTAGTTAATAGTGAGAATCGCGTTGTGTTTGTGAACTGTGTGAATTCATTTGAGCCCACAATTCAGTGTGTATACCAGAAATAACCTCTTGATTTAGGGAGACACAGATTCTAGATCTTTAATCTGTTTCTGAAGGGAAATTCAGACCTGTGTTCTCATCCATGAAACTTAGTCTGTAATAACGCAAGAAGCATGTTCATATTTCCAGCATCACCAATAAAGCAATAAACATGAGCAAGCCCACAAAAAAGGACTGTTTTTCCTACAAATATAGACCATGTCTAGTACAACTCTGCTGATACAAATCACAGCTCACCTTACATAATTGCTCTTTAGTTCATAGTGAGAATCACATTGGGTTTGTGAACTGTGTAAATTCATTTGAGCATAAAATTCAGTGCGTTTACCAGAAATCACCTGTTTCTTGTAGGAAGACACAGATCCTGTGGTTTTACTCCCTTTCTGAAGGGAAATTCAGACCAGTGTTTTCATCGATGAAACCCACTCTGATTAAACGCAGAAGCATGCTCTTATTGCCAGCATCTCCAATACAGCAATAAATAAGAGCGTGACCTGAAAAAAAGGACTGTGTTTCCTATTCATACCAAAAATATCTATTTCATCTTTGCTGATGAAAGTGATAGAAAACACAGCTCTGCTTACATAAATGGTCTTTAGTTAATAGTTAGAAATGTGATGGGTTTGTGATCTGTGTAAATTCATTTGACCCGCAATTCACTGTGTTTACCAGAAATGAACTATTGCTTGTAGAAAGACACAGATGCTGGATCATAAATCCGTTTCTGAAGGGAAATGCAGACCTGTGTTCAAATCTATGAAACACACTCTATTTTAACACGAGAAGCATGCTCTTCTTTCCAGCGTCTCAAATATAGCAAGAAACATGAGCATGACTGGAAAAAAAGGACTGTGTTTCCCACTCATATCAAACATATCTATTTCAACTCTGCTGAAGAAAGTGATAGAAACCACAGCTCCTATTACATAAATACTCTATACTTAATAGTGAGAAATGGGTTGGGTTCGTGAACTGTGTAAATTCATTTTAGCCCAAAATTCACTGGGTTTAGCAGAAATGAACTCTTGCTTGTAGGAAGACACAGATCCTGGATGTTAAATCCGTTTCGGAAGGGAAATTCATACCTGTGTTTTCATCCATGAAACACACTCTGTTTTAATTCAAGAAGCATGCCCTTCTTTCTAGCGTCTCCAATACAGCAAGAAACATGAGCAAGCTCAGAAAAAAAGAACTGTGTTTCCTACTCATATGGACCATATCTACTTAAACTCGGCTTATGAAACTGAAACAAACCACAGTTCTTGTTAAATAAATGCTCTTTAGTTAATAGTAAGAAACTCGTTGGATTTGTGAACTCTGTAATTTCATTTGAGCCACAAATTCACTGGGTTTACCAGAAATGACCTCCTGCTTGTAGGAAGATACAGATCCTATGGTTTAACTGCATTTCCGAAGGTAATTTCAGAACAGTGTTTTCATTCATGAAAACCATTCTGTTTTAATGCACGAAGCATGCTCTTCTTAACAGTGTCTCTAATACAGCAAGAAACAAGAGAATGCCCTTAAAAAAAAGGACTGTGGTTCCTACTCATACCAAAAATATCTAGTTGAACTCTGCTGATGAGAGTGATACAAACCCCAGATCCTCTTACATAAATGCTCTTTAGTTAATACTGAAAAACGTTTTGGGTTCGTGAACTGTGTAAATTCATTTGAGTCCCAAACACATTGGGTTTACCAGAAATGAGCTCTTGCTTGTAGGAAGACACAGATCCTGTGGTTTAACTCCGATTCTGAAGGGATATTCAGACCAGTGTTCACATCCATGAAACACAATCTGCTTTAATGCAAGAAGCATGCTCTTCTTTCCAGCGTCTCGAATACAGCAAGAAACATGAGCAAGCCCAGAAAAAAAGAACTGTGTTTCCTATTCATACGGACCATATCTAGTTCAATACTGCTTATGAAACTGAAACACACCCCAGATCCTGTTAAATAAATGCTCTTTAATTAATAGTGAGAAACGCGTTGGGTTTGTGAACTGTGTAAATTCATTTGATCCGCAAATTCACTGGGTTTACCAGAAATGACTTCCTGCTTGTAGGAAGATACAGATCCTGTCGTTTAACTCCATTTCCGAAGGTAAATTCAGAACAGTGTTCTCATTCATAAAATCCCCTCTGTTTTAACCCAAGAAGCATGCCCATCGTTCCAGTGTCTCTAATTAGGCAAGAAACATGAGAGTACCCTTAAAAAAAAGGACTGTGCTTCCTGCTCATACCAAACATATCTAGTTGAACTCTGCTGATGAAAGTGATAAAACCACAGCTCCTCTTACATAAATGCTTTTTAGTTAGTAGTGAGAAACGCGTTGTGTTCGTGAACTGTCTAAATTCATTTGAGCCTCAAATTCACTGGGTTTACCAGAAATTACCTCTTCCTTGTAGTAAGACACAGATCATGTTTTTAACTCCATTTCCGAAGGTAAATTCAGAATAGTTTTCTATTTCATGAAGCTCACTCTTTTTTAACTCAAGTAGCATGCTCTTCTTTCTAGTGTCTCTAATACAGCAAGAAACATGAAATGCCCTTTAAAAAAAAAGGACTGTGTTTCCTACTCATACCAAACATATCTGTTTCAACTCTGTTCGTGAAACTGATATACACCACAGCTCCTCTATTTGAATGCTGTTTAGTGAATAGTGAGAAATGCGTTGGGTTTGCGAACTGTGTAAATTCATTGGAGCCGCAAATTCATGTGCTTACCAGAAATGAACTCTTGCTTGTAGGAAGACACAGATGCTGGATCATAAATCCGTTTCTGAAGGGAAATTCAGATCTGTGTTCTCTTCCTTGAAACACACTATGTTTTAACACAATAAGCATACTCTTCTTTCCAGCGTCTCCTATACAGCAAGAAACATGAGAACGCCCAGAAAAAAAAAGAACTGTGTTTCCTACTCATACCAAACATATCTAGTTCAATTCTGCTTATGAAACTGAAACAAACCCCACATCCTGTTAAATAAATGCTCTTTAGTTAATATTCCAAAACACATTGGGTTCGTGAACTGTTTAAATTCATTTGAGCCCAAAATTCACTGGGATTTCCAGAAAGGAACTCTTGCTTGTAGGAAGACACAGATCCTGGATCTTAAATCCATTTCTGAAGGGAAATTCAGACCAGTGTTCTCATCCATGAAACACACTCTGTTTTAACGCAAGAAGCTTGCTCTTCTTTCCAGCATCGCCAATACAGCAAGAAACAAGTGCAAGCCCAGAAAAAAAGAACTGTGTTTCCTACTCATATGGACCATATCTTATTTGCGTCTGCTTATGAAACTGATACAAACAACAGCTCCTTTTAAATAAATGCTCATTAGTTAATAGTGAGAAACATGATGGGTTTGTGAAAGGTGTAAATTAATATGAGCCCTAAATTCACTGGGTTTACCCGAAATGACCTCTTCCTTGTGGGAAGACACAAAGGCTGTGGTTTAACTCCATTTCTGAAGGTACATTAAGAATAGTGTTCTCATTCATGAAACCTAATCTGTTTTAACGCAAGAAGTATGCTCTTCATTCCAGTGTCTCTAGTACAGCAAGAAACATGAGAATGCCCTTAAAAAAGAAGGACTGTGGTTCCTACTCATCCCAAATATATCTAGTTGAACTCTGCTGATGAAAGTAATACAAACCACAGCTCCTCTTACATAAATGCTCTTTAGATAATAGTGAGAAACACGTTGGGTTCGTGAACTGTGTGAATTCATTTCTTTCCAGTGTCTCTAATACAGCAAAAAACATGAGAATGCCCTTATAAAAAAAGGACTGTGTTTCCTACTCATACCAAACATATCTAATTCAATTCTGCTTATGAAACTGAAAAAAAACCCACATCCTGTTAAATAAATGCTCTTTACTTAATATTCCGAAACACATTGGGTTCGTGAACTGTTTAAATTCATTTGAGCCCAAAATTCAGGGGGTTTTCCAGAAATGACCTCTTGCTTGTAGGAAGACACAGATCCTGTGCTTTAAATCCGTTTCTGAAGGAAAATTCAGACCAGTGTTCTCATCCATGAAACACACTCTGCTTTAATGCAAGAAGCATTTTCTTCTTTCCATCATCTCCAATACAGCAAGAAAAATGAGCAAGCCCAGAAAAAAAGAACTGTGTTTCCTACTCATACGGACTGTATCTAGTTCAATTCTGCTTATGAAACTGAAACAAACCACTTATCCTGTTAAATAAATGCTCTTTAGTTAATAGTGAGAAACACATTGGGTTCGTGAACTGTTTAAATTGATTTGATCCCAAATTCACTGGGATTACCAGAAATGAACGCTTGCTTTTAGGAAGACACAGAGGCTGGATCATGAATCCGTTTCTGAATGGAAATTCATACCTGTGTTCTCATCCATGAACACACTCTGTTTTAACGCAAGTAGCAGGCTCTTCTTTACAGTGTCGCAAATACAGCAAGAAACATGAGCAAGCCAAGAAAAAAAGAACTGTGTTTCTTACTCATATGGATCATATCTAGTTCATATCTGCTAATGAAATTGATACAAAACACAGCTCCTCTTCAATAAATGCACTTTAGTTAATAGTGAGAAACACGTTGGGTTCGTAAACTGTGTAAATTAATTTGAGCATAAAATTCAGTGCGTTTCCAGAAATCACCTCTTGCTTGTAGGAAGACACAGATCCTGTGGTTTTACTACGTTTCAGAATGAAAATACAGACCAGTGTTCTCATCCATGAAACCTTCTCTGTAATAAGGCAAGAAGCAAGTTCTTCTTTCCAGCATCACCAATACAGCAAGAAATATGAGCAAGCCCAGAAAAAAAGAACTGTGTTTCCTACTCATAGGGACCACATCTAGTTAAACTCTGCTTATGAAACTGAAACAAACCACAGCTCCTGTTAAATAAATGCTCATTAGTTAATAGTTTGAAATGCGTTGGGTTCGTGTAAATTCATTTGTGCCTCAAATTCACTGGGTTTACCAGAAATGACCTCTTCCTTGTAGGAAGACACAGATCATGTGGTTTAACTCCATTTCCGAAGGTAAATTCAGAATAGAGTTGTCATTCATGAAAGCCACTCTGTTTTAATGCAAGAAACATGCTCTTCTTTCCAGTGTCTCTAATACAGCAAGAAACATGAGAATGCCCTTAAAAAAAAAGGACTGTGTTTCCTACTCATATCAAACATATATAGTTGAATTCTGCTGTTGAACCTGAAACAAACACCACATCCTGTTAAATAAATGCTCTTTAGTTAATATTCCGAAACACATTGGGTTGATGAACTGTGTAAATTCATTTGAGTCAAAAATTCACTGGGATTACCAGAAAGGAACTCTTGCTTGTAGGAAGACACAGATCCTGGATCTTAAATCTGTTTCTGAAGGGAAATTCATACCAGTGTTCTCATCCAAGAAACACATGCTGTTTTAATGCAAGAAGCTTGCTCTTCTATCCAGCGTCTCCAATACAGCAAGAAACAAGTGCAAGCCCAGAAAAAAAGAACTGTGTTTCCTACTCATATGGACCATATCTTGTTCAACTCTGCTTATGAAACTGATACAAACCACAGCTCCTGTTAAAAAATGCTCATTAGTTAATAGTGAGAAACGCGTTGGGTTAGTGAAATGTGTAAATTAATTTGAGCCTCAAATTCACGTGGTTTACCAGAAATGACCTGTTTCTTGTAGGAAGACACAGATGCTGTGGTTTAACTCCAATCCGAAGCTGTATTCACAATAGTGTTCTGATTCATGAAAACCAATCTGTTTTAACGCAAGAAGCATGCTCTTCTTGCCAGTGTCTCTAATACACCAAGAAACATGAAAATGCCCTTAAAAAAAAAGGACTGTGGTTCCTACTCATCCCAAATATATCTAGTTGAACTCTGCTGATTAAAGTGATACAAACCATAGCTCCTCTTACATAAATGCTCTTATTTAATAGTGAGAAACGTGTTGGTTTCGTGAACTGTGTAAATTCATTTGAGCCCAAAATTCAGTGGGTTTTCCAGAAATGACCTCTTGCTTGTAATAAGACACAGATCCTGTGGTTTAACTCCGTTTCTGAAGGGAAATTCAGGCCAGTGTTCTAATCCATGAAACACACTCTGCTTTAATGCAAGAAGCATTTTCTTCTTTCCAGCGTCTCCAATACAGCAAGAAACATGAGCAAGGCCTGCAAAAAAGAACTGTGTTTCCTAATCATACGGACCATATCTAGTTCAATTCTGCTTATGAAACTGAAACAAACCACAGATCCTGTTAAATAAATGCTCTTTAGTTAATGGTGAGAAACACGTTGGGTTCTGGAATTGTGTATATTCATTTTAGCCCAAAATTCACTGGGATTACCATAAATGAACTCTTGCATGTAGGAAGACCCAGATCCTGAATCTTAAATTTGTTTCTGCAGGTAAATTCAGACCAGATGTTTCATCCATGAAACATACTCTCTTTCAACGCAAGAAGCATCCTCTTTTTTCCAGTGTCTCCAATACAGCAAGAAACATGTGCAAGCCCCCCAAAAAAATGAACTGTGTTTCCTACTCATATAGACCATATCTAGTTCAAATCTGCTTATGAAATTGATACAAACCACAACTCATCTTACATAAATGTTCTTTAGTTAATAGTGAGAAACACGTTGGGTATGTGAACTGTGTAAATTCATTTAAACAAAAATTTCAGTGTGTTTACCAGAAATGACCTCTTGCTTGTAGGAAGACACAGATCCTGGGGCTTAACTTCGTTTCTGAAGTGAAAATCAGACCAGTGTTCTAATCCCTGAAACAAACTCTGTATTCAGGCAAGAAGCATCCTATTCTTTCCAGGGTCTCTAATACAGCAAGAACCATGATCATGACCAGACAAAAAGAACTGTGCTTCCTACTTATATGGACCATATGTAGTTCAACTCTGCCATTGAATCTAATACAAACCACAGCTCCTCTTACATAAATGCTCTTTAATCAATAGTGAGAAATGTGTTTGGTTCAGGAACTGTGTAAAACTCATTTGAGACAAAATCCAATGGGTTTTACAGAAATGAACTCTTGCCGTAGGAAAACACAGATCCTGGGCTTTAACTGTTTTTCTGAAGGAAAATTAGACCAGTGTTCTCATCCAGGCAAAACACGCTGTTTTAACTCAAGGAGCAAGCTCTTCTTTCCAACATCTCCAATAAGCAAGACATGTGAGCATGCCTAGAAAAAAAGAACTAAGTATCCTACTCATACTGACCATATGTAGCTCCACTCTGTTTATGAAACTGACACAATCCACAGCTCCTCTTACACAAATGCTCTTTAGTTAATAGTGAGAAACTCCTTGGGTTCGTGAACTGTGTAAAATCAGTTGAGCAGTAAATTAACTGGGTTTACCAGAAAAGAACTGTTGCTTGTAGGATGACACAGATCCTGGAGTTCAACTCCATTTCTGAAGGGAAATTCAGACCAGAGTTCTCATCCCTCAAACACAGTCTGTTTTAAGGCAAGAAGCAGCCTCTTCTTTCCAGCGTATCCAATAGAGCAAGAAATAAGAGCATGCCCAGAAAAGTGAACGGTGTTTCCTCATCATATGGACCATATCTAGTTCAACTCTCCTCATGAATGATACAAACCACAGCTCTTCTTACATACATGCTCTTTACTTAATAGTGAAAAATGCATTTAGTTCGGGTACTGTGTAAAACTCATTTGAGACCAAAATTCAGTGTGTTTACCAGAAATAAACTCTTGCTTGTAGGAAGACACAGATACTGGGGTTTAACTCCGTTTCTGAAGGGAAATTCAGAGCAGAGTTCTCATCCCTCAAACACAGTCTGTTTTAAGGGAGGAAGCAGCCTCTTCTTTCCAGCGTCTCCAATACAGCAAGAAATAAGAGCATGCCCAGAAAAATGAACGGTGTTTCCTACTCATAAGGAGCAAACCTAGTTCAACTGTGCCTTTGAACCTGATACAAACCACAGCTCCTCTTACATAAATGCTCTTTAGTTAATAGTGAGAAATGTGTTTGGTTCAGGAACTGTGTAAAACTCATTTGAGCCCAAAATCCAATGGGTTTTACAGAAATGAACTCTTGCCTGTAGAAACACATAGATCATGGGCTTTAACTCTGTTTCTGAAGGAAAATTAGACCAGTGTTCTCATCCAGTCAAAACATGCTGTTTTACCTCAAGGAGCAAGCTCTTCTTTCCAGCCTCTCCTATACAGCAAGAAATATGAGCAACCCAGAAAAAAAGAACTATGTTTCCTACTCATACAGATCATATGTAGTTCCACTCTGCTTATGAAACTGATACAAACCACAGATCCATTAACATAAATGCTCTTTAGTTAAGAGTGAGAAACTCGTTGGGTTCATGAACTGTGTAAAATCTTTTGAGTCCAAAATTCAATGGGTTTACCAGAAATGAACCCAAGCTTGTAGGAACACACAGATCCTGCGGTTTAACTCCGTTTCTGAAGGGAAATTCAGTCCAGTGTTCTCATCCATGAAACACATGCTGTTTTCAGGCAAGAACATCCTTTTCTTTCCAGCATCTCCAATACAGCAAGAACCATGAGCATGCACAGAAAAAATGAACTGGGTTTCCTACTCATACAGAACACATCTAGTTCAACTCTGCCTATGAAACTGATACAAACCCAGCTCCTCTTACATAAATGCTCTTTAGTTAATAGTGAGAAAAGCGTTGGGTTCAGGAACTGTGTAAAATTCATTTGAGCCCAAAATTCAGTGGGTTTACCGAAGTGAACTCTTGCTAGTAGGAAAACACAGATCCTGCGGTTTAACTCCGCTTCTGAAGGGAAATACAGACCACAGTCCTCAAACCTGAAACACACTCTTTTTTAAGGCAAGAAGCATCCTCTTGTTTCTAGCATCTCTAATACAGCAAGAACCATGAGCAATTCCCCCAAAAAAAGAACTTTGTTTCCAGCTCATAAGGACCATATCTAGTTAAACTCTGCTTATGAACATGATACAAACAACAGAGCCTTTTACATAAATGTTCTTTAGTTAATAGAGAAACTCTTTGGTTTCATGAACTCTGTAAAATCATTTGAGCCCAAAATTCAATGGGTTTACCAGAAATGAACTCTTCCTCGTAGGAACACAAAGGTCCTGCGGTTTAACTCCGTTTTTGAAGGGAAATTCAGACCAGTGTTCTCATCCCTGAAACACACTCGGTTTTCAATCAAGAGCATCCTCTTCTTTCAAGCATCTCCAATACAGCAAGAACCATGAGCATGCCCAGAAAAAAGGAACTGTGTTTCCTAAAATAAGGACCATATCTAGTTTAACTCTGCTTATTAAACCGATACATACTTCAGTTCGCTTAAATAATGCTCTTTAGTTAATAGTGAGAAACGTGTTGGTTTTGTGAACTGTGTAAATTCATTTGAGCCCAAAATTCACTGGGTTTACCAGAAATGAACTCTTGCTTGTAGGCAGACACAGACACTGGGGTTTAACTCTGTTCCTGAAGGGAAATGAAGACCAGTGTTCTGATCCCTGGAACACAATCTGTTTTAACGCAAGAAGCATGCTCTTCCTAACAGAGTTTCCAATACAGCAAGAACGATGAGCATGCCCAGAAAAAAAGAACTGTGTTTCCTACTCATACGGACCATATCTAGTTCCACTCTGCTCATGAACATGAGAAAAACCACTGCTCCTGTTACATAAATGTTCTTCAGTTAATAGTGAGAAACGCGATTGGTTCGGGAACTGTGTAAAACACATTTGAGCACAAAATTCAGTGGGTTTACCAGAAATAAAATCTTGCATGTAGGAACACACAGATCCTGGGCATTAACTCCATTTCTAATGGAAAATTCAGACCATAGTTCTCATCCCTGAAACACATTCTGTTTTAAGGCAAGAAGCATCCTCTTCCTTCCAGCGTCTCTAATACAGCAAGAACCATGAACATGCCCAGAAATAAAGAACTGTGTTTCCTAATAATAAGGACCATATCTAGTACAACTCTGCTTATGATCCTCATACAAACCACAGCTCCTCTTACCTAAATGCTCTTTACTTAACAGTGAGAAAAGTGTTTGGTTCGGAAACTGTGTAAAACTCATTTGAGACCAAAATTCAGAGGTTTTACCAAAAATGAACTCTTGCTTGTAGGAACACACAGATCCTGGGGTTTAACTACGCTTCTGATGGGAAATTCAGACCAGAGTTCCATCCATGAAACACACTCTGTTTTATTACAAGAAGCATGCTCTTCATAACAGAGTCTCCAATAAAGCATGAACCATGAGAATGCCCTGAAATAAAGAACTGGGTTTCCTACTCATACGGACCATATCTACTTCAACTCTGCTAATGAAACTGATACAAACCACAGCTCCTCTTACATAAATGCTCTTAGGTAACAGTGAGAAACGCATTGCCTTCGTGAACTGTGTAAATTCATTTGAGCCCAAAATTCACTGGGTTTACCAGAATTGAACTCTTGCACATAGGAAGAAATAGATCCTGTGGTTTAACTCCGTTTCTGAAGGAAAATTAGAGCAGTGTTCTCATTCATGAAAAACACACTGATTTAACGCAAGAAGCAAGCTTTACTTTCCAACATCTCCAATACAGCAAGAAATATGAGCATGCCCAGAACAAAAGAACTATGTTTCCTACTCATATGGACCATACATAGATCCACTCTGCTTATGAAAGTGACACAAACCACAGCTCCTCTTACATAAATGCTCTTTAGTTTATAGTGACAAACTCCTTGGGTTCGTGAACTGTGTAAAAGCAGTTGAGCCCAAAATTCACTGGGTTACAGAACTGAACTCTTGCTTGTAGTAAGACACAGATCCTGGGGTTTAACTCCGTTTCTGAATGAAAATTCAGACCAGTGTTCTCATGCCTGAAATACGCTCTGTTTTCAGGCAAGAAGCATCCTATTCTTTTCAGCGTCTCTAGCACAGCAAGCACCATGAGCATGCCCAGAAAAAAAGAACTGTGTTTCATAATAATAAGGACCATATCTAGATCAACTCTGCTTATGAACCTGATACAAACCACAGCTCCTCTTACATATATGCTCTTTAGTTAAAGTGCGAAATGCATTTGTTTCGGGAACTGTGTAAAACTCATTTGAGCCCCAAATTCAGTGGGTTTTCCATTAATGAACTCTAGCTTGTAGGAACACACAGATCCTGGGGTTTAACTCCGTTTGTGAAGGGAAATTCACAACAGAGTTCCATCCATGAAACACACTCTGTTTTAACACAAGAAGCATACTCTTCGAAACAGATTCTCCAATACAGCAAGAACCATGAGCATGCCCAGAAAAAAAGAACTGTGTTTCCTAAAATAAGGACCATATCTAGTTCAACTCTGCTAACGAAACTGATCCAAACCACTGCTCCTCTTACATAAATGCTCTTTAGTTAATACTGAGAAACGCGTTGGTTTCCTGAACTGTGTAAATACATTTGAGCCCAAAATTAACTTGGTTTACCAGAAAAGAACTCTTGCTTGTAGAAAGAAACAGATCCTGAGTTTTAAATCCGTTTCTAAATGGAAATTCAACCAGTGTTCTCATGCTTGAAACACGCTCTGTTTTCAGGAAAGAGGCATCCTATACTTTCCAGCGTCTCTAGCACAACAAGAACCATGGGCATGCACAGAAAAAAAGAACTGTGTTTCCTAATCATACGGACCATATATAGTTCTACGCTGACTATGATCCTGATACAAACCACAGCTCCTCTTACATAAATGCTATTTAATTAACAGTGAGAAAAGCATTTGGTTCGGAAACTGTGTAAATCATATTTAAGCCCAAAATTCAGTTGGTTTACCAGAAATGAACTCTTGCTAGTAGGAAAACATAGATCCTGGGGTTTAACTCTGCTTCTGAAGAGAAATACCGACCAGAGTCCTCATACCTGAAACACACTCTGTTTTAAGGCAAGAAGCATCCTGTTGTTTCCAGCGTCTCTAATACAGCAAGAACCATGAGCATGCCAAAAAAAAAGAACTGTGTTTCCAGCTCACAAGGACCATATCTAGTTCAATGCTGCTTATGAACATGATACAAACAACAGAGCCTTTTAAATAAATGCTCTTTAGTTAATAGAGGAACTCTTTTGGTTCATGAACTGTATAAAATCATTTGAGCCCAAAATTCAATGTGTTTACCAGAAATGAACTCTTGCTTGTAGGAACACACAGGTCCTGCGGTTTAACTCCGTTTCTGAAGGGAAATTCAGACCAGTGTTCTCATCGCTGAAACACACTCTGTTTTCAAGCAAGAGCATCCTCTTTTCAAGCATCTCCAATACAGCAAGAAACATGAGCATGCCTAGAAAAAAAGAATTGTGTTTCCTAAAATAAGGACGATATCTAGTTTAACTCTGCTTAGAAAACTGATAGAAACCACAGCTCTTCCTACATAAATTTTCTTTAGTTAATAGAGAGAACCGCGCTTGGTACGGGAACTGTATAAAACTCATTTAAGCCCAAAACACAGTGGGTTTACCAGAAATGAAAGCTTGTTTGTAGAAACACACAGATCCTGGGGTTTAACTCCATATCTAAAGGGAAATTTAGACCAGAGTTCTCATCCCTGAAACACATTCTGTTTTAAAGCAAGAAGCATCCTATTCTTTCCAGCGTCTCTAATACAGCAAGAACCATGAACATGCCCAGAAATAAAGAACTGTGTTTCCTAATAATAAGGACCGTATCTAGTTTAACTCTGCTTATGAACCTCATACAAACCACAGCTCCTCTTACCTAAATGCTCTTTAGTTAACAGTAAGAAAAGCGTTTGGTTCGGGAACTGTGTAAAACTCATTTGAGACCAAAATTCAGAGGTTTTACCAAAAATGAACTCTTGCTTGAAGGAACACACAGATCCTGGGGTTTAACTCCGTTTCTGATGGGAAATTCAGACCAGAGTTCTCATCCCTGAAACACATTCTGTCTTAAGGCAATAAGCAGCCTCTTCTTTGCAGCGTCTCCAATACAGCAAGAAATATGAGCATGCCCAGAAAAAATGAAGGGTGTTTCCTACTCATACGGACCATATGTAGATCAACTCTGCTCATGACACTGATACAAACCACATCTCCTCTTACATAAATGCTCTTTAGTTAATAGTGACAAATGCGTTGGTTTCATGAATTGTGTAAATTCATTTAAGCCCAAAATTCACTGGGTTTAGCAGAAATGAACTCTTGCTTGAGGGAAGAAACAGATCCTGGGGTTTAACTCTGTTTCTGAAGGGAAATTCAGACCAGTGTTCTCATCCATGAAACACACCCTGTTTTAACTCAAGAAGCAAGCTCTTCTTTCAAGCCTCTCCTATACAGCAAGAAATATGAGCCTGCCCAGAATAAAAGAACTATGTTTCCTACTCATACAGACCATATGTAGTTCCACTCTGCTTCTGAATCTGATACAAACTATAGCTCCATTAACATAAATGCTCTTTAGTTAATAGTGAGAAACTCATTGGGTTCATGAACAGTGTAAAATCATTTGAGCCCAAATTTCAATGGCTTTAACAGAAATGAACTCTTGCTTGTAGGAACACACATATCCTAGGGTCTAACTCCGGTTCTGCAGGAAAATTCTCACCATAGTTCTCATCCATGAAACACACTCTGTTTTAAGGCAAGAAGCACCCTCTTCTTTGCAGCGTCTCCATTATAGCAAGAACAATGTGCATGCCCAGAAAAAAAGAACTGTGTTTCATACTCAAATGAATATATCTTGTTCAACGGTCCTTATGAAGGTAAAACAAACCTCAGATTCTCTTACATAAATGCTCCTTAGTTAATAGTGAGAAATGAGTTGGTTTCGTGAACTGTGTAAATTCATTTGAGCCCAAAATTCACTTGGTTTACCAGAAAAGAACTCTCGCTTGTAGGAACACAGAAGTACATCCATGGAACACACTCTGTTTTAACACAAGAAGCATGCTCTTCGTAACAGATTCTCCAATACAGCAAGAACCATAAGCATGCCAAGAAAAAAAGAACTGTGTTTCCTAAAATAAGGACCATATCTAGTTCAACTCTGCTTATGAAACTGATCCAAACCACTGCTCCTCTTACATAAATGCTCTTTAGTTAATACTGAGAAACGCGTTGCTTTCCTGAACTGTGTAAATTCATTTGAGCCCAAAATTAACTGGGTTTACCAGAAATGAACTCTTGCTTGTAGGAAGACACCGATCGTGTGGTTGAACTCAGATTATGAAGGGAAATTCATACCAGTGTTCTCATTCATGAAACACACTCTGTTTTCACCCAAGAAGCAAGCACTTCTTTCCAAGGTTTCCAATAAAGCAAGAACCATGAAGATGCCCAGAAAAGAAGAACTATGTTTCCCACTCATAGGGATCCTCTGCAATTCAACTCTGCTTATGAAACTGATACAAACCACAGCTCCACTTAAATAAATGCTCTTTAGTTAATAGTGAGACACGCGTTGGGTTGATGAAAAGAGTAAAATCATTTGAGCCCAAAATTCACTGGGTTTAACAGAAATGAACCCTTGGTTGTACGAAGACACAGATCCTGGTGTGTAACTCCGTTTCTGAAGGGAAATTCAGACCAGTGTTCTCATCCATGAAACACACTCTGTATTAACACAAGAAGCAAGCTCTTCTTTCCAGCGTCTCCAATACAGCAAGAACCATGAGCATGCCCAGAAAAGAAGAACTGTGTTTCCTACTCCTAGGGATCATATGCAGTTCAATTCTGCTTATGATACTGATACAAACCACAGCTCCTCTTACATAAATGCCCTTTAGTTAATAGTGAGACACGTGTTGGGTTGATGAACTGTGTAAAGTCATTTGAGCCCAAAATTCACTGGGTTAACCAGAAATGATCTCTTGCTTGTAGGAAGACACACACCCAGGGGTTTTACACAGGTTCTTAACGGAAATTCAGACAAGTCTTCTCATCCATGAAACAAACTCTGTTTTAACGCAAGAAGCAAGCTCTTCTTTCCAGCATCTCCAATACAGCAAGAAATATGTGCATGCCCAGAAAAAAGAACTGTGTTTCCTAATCATACGGACCATATCTAGTTAAACTCTGCTTATGAAACTGATACACACCACAGCTCCTCTTACATAAATGCTCTGTAGTTAATAATGACCAAAGCGTTTGGTTCGGGAACTGTGTAAAATCATTTGAGCCCAAAATTCACTTTGTTTACCAGAAATGAACTCTTGCTTGTAGGAAGACACAGATCCTGTGGTTTAACTCTGATTCTGAAGGGAAATTCAGACCAGTGTTCTCATCCATGAAACACACTCTGTTTAAACGCAAGATGCATGCACTTCTTTCCAGCATCACCAATACAGCAAGAACCATGAGCATGCCCAGTAAAAATGAACTGTGTTTCCTACTCATAGGGACCATATGCAGTTCAACTCTGCTTATGAAACTGATACAAAGCATAGCTCCTCTTACATAAATGCTCTTTAGTTAATAGTGAGACACACGTTGGGTTGATATAATGAGTAAAATCATTTGAGCCCAAAATTCACTGGGTTTAACAGAAATGAACTCTTGGTTGTACGAAGACACAGATCCTGGTGTGTAACTCCGTTTCTGAAGGAAAATTCAGTCCAGTGTTCTCATCCATGAAACACATTCTGTTTTCATGCAAGAAGCAAGCTCTTCTTCCAGGGATTCCAATACAGCAAAACAATGAGCCTACCCAGAAAAGAAAACTGTGTTTCCTACTCATAGGGACCATATTTAGTTCAACTCTGCTTATGAAACTGATACAAACCACAGCTCCTCTTACATAAATTCTCTTTAGATGATAGTGAGATTTGCGTTGGGTTCTTGATCGGTGTAAAATCATTTGAGCCCAAAATTCACTTTGTTTACCAGAAATGAACTCTTGCTTGTAGGAAGACACAGATCCTGTGGTTTAACTCCGTTTCTGATGGGCAATTCACACCAGTGTTCTCATCCATGAAACACACTCTGTATTAACACAAGAAGCAAGCTCTTCTTTCCAGCGTCTCCAATACAGCACAAACCATGAGCATGCCCAGAAAAAAAGAACTGTATTTCCTACTCATAGGGACCATATGCAGTTCAACGCTGCTTATGAAACTGAAGCAAACAACAGCTCCTCTTACAAAAATGCTGTTTAGTTAATAGTGAGAAACCGGATGGCTTGGTGAATTGTGTAAAATCATTTGAGGCCAAAATAAACTTGGTTTACCAGAAATGAACTCTTGCTTGTAGGATGACAAAGATCCTGGTGTTTAACTCCATTTCTGAAGGGAAATTAAAACGAGTGTTCTCGTCCATGAAACCCACTCTGATTTAACGCAGGAAGCAAGCTCTTCTTACCAGCATCACCAATACAGTAAAAACCATGAGCATGCCCAGAAAAAAAGAACTGTGTTTCCTACTCATACGGACCATATCTAGTTAAACTCTGCTTATGAAACTGATACACACCACAGCTCCTCTTACATAAATGCTCTTTAGTTAATACTGAGACACGTGTTGGGTTGATGAACTGTGTAAAATCATTTGAGCCCAGCATTCACTGGGTTTACCAGAAATTAACTCTTGCTTGTAGGAAGACAAAGATCCTGTGGTTTAACTCCGTTTCTGAAGGGAAATTCGGACCAGTGTTCTCATCCTTGAAACATACTCTGTTTTCACCCAAGAAGCAAGCTCTTCTTTCCAGGGACTCCAATACAGCAAGAACCATGAGCATGACTAGAAAAAAAGACCTGTGTTTCCTACTCATTCAGACCATGTGCAGTTCAACTCTGCTTATGAAACTGATACAAACCACACCTCCTCTTACATAAATGCTCTTAGTTAATAGTGAGAAAGGCGTTGGGTTCATGAACTGTGTAAAATCACTTGAGCCCAAAATTCACTGGGTTTAGCAGAAATGAACTCTTGCTTGTAGGAGGACACAGATCATGCGGTTTTACACAGTTTCTTAATGGAAATTCAAACAAGTCTTCTCATCCATGAAACAAACTCTGTTTTAACGCAAGAAGCAAGCTCTTCTTTCCAGCGTCTCCGATACAGCAAGAAATATGTGCATGCCCAGAAAAAAAGAACTGTATTTCCTACTCATACGGACCATATCTAGTTAACCTATGCTTATGAAACTGATACACACCACAGCTCCTCTTACATAAATGCTCTTTTGTTAATAGAGAGAATCGCGTTGGGTTCGAGAACTTTGTAAAATCATTTGAGCCCAAAATTCACTTTGTTTACCAGAAATGAACTCTTGCTTGTAGGAAGACACAGATCCTGTGGTTTAACTCTGATTCTGAAGGGAAATTCAGACCAGTGTTCTCATCCATGAAACACACTCTGTTTAAACGCAAGAAGCATGCACTTCTTTCCAGCATCACCAATACAGCAAGAACCATGATCATGCCCAGTAAAAATGAACTGTGTTTCCTACTCATATGGACCATATGCAGTTCAACTCTGCTTATGAAACTGATACAAACCATAGCTCCTCTTACATAAATGCTCTTTAGTTAAGAGTGAGACACACGTTGTGTTGATGAAATGTGTAAAATCATTTGAGCCCAACATTCACTGGGTTTACCAGAAATTAAGCTTGCTTGTAGGAAGACAAAGATCCTGTGGTTTAACTCCGTTTCTGAAGGAAAATTCGGACCACTGTTCTCATCCTTGAAACACACTCTGTTTTCACGCAAGAAGCAAGCTCTTTTTCCAGGGACTCCAATACAGCAAGAACCATGAGCATGACTAGAAAAAAAGACCTGTGTTTCCTACTCATTCGGACCATGTGCAGTTCAACTCTGCTTATGAAACTGATACAAACCACACCTCCTCTTACATAATTGCTCTTTAGTTAATAGTGAGAAAGGCGTTGGGTTCATGAACTGTGTAAAATCACTTGAGCCCAAAATTCACTGGGTTTAGCAGAAATGAACTCTTGCTTGTAGGAAGACACAGATCCTGCGGTTTTACACAGTTTCTTAACGGAAATTCAGACAAGTCTTCTCATCCATGAAACAAACTCTGTTTTAACGCAAGAAGCAAGCTCTTCTTTACAGCGTCTCCAATACAGCAAGAAATATGTGCATGCCCAGAAAAAAAGAACTGTATTTCCTACTCATACGGACCATATCTAGTTAACCTATGCTTATGAAACTGATACACACCACAGCTCCTCTTACATAAATGCTCTTTTGTTAATAGTGAGAATCGCGTTGGGTTCGAGAACTGTGTAAAATCATTTGAGCCCAAAATTCACTTTGTTTACCAGAAATGAACTCTTGCTTGTAGGAAGACACAGATCCTGTGGTTTAACTCTGATTCTGAAGGGAAATTCAGACCAGTGTTCTCATCCATGAAACACACTCTGTTTAAACGCAAGAAGCATGCACTTCTTTTCAGCATCACCAATACAGCAAGAACCATGAGCATGCCCAGTAAAAATGAACTGTGTTTCCTACTCATAGGGACCATATGCAGTTCAACTCTGCTTATGAAACTGATACAAACCATAGCTCCTCTTACATAAATGCTCTTTAGTTAATAGTGAGACACACGTTGGGTTGATATAATGAGTAAAATCATTTGAGCCCAAAATTCACTGGGTTTAACAGAAATGAACTCTTGGTTGTACGAAGACACAGATCCTGGTGTGTAACTCCGTTTCTGAAGGGAAATTCAGTCCAGTGTTCTCATCCATAAAACACATTCTGTTTTCATGCAAGAAGCAAGCTCTACTTTTCAGGGATTCCAATACAGCAAAACAATGAGCCTACCCAGAAAAGTAAACTGTGTTTCCTACTCATAGGAACCCTATTTAGTTCAACTCTGCTTATGAAACTGATACAAACCACAGCTCCTCTTACATAAATTCTCTTTAGATGATAGTGAGATTTGCATTGGGTTCTTGATCAGTGTAAAATCATTTGAGCCAAAAATTCACTATGTTTACCAGAAATGAACTCTTGCTTCTAGGAGGACACAGATGCTGAGGTTTAACTCCGTTTCAGAAGGGAAATACAGACCAGGGTTCTCATCCAAGAAACACACTCTATTTCAATGCAAGAAGCAAGCTCTTCTTTCCAGCTTCTCCAATACAGCAAGAAATATGAGCATGCCCAGAAAAAAGAACTGTGTTTGCTACTCATACAGAACATATGTAGTTCTACTCTCCTTAAAAAACTGATACAAACCATAGCTCCTCTTATATAAATGCTCTTTATTTAATAGAGAATCGGTTGGGTTCATGAACTGTGTTAAATCATTTGATCGCAAAATCCACTTGCTTACGAGAAATGAACGCGTGCTTGTAGGAAGACACAGATCCTGGTGTTTAAATCCGTTTCTGAAGGGAAATTCAGACCATAGTTCTCATCCATGAAACACACTCTGTTTAACGCAAGAAGCAAGCTCTTCTTTCTAGCATCTCCAATACAACAAGACATATGAGCATGCACAGAAAAAAAGAACTGAGTTTGCTACTCATACAGAACATGTAGTTCAACTCTCCTTAAAAAACTGATACAAACCATAGCTCCTCTTATATAAATGCTCTTTATTTAATAGAGAATCGCGTTGGGTTCATGAACTGTGTTAAATCATTTGATCCCAAAATTCACTTGTTTACAAAAATGAACTCGTGCTTGTATGAAGACACAGATCCTGGGGTTTAACTCCGTTTCTGAAGGGAAATTCAGACCAGTGTTCTCATCCATGAAACACATGCTGTTTTAACACAAGAAGCATCCTCTTCTTTCCTGCGTCTCCAATAGTGCAATAACCAGGGGAATGCCCAGAAAAAAAGAACTGTGTTTCCTACTCATAGAGACCATATGCAGTTCAACTCTGCTTATGAAACTGATACAGACCACAGCACCTCTTACATAAATGCTCTTTAGTTAACAGTGAGAATCGCGATGGGTTCTTGAACTGTGTAAAATTATTTGGGCTCAAAATTCACCAGGTTTAACAGAAATGAACTCTTGATTGTAGGAAGTCAAAGATCCTGGGGTTTAACTCCGTTTCTAAAGGGAAATTCAGACCTCGGTTCTCATCGATGAAACACATGCTGTTTTAACTCAAGAAGCAAGCTCTTCTTTCCAGCGTCTCCAACACAGCAAGAACCAGGAGCATGTCCAGAATAAAAAAATTGTGTTTCCTATTCATATGGACCTTATGTAGTTCAACTCTGCTTATGCAAGTGATAGAAACCACAGCTCCTCTTACATAAATGCTCTTTAGTTAATAGTGAGAAACCCGTTGAGTTGGTGAACAGTGTAAATACAATTGAGACAAAAAATTCACTGGGTTTACCAGAAATGAACTCTTGCTTGTAGGAAGACACAAATCCTGGGGTTTAACTCCATTTCTGAAGGGAAATTCAGACCATAGTTCTCATCCCTGAAACAAACTCGGTTTTAAGGCAAGAAGCATCCTCTTCTTTCTAGCGTCTCAAATACAGCATGAACCATGAGCATGCCCAGAAAAAAAGAACTGTGTTTCATACTCATATAGACCGTATGTAGTTCAACTCTGCTTATGGAACTGATACAAACCACAGCTCCTCTTAAATAAATGATCTTTAGTAAATAGTGAGAAACGCGTTGGGTTCATGTACTGTGTAAAATCATTTGATCCCAAAATTCACTTGATTACCAGAAATGAACACGTGCTTGTTGGAAGACACAGATGCTGGGGATTAACTCAGTTTCTGAAGGGAAATTCAGACCATTGTTCTCATCCATGAAACAAACTCTCTTTTAAGGCAAGAAGCAAGCTCTTCTTTCAGCGTCTCCAATACAGCAAGAACAATGAGAATGCTCCGAAAAAAAGAAGTGTGTTTCCTACTCATACAGACCATATGCAGTTCAACTCTGCTTATGAAACTGATACAGACCACAGCTCCTCTTACATAAATGCTCTTTAGTTAATAGTGAGAATTGCGATGGGTTTGTGAATTGTGTGAAATCATTTGATCCCGAAATTCACTTGCTTACCAGAAATGAACTCTTGTTTGTAGGAAGACACAGATCCTGGGGTTTATTCCGTTTCTGAAGGGAAATTCAGACCAGTGTTGTCATCCATTAAACACACTCTGTTTTCATCCAAGAAGCAAGCTCTTTTTTACAGAATCTCAAATACAGTAAGAAACATGAGCATGGCCAGAAAAAAAGAACTGTGTTTCCTACTCATAGAGAACATATGTAGTTCAGCTCTGCTTATGAAACTGATACACACCACAGCTTCTCTTACATAAATGCTCTTTCGTTAATAGTGAGAAACGTGTTGGGTTCAGGAACTGTGTAAAATCATTAGATCCCAAAATTCCCTTGGTTTACCAGAAATGAACTCTTGCTTGTAGGAAGACAAAGATCCTGGGGTTTAATTCCATTTCTGAAGGGAAATTCAGACCATAGTTCTCATCCCTGAAACACACTCGGTTTTAAGGCAAGAAGCATCCTCTTCTTTCTAGCGTCTCCAATACAGCAAGAACCATGAGTACGCCCAGAAAAAAAGAACTGTGTTTCGCACTCATATAGACCATATGCAGTTCAACTCTGCTTATGGAACTGACACAAACCACAGCTCCTGTTACATAACTGCTCTTTACTTAATAGTGAGATTCGCAATGGGTTCTTGAACACTGTAAAATCATTTCGGATCAAAATTCACTGCGTTTACCAGAAATGAACTCTTGATTGTAGGAAAACACAGATCCTGGGGTTTAACTCCCTTTCTGAAGGGAAGTTCAGACCAGTGTTCTTATCCATGAAATATACTCTGTTTTAACGCAAGAAACATGCTCTTCTTTCCAGCGTCTCCAATACAGCAAGAAATATGAGCATGCCCAGAAAAAAAGAACTGTGTTTCCTACTCATACGGACCATATGTAGATCAACTCTGCTTATGAAACTGATACAGACCACAGCTCCTCTTACATAAATGCTCTTTAGTTAATAGTGAGAAACCCGTTGAGTTGGTGAACTGTGTAAATACAATTGAGACCAAAAATTCACTAGGTTTACCAGAAATGAACTCTTGCTTGTAGGAAGACACAGATCCTGGGGTTTAACTCCGTTTCTGAAGGGAAATTCAGACCATAGTTCTCATCCCTGAAACACACTCGGTTTTAAGGCAAGAAGCATCCTCTTCTTTCTAGCGTCTCCAATACAGCATGAACCATGAGCATGCCCAGAAAAAAAGAACTGTGTTTTGTACTCATATAGACCATATGTAGTTCAACTCTGCTTATGGAACTGATACAAACCACAGCTCCTCTTAAATAAATGATCTTTAGTAAATAGTGACAAACGCGTTGGGTTCGTGAACTGTGTTAAATCATTTGATCACAAAATCCACTTGCTTACGAGAAATGAATGCATGCTTGTAGGAAGACACAGATCCTGGCATTTAAATCCATTTCTGAAGGGAAATTCAGACCATAGTTCTCATCCATGAAACACACTCAGTTTTAACGCAAGAAGCAAGCTCTTCTTTCTAGCATCTCCAATACAACAAGACATATGAGCATGCACAGAAAAAAAGAACTGAGTTTGCTACTCATACAGAACATGTAGTTCAACTCTCCTTAAAAAACTGATACAAACCATAGATCCTCTTATATAAATGCTCTTTATTTAATAGAGAATCACGTTGGGTTCGTGAACTGTGTTAAATCATTTGATCTCAAAATTCACTTGTTTACAAAAATGAACTCGTGCTTGTATGAATATACAGGTCCTGGGGTTTAACTCCGTTTCTGAAGGGAAATTCAGACCAGTGTTCTCATCCATGAAACACATGCTGTTTTAACACAAGAAGCATCCTCTTCTTTCCTGCGTCTCCAATAGTGCAATAACCAGGAGAATGCCCAGAAAAAAAGAACTGTGTTTCCTACTCATAGAGACCATATGCAGTTCAACTCTGCTTATGAAACTGATACAGACCACAGCACCTCTTACATAAATGCTCTTTAGTTAATAGTGAGAATCGCGATGGGTTCTTGAACTGTTTAAAATTATTTGGGCTCAAAATTCACCGGGTTTAACAGAAATGAACTCTTGATAGTAGGAAGTCACAGATCCTGGGGTTTAACTCCGTTTCCAAACGGAAATTCAGAGCTCTGTTCTCATCGATGAAACACATGCTGTTTTAACTCAAGAAGCAAGCTCTTCTTTCCAGCGTCTCCAATACAGCAAGAACCAGGAGCATGTCCAGAATAAAAGAATTGTGTTTCCTATTCATACGGACCATATGTAGTTCAACTCTGCTTATGCAAGTGATAGAAACCACAGCTCCTCTTACATAAATGCTCTTTAGTTAATAGTGAGAAACCCGTTGAGTTGGTGAACAGTGTAAATACAATTGAGACGAAAAATTCACTGGGTTTACCAGAAATGAACACTTGCTTGTAGGAAGACACAGATCCTGGGGTTTAACTCCGTTTCTGAAGGGAAATTCAGACCATAGTTCTCATCCCTGAAACAAACTCGGTTTTAAGGCAAGAAGCATCCTCTTCTTTCTAGCGTCTCCAATACAGCGTGAACCATGAGCATGCCCAGAAAAAAAGAACTGTGTTTCGTACTTATATAGACCGTATGTAGTTCAACTCTGCTTATGGAACTGATACAAACCACAGCTCCTCTTAAATAAATGATCTTTAGTAAATAGTGAGAAACGCATTGGGTTCATGTACTGTGTAAAATCATTTGATCCCAAAATTCACTTGATTACCAGAAATGAACACGTGCTTGTTGGAAGACACAGATCCTGGGGTTTAATTCCATTTCTGAAGGGAAATTCAGACCAGTGTTGTCATCCATTAAACACACTCTGTTTTCACCCAAGAAGCAAGCTCTTTTTTACTGCGTCTCAAATACAGTAAGAAACATGAGCATGGCCAGAAAAAAAGAACTGTGTTACCTACTCATAGAGAACATATGTAGTTCAGCTCTCCTTATGAAACTGATACACACCACAGCTTCTCTTACATAAATGCTCTTTCGTTAATAGTGAGAAACGTGTTGGGTTCAGGAACTGTGTAAAATCATTTGATCCCAAAATTCCCTTGGTTTACCAGAAATGAACTCTTGCTTGTAGGAAGACAAAGATCCTGGGGTTTAATTCCATTTCTGAAGGGAAATTCAGACCATAGTTCTCATCCCTGAAACACACTCGGTTTTAAGGCAAGAAGCATCCTCTTCTTTCTAGCGTCTCCAATACAGCAAGAACCATGAGTATGCCAAGAAAAAAAGAACTGTGTATCGTACTGATATAGACCATTTGCAGTTCAACTCTACTTATGGAACTGACACAAACCACAGCTCCTGTTACATAACTGCTCTTTACTTAATAGTGAGATTCGGGATGGGTTCTTGAACAGTGTAAAATCATTTAAAATCAAAATTCACAGCGTTTACCAGAAATGAACTCTTGATTGTAGGAAGACACAGATCCTGGGGTTTAACTCCCTTTCTGAAGGGAAGTTCAGACCAGTGTTCTCATCCATGAAACATACTCTGTTTTAACGCAAGAAGCAAGCTCTTCTTTCCAGCATCTCCAATACAGCAAGAAATATGAGCATGCCCAGAAAAAAGAACTGTGTTTCCTACTCATACGGACCATATGTAGATCAACTCTGCTTATGAAATTGATACAGACCTCAGCTCCTCTTACATAAATGCTCTTTAGTTAATAGTGAGAAACCTGTTGAGTTGGTGAAATTTGTAAATACAATTGAGACCAAAAAATCACTGGGTTTACCAGAAATGAACTCTTGCTTGTAGGAAGATACAGATCCTGGGGTTTAACTCCGTTTCTGAAGGGAAATTCAGACCATAGTTCTCATTCCTGAAACACACTCGGTTATAAGGCAAGAAGCATCCTCTTCTTTCTAGCGTCTCCAATACAGCATGAACCATGAGCATGCCCAGAAAAAAAGAACTGTGTTTCCTACTCATATAGACCATATGTAGTTCAACTCTGCTTATGGAACTGATACAAACCGCAGCTCCTCTTAAATAAATGATCTTTAGTAAATAGTGAAAAACGCGTTGGGTTTGTGAACTGTGTAAAATCAATTGATCGCAAAATCCACTTGCTTACCAGAAATGAACACGTGCTTGTAGGAAGACACAGATCCTGGCGTTTAACTCCATTTTTGAAAGGAAATTCAGATCAGTGTTCTCATCCATGAAACAAACTCTCTTTTAAGGCAAGAAGCAAGCTCTTCTTTCCAGCATCTCCAATACAGCAAGAACCATGAGAATGCCCCGAAAAAAAGAAGTGTGTTTCCTATTCATACAGACCATATGCCATTCAACTCTGCTTATGAAACTGATACAGACCACAGCTCCTCTTACATAAATGCTCTTTAGTTAATAGTGAGAATCGCAATGGGTTCTTGAACAGTGTAAAATCATTTCGGCTAAAAATTCACAAGGTTTACCAGAAATGAACTCTTGATTGTAGGAAGACACAGATCCTGGGGTTTAACTCCGTTTCTAAAGGGAAATTCAGAGCTCTGTTCTCATTGATGAAACACATGCTGTTTTAACTCAAGAAGCAAGCTCTTCTTTCCAGCGTCTCCAATACAGCCAGAACCATGAGCAGGCTCAGAAAAAATGAACTGTGTTTCCTAATCATACAGACCATATGCAGTTCAACTCTGCTTATGAAAGTGATACAAAACACAGCTCCTCTTACATAAATGATCTTTAGTTAATAGTTTGAATCGCGATGGGTTCTTGAACTGTGTAAAATCATTTGGGCTCAATATTCACCGGGTTTACCAGAAATGAACACTTGACTGTAGGAAGACACAGATCCTGGGGTTTAACTCCCTTTCTGAAGGGAAATTCAGACCAGTGTTCTCATCCAAGAAACACACTCTGTTTCAACGCAAGAAGCAAGCTCTTCTTTCCAGCGTCTCCAATACAACAAGACATATGAGCATGCACAGAAAAAAAGAACTGAGTTTGCTACTCATATGGAACATATGTAGTTCAACTCTCCTTAAAAAACTGATACAAACCATAGCTCCTCTTATATAAATGCTCTTTATTTAATAGAGAATCGCGTTGGTTTCGTGAACTGTGTTAAAACATTTGAGCCCAAAATTCACTGGGTTTACCAGAAATGAACTCTAGCTTGTAGGAAGACACAGATCCTAGGGTTTAACTCCGTTTCTGAAGGGAAATTCAGACCAGTGTTCTCATCCACGAAACACATGCTGTTTTAACGCAAGAAGCATCCTCTTCTTTTCTGAGTATCCAATAGAGCAAGAACCATTAGAATGCCCAGAAAAAAGAACTGTGTTTCCTACTCATGCAGACCATATGCAGTTCAACTCTGCTTATGGAACTGATATAAACCACAGCTACTCTTACATAAATGCTCTTTAGTTAATAGTGAGAAACGCGTTGGGTTCGTGAACTGTGTAAAATCATTTGATCCCAAAAATCACTTGTTTACCATAAATGAACTCTTGCTTGTAGGAAGACACAGATCCTGGGGTTTAACTCCATTTCTGAAGGGAAATTAAGACCAGTGTTCTCATCGATGAAACCAACTCTGTTTTCACGCAAGAAACAATCTCTTCTTTCCAGCGTCTCCAATACAGCTAGAAATATGAGCATGCCCAGAAAAAAAGAACTGTGTTTCCTACTCATAGGGACCATATGCAATATACTCTGCTCATGCAACTGATACAAACCACAGAACTTCTTACAGAAATGCTCTTTAGTTAATATTGAGAAACCTGTTGTGTTCGTGAACTGTGTAAAATCATTTGAGCCCAAAATTCCCTTGGTTTATCAGAAATGAACTCTTGCTTGTATGAAGACACAGATCCTGGGGTTTAACTCCATTTCTAAAGGGAAATTCAGACCAGTGTTCTCATCCAGGAAAGACACTCTGTTTTAACGCAAGAAGCAAGCTCTTCTTTCCTGAGTCTCCAATAGTGCAAGAACCATGATAATGCCCAGAAAAAAAGAACTGTGTTTCCTACTCATAGAGAACATATGCAGTTCAACTCTGATTATGAAACTGATACAGACCACAGCACCTCTTAAATAAATGCTCTTTAGTTAATAGTGAGAATCGCGATGGGTTCTTGAACTGTGTAAAATTATTTGTGCTCAAAATTCACCGGGTTTACCAGAAATGAACTCTTGATTGTAGGAATACACAGATCCTGGGGTTTAACTTCATTTCTAAAGGGAAATTCAGAGCTCTGTTCTCATCAATGAAACACATGCTGTTTTAACTCAAGAAGCAAGCTCTTCTTTCCAGCGTCTCCAATACAGCCAGAACCATGAGCAGGCTCAGAAAAAATGAACTGTGTTTCCTAATCATACGGACCATATGCAGTTCAACTCTGCTTATGAAAGTGATACAAAACACAGCTCCTCTTACATAAATGATCTTTAGTTAATAGTTTGAATCGCGATGGGTTCTTGAACTGTGTAAAATCATTTGGGCTCAATATTCACCAGGTTTACCAGAAGTGAACACTTGATTGTAGGAAGACACAGATCCTAGGGTTTAACTCCCTTTCTGAAGGGAAATTCAGACCAGTGTTCTCATCCAAGAAACACACTCTGTTTCAACGCAAGAAGCAAGCTCTTCTTTCCTGAGTCTCCAATAGTGCAAGAACCATGAGAATGCCCAGAAAAAAAGAACTGTGTTTCCTACTCATAGAGACCATATGCAGTTCAACTCTGATTATGAAACTGATACACACCACAGCACCTCTTACATAAATGCTCTTTAGTTAATAGTGAGAATCGCGATGGGTTCTTGAACTGTGTAAAATTATTTGTGCTCAAAATTCACCGGGTTTACCAGAAATGAACTCTTGATTGTAGGAGGTCACAGATCCTGGTGTTTAACTCCATTTCTAAAGGGAAATTCAGACCTCTGTTCTCATCAATGAAACACATGCTGTTTTAACTAAAGAAGCAAGCTCTTTTTTCCAGGGTCTTCAATACAGCAAGAACCATGAGCATGCCCAGAAAAGAAGAACTATGTTTCGTACTCATACAGACCATATGAAGTTCAACTCTGATTATGGACCTGATAAAATCACAGCTACTCTTACATAAATGCTCTTTATTTAATATTGAGAATCGAGTTGGAATCCTGAACTGTGTTAAATCATTTGAGGCCAAAAATCACTGGGTTTACCAGAAATGAACTCTTGCTTGTAGGAAGACACAGGTCCTGGGGTTTAACTCCGTTTCTAAAGGGAAATTCAGAGCTCTGCTCTCATTGATGAAACACATGCTGATTTAACTCAAGAAGCAAGCTCTTCTTTCCAGCATCTCCAATACAGCAAGAACAAGGAGCATGCCCTGAAAAAAAGAATTGTGTTTTCTACTCAACAGAACATATGTAGTTCAACTCTCCTTAAAAAACTGATACAAACCACAGCTCCTCTTAAGTAAATGCTCTTTAGTTAATAGTGAGAAACCGGTTGGGTTTGTGAACTGTGTAAAATCATTTGATCCAAAAATTCACTTGTTTATCAGAAATGAACTCGTGCTTGTATGAAGACACAGATCCTGGGGATGAACTCTGTTTCTGAAGGGAAATTCAGACCAGTGTTCTCATCCATGAAACACATGCTGTTTTAACACAAGAAGCATCCTCTTCTTTCCGCGTCTCCAATAGTGCAAGAACCATGAGAATGCCCAGAAAAAAAGAACTGTGTTTCCTACTCATAGGGACCATATGCAGTTCAACTCTGCTTATGAAACTGATACAGACCACCGCACCTCTTACATAAATGCTCTTTAGTTAATAGTGAGAATAGCGATGGTTTCTTGAACTGTGTAAAATTCTTTGAGCTCAAAATTCACCGGATTACCAGAAATAAACTCTTGATTGTAGGAAGACACAGATTCTGGGATTTACTCCGTTTCTGAAGGGAAAATCAGACCATAGTTCTCATCCCTGAAACAAACTCGGTTTTATGGCAAGAAGCATCCTCTTCTTTCTAGCGTCTCCAATACAGCAAGAACAATGAGCATGCCCAGAAAAAAGAACTGTGTTTTGTACTAATATAGAACATATGTAGTTCAACTCTGCTTATTGAACTGATACAAACAACAGCTACTCTTAAATAAATGATCTTTAGTAAATGGTGAAAACGCGTTGGGTTCGTGAACTGTGTAAAATCATTTGATCCCAAAATTCACTTGTTTACCAGAAATGAACTCATGCATATAGGAAGACACAGATCCTGGGGTTTAACTCCATTTCTGAAGGGAAATTCAGACCAGTGTTGTCATCCATGAAACACATGCTGTTTTAACATAAGAAGCATCCTCTTCTTTCCAGCCTCTCCAATACAGCAAGAACCATGAGAATGCCCAGAAAAAAAGAACCGTGTTTCCTACTCATACAGACCATATGCAGTTCAACTCTGCTTATGGAACTGATATAAACCACAGCTACTCTTACATAAATGCTCTTTAGTTAATAGTGAGAAACGCGTTGGGTTCGTGAACTGTGTATAATCATTGGATCCCAAAATTCACTTGTTTACCATAAATGAACTCTTGCTTGTAGGAAGACACAGATCCTGGGGTTTAACTCCATTTCTGAAGGGAAATTCAGACCAGTGTTCTCATCCATGAAACAACAATGTTTTCACGCAAGAAGCAAGCTCTTCTTTCCAGCTTCTCCAATACAGCTAGAAATATGAGCATGCCCAGAAAAAAAGAACTGTGTTTCCTACTCATAGGGACCATATGCAATATACTCTGCTCATGCAACTGATACACACCACAGCTCTTCTTACAAAAATGCTCTTTAGTTAATATTGAGAAACCTGTTGTGTTCAGGAACTGTGTAAAATCATTTGAGCCCAAAATTCCCTTGGTTTATCCGAAATGAACTCTTGCTTGTAGGAAGACAAAGATCCTGGGGTTTAACTCCCTTTCTGAAGGGAAATTCAGACCAGTATTCTCATCCATGAAACACACTCTGTTTTAACGTAAGAAGCAAGCTCTTCTTTCCTGCGTCTCCAATAGTGCAAGAACCATGAGAATGCACAGAAAATTAGAACTGTGTTTCCTACTCATAGAGACCATATGCAGTTCAACTCTGATTATGAAACTGATACACACCACAGCACCTCTTACATAAATGCTCTTTAGTTAATAGTGAGAATCGCAATGGGTTCTTGAACTGTGTAAAATTATTTGTGCTCAAAATTCACCGGGTTTAACAGAAATGAACTCTTGATTGTAGGAAGTCACAGATCCTGGGGTTTAACTCCATTTCTAAAGGGAAATTCAGACCTCTGTTCTCATCAATGAAACACATGCTGTTTTAACTAAAGAAGCAAGCTCTTTTTTCCAGGGTCTCCCATACAGCAAGAACCATGAGCATGCCCAGAAAAGAAGAACTATGTTTCGTACTCATACAGACCATATGAAGTTCAACTCTGATTATGGAACTGATAAAACCACAGCTACTCTTACATAAATGCTCTTTATTTAATTTTGAGAATCGCGTTGGAATCTTGAACTGTGTTAAATCATTTGAGCCCAAAAATCACTGGGTTTACCAGAAATGAACTCTTGCTTGTAGGAAGACACAGGTCCTGGGGTATAACTCCGTTTCTAAAGGGAAATTCAGAGCTCTGTTCTCATCGATGAAACACATGCTGATTTAACTCAAGAAGCAAGCTCTTCTTTCCAGCGTCTCCAATACATCAAGAACCAGGAGCATGCACAGAAAAAAAGAACTGTGTTTGCTACTCATACAGAACATATGTAGTTCAACTCTCCTTAAAAAACTGATAAAAACCACAGCTCCTCTTAAGTAAATGCTCTTCATTTAATAGTGAGAATCTCGTTGGGTTCGTGAACTGTGTAAAATCATTTGATCCAAAAATTCACTTGTTTATCAGAAATGAACTCGTGCTTGTATGAAGACACAGATCCTGGGGTTTAACTCTGTTTCTGAAGGTAAATTCAGACCAGTGTTCTCATCCATGAAACACATGCTGTTTTAACACAAGAAGCATCCTCTTCTTTCCTGCATCTCCAATAGTGCAAGAACCGTGAGAATGCCCAGAAAAAAAGAACTGTGTTTCCTACTCATAGAGAACATATGCAGTTCAACTCTGCTTCTGAAATTGATACAGTCCATAGCACCTCTTACATAAATGCTCTTTAGTTAATAGTGAGAATCGCGATGGTTTCTTGAACTGTGTAAAATTCTTTGAGCTCAAAATTCACCGGGTTTACCAGAAATAAACCCTTGATTGAACATAGTCACAGATCCAAGGGTTTAACGCCGTTTCTAAAGGGAAATTCAGACCTCTATTCCATCGATGAAACACATGCTGTTTTAACTCAAGAAGCAAGCTCTTCTTTCCAGCATCTCCAATACAGCAAGAACCAGGAGCATGCCCAGAAAAAAAGCATTATGATTCCTATTCATACGGACCTTATGGAGTTCAACTGTGCTTATGCAAGTGATAGAAACCACGGCTCCTCTTACATAAATGCTCTCTAGTTAATAGTGAGAAACCCGTTGTGTTGGTGAACTGTGTAAATACAATTGAGAACAAAAATTTACTGGGTTTACCAGAAATGAACTCTTGCTTGTAGGAAGACACAGATTATGGGGTTTAACTCCATTTCTGAAGGGAAATTCAGGCCATAGTTCTCATCCCTGAAACAAACTCGGTTTTAAGGCAAGAGGCATCCTCTTCTTTCTAGCGTCTCCAATACAGCAAGAACCATGAGTATACCCAGAAAAAAAGAACTGTGTTTCGTACTCATATAGAGCATATGTAGTTCAACTCTGCTTATAGAACTGATACAAACCACAGCTCTTCTTAAATAAATGATCTTCAGTAAATAGTGAGAAATGCGTTGCGTTCATGAACTGTGTAAAATCATTTGATCCCAAAATTCACTTGATTACCAGAAATGAACCCGTGCTTGTTGGAAGACACAGATCCTGGGGATTAACTCTGTTTCTGAAGGGAAATTCAGACCAGTGTTCTCATCCATAAAACACATGCTGTTTTAACACAAGAAGCATCCTCTTCTTTCCGCGTCTCCAATAGTGCAAGAACCATGAGAATGCCCAGAAAAAAAGAACTGTGTTTCCTACTCATAGGGACCATATGCAGTTCAACTCTGCTTATGAAACTGATACAGACCACCGCACCTCTTACATAAATGCTCTTTAGTTAATAGTGAGAATAGCGATGGTTTCTTGAACTGTGTAAAATTCTTTGAGCTCAAAATTCACCGGGTTACCAGAAATAAACTCTTGCTTGTAGGAAGACACAGATTCTGGGGTTTAACTCCGTTTCTGAAGGGAAATTCAGACCAGTGTTCTCATCCATGACACACATGCTGTTTTAACGCAAGAACCATCCTCTTCTTTCCAGAGTCTCCGATACAGCAAGAACCATGAGATTTCCCAGAAAAAAAGAACTTGTTTCCTACTCATACAGATCATATACAGTTCAACTCTGCTTATGAAACGTATACAAACCATAGCTCTTCTTACATAAAGTCTCATTAGTTATTAGTGAGAATCGTGTTATGTTGGTGTACTCTGTAAAATCATTTGAGCCCAAAATTCACTGGGTTTAACAGAAATGAACTCTTGCTTGTAGGAAGACACAGATCCTGTGGTTTAACTACGTTTCTGAAGGGAATTCAGACCAGAGTTCTCATCCCTAAAACACACTCTGTTTTAAGGTAAGAAGCATCCTCTTCTTTCCAGCGTTCCAATAGAGCAGGAACCATGAGAATGCCCAGAAAAAAAGAACTGTGTTTCCTGCTCATACAGATCATACGCAGTTCAACTCTGCTTATGAAACTGATACAAACCACAGCTCCTCTTACATAAATGCTCTTTAGTTAATAGTGAGAATCGCGATGGGTTTCTTAACTGTGTAAAATATTTTGAGCCCAAAATTCTTTTTGTTAACCAGATAAGAACTCTTGCTTGTAAGAAGACACAGATCCAGGGGTTTAACTCCGTTTCTGAAGGGAAATTAAGACCAGAGTTCTCATCCATGAAACACACTCTGTTTTAGCGCAAGAAGCAAGCTGTTCTTTCCAGCATCTCCAATACAGAAAGAACAATCAGCATGCCCTCAAAAAAGAACTATGTTTCCTACTCATAGGGACCATATGTAGATCAACTCTGCTTATGAGACTGATACAAACCACAGCTCCCCTTACATAAATACTCTTTAGTTAATAGTGAGAATCGTGATGTGTTTCTGAACTGTGTAAAATCATTTGAACCCAAAATTCTTTTTGATAACCAGAAAAGAACTCTTCCTTGGAGCAAGACACAGATCCTGGGGTTTAACTCCGTTTCTGAAGGGAAATTCAGACCAGAGTTCTCATGCATGAAACACACTCTCTTTTAGCGCAAGAAGCAAGCTCTTCTTTCCAGCGTCTCCAATACAGCAAGAACCATCAGCATGCCCTCAAAAAAAGAACTGTGTTTCCATGACACACATGCTGTTTTAATGCAAGAACCATCCTCTTCTTTCCAGAGTCTCCAATACAGCAAGAACCATGAGAATTCCCAGAAAAAAATAACTTGTTTCCTACTCATACAGATCATATTCATTTCAACTGTGGTTATGAAACTGATACAAAGCACAGCTCCTCTTACTTAAATGCTCTTTAGTTAATAGTGAGAATCGCGATGGGGTTCTGAACTGTGTAAAATATTTTGAGCCCAAAATTCTCTTGGTTTACCCGAAATGAACTCTGGCTTGTAGGAACACACAGATCCTGCGGTTTAACTCCTGTTGTGAAGGAAAGTTCAGACCAGAGTTCTCATCCATGAAACACACTCTGTTTTAGCGCAAGAAGCAAGCTGTTCTTTCCAGCGTCTCCAATACAGAAAGAACAATCAGCATGCCCTCAAAAAAAGAACTATGTTTCCTACTCATAGGGACCATATGTAGATCAACTCTGCTTATGAGACTGATACAAACCACAGCTCCTCTTACATAAATTCTCTTAGGTTAATAGTGAGAATCGCGATGGGTTTCTTAACTGTGTAAAATATTTTGAGCCCAAAATTCTTTTTGTTAACCAGAAAAGAACTCTTGCTTGTAAGAAGACACAGATCCTGGGGTTGAACTCCGTTTCTGAAGGGAAATTCAGACCAGAGTTCTCATGCATGAAACACCCTCTGTTTTAGCGCAAGAAGCAAGCTCTTCTTACCAGCGTCTCCAATACAGCAAGAACAATCAGCATGCCCTCAAAAAAAGAACTTTGTTTCCTACTCATAGGGACCATAGGTAGATCAACTCTGCTTATGATACTGATACAAACCACAGCTCCTCTTACATAAATGCTCTTTAGTTAATAGTGAGAATCGCGTTGGGTTCGTGAACTGCTAAAAATCATTTGAGCCCAAAATTAACTTGGTTTACCAGAAATGATCTCTTGCTTGTAGGAAGACACAGATTCTGGGGTTTAACTCCGTTTCTGAAGGGAAATTCAGACCAGTGTTCTCATCCATGACACACATGCTGTTTTAACGCAAGAACCATCCTCTTCTTTCCAGAGTCTCCGATACAGCAAGAACCATGAGATTTCCCAGAAAAAAAGAACTTGTTTCCTACTCGTACAGATCATATACAGTTCAACTCTGCTTATGAAACGTATACAAACCACAGCTCTTCTTACATAAAGTCTCATTAGTTATTAGTGAGAATCGTGTTTTGTTGGTGTACTCTGTAAAATCATTTGAGCCCAAAATTCACTGGGTTTAACAGAAATGAACTCTTGCTTGTAGGAAGACACAGATCCTGTGGTTTAACTACGTTTCTGAAGGGAAATTCAGACCAGAGTTCTCATCCATAAAACACACTCTGTTTTAAGGCAAGAAGCATCCTCTTCTTTCCAGCGTTCCAATACAGCAGGAACCATGAGAATGCCCAGAAAAATAGAACTGTGTTTCCTGCTCATACAGATCATCTGCAGTTCATCTCTGCTTATGAAACTGATACAAACCACAGCTCCTCTTACATAAATGCTCTTTAGTTAATAGTGAGAATCGCGTTGGGTTCGTGAACTGCTAAACATCATTTGAGCCCAAAATTAACTTGGTTTATCAGAAATGAACTCTTCCTTGTAGGAAGACACAGATTCTGGGGTTTAACTCCATTTCTGAAGGGAAATTCAGACCAGTGTTTTCATCCATGACACACATGCTGTTTTAACGCAAGAACCATCCTCTTCTTTCCAGAGTCTCCAATACAGCAAGAACCATGAGAATTCCCAGAAAAAAAGAACTTGTTTCCTACTCATACAGATCATATGCATTTCATCTGTGGTTATGAAACTGATACAAAGCACAGCTCCTCTTACATAAATGCTCTTTAGTTAATAGTGAGAATCACGTTGTGTCGTGAACTGCTAAAAATCATTTCAGCCCAAAATTCACTGGGCTTACCAGAAATGAACTCTTGCTTGTAGGAAGACACAGATCCTGGGGTTTAACTCCGTTTCTGAAGGGAAATTAAGACCAGAGATCTCATCCCTGAAACACATTCTGTTTTAAGGTAAGAAGCATCCTCTTCTTTCCAGCGTCTCCAAAACAGCAAGAACCATGAGAATGCCCAGAAAAAAAGAACAGTGTTTCCTACTCATACGGACCACATGTAGTTCAACTCTGCTTATGAAACATGTACAAACCACAGCTCCTCTAACATAAATACTCTTTAGTTAATAGTGAGAATCGCGATGTGTTTCTGAACTGTGTAAAATCATTTGAGCCCAAAATTCTTTTTGTTAACCAGAAAAAAACTCTTCCTTGGAGGAAAACACAGATCCTGGGGTTTAACTCTGTTTCTGAAGGGAAATTCATTCCAGAGTTCTCATGCATGAAACACACTCTGTTTTAGCGCAAGAAACAACCTCTTCTTTCCAGCGTCTCCAATACAGTAAGAACAATCAGCATGCCCTCAAAAAAAGAACTGTGTTTCCTACTCATAGAGTCCATAGGTAGATCAACTCTGCTTATGATACTGATACAAACCACAGCTCCTCTTACATAAATGCTCTTTAGTTAATAGTGAGAATCGCGTTGGGTTCGTGACCTGCTAAACATCATTTGAGCCCAAAATTAACTTGGTTTACCAGAAATGTACTCTTGCTTGTAGGAAGACACAGATTCTGGGGTTTAACTCCGTTTCTGAAGGGAAATTCAGACCAGTGTTCTCATCCATGACACACATGCTGTTTTAACGCAAGAACCATCCTCTTCTTTCCAGAGTCTCCGATACAGCAAGAACCATGAGATTTCCCAGAAAAAAAGAACTTGTTTCCTACTCATACAGATCATATGCAGTTCAACTCTGCTTATGAAACGTATACAAACCACAGCTCTTCTTACATAAAGTCTCATTAGTTATTAGTGAGAATCGTGTTTTGTTGGTGTACTCTGTAAAATCATTTGAGCCCAAAATTCACTGGGTTTAACAGAAATGAACTCTTGCTTGTAGGAAGACACAGATCCTGTGGTTTAACTACGTTTCTGAAGGGAATTCAGACCAGAGTTCTCATCCCTAAAACACACTATGTTTTAAGGTAAGAAGCATCCTCTTCTTTCCAGCGTTCCAATACAGCAGGAACCATGAGAATGCCCAGAAAAAAAGAACTGTGTTTCCTGCTCATACAGATCATACACAGTTCAACTCTGCTTATGAAACTGATACAAACCACAGCTCCTCTTACATAAATGCTCTTTAGTTAATAGTGAGAATCGCGATGGGTTTCTTAACTGTGTAAAATATTTTGAGCCCAAAATTCTTTTTGTTAACCAGATAAGAACTCTTGCTTGTAAGAAGACACAGATTCTGGGGTTTAACTCCATTTCTGAAGGGAAATTAAGACCAGAGTTCTCATCCATGAAACACACTCTGTTTTAGCGCAAGAAGCAAGCTGTTCTTTCCAGCGTCTCCAATACAGAAAAAACAATCAGCATGCCCTCAAAAAAGAACTATGTTTCCTACTCATAGGGACCATATGTAGATCAACTCTGCTTATGAGACTGATACAAACCACAGCTCCCCTTACATAAATACTCTTTAGTTAATAGTGAGAATCGCGATGTGTTTCTGAACTGTGTAAAATCATTTCAGCCCAAAATTCTTTTTGATAACCAGAAAAGAACTCTTCCTTGGAGCAAGACACAGATCCTGGGGTTTAACTCCGTTTCTGAAGGGAAATTCAGACAAGAGTTCTCATGCATGAAACACACTCTCTTTTAGCGCAAGAAGCAAGCTCTTCTTTCCAGCGTCTCCAATACAGCAAGAACCATCAGCATGCCCTCAAAAAAAGAACTGTGTTTCCTACTCATAGGGACCATAGGTAGATCAACTCTGCTTATGATACTGATACAAACCACAGCTCCTCTTACATAAATGCTCTTTAGTTAATAGTGAGAATCGCGTTGGGTTCGTGACCTGCTTAACATCATTTGAGCCCAAATTAACTTGGTTTACCAGAAATCAACTCTTGCTTGTAGGAAGACACAGATACAGGGGATTAACTCCGTTTCTGAAGGGAAATTCAGACCAGTGTTTTCATCCATGACACACATGCTGTTTTAACGCAAGAACCATCCTCTTCTTTCCAGAGTCTCCAATACAGCAAGAACCATGAGAATTCCCAGAAAAAAATAACTTGTTTCCTACTCATACAGATCATATTCATTTCAACTGTGGTTATGAAACTGATACAAAGCACAGCTCCTCTTACTTAAATGCTCTTTAGTTAATAGTGAGAATCGCGATGGGGTTCTGAACTGTGTAAAATATTTTGAGCCCAAAATTCTCTTGGTTTACCCGAAATGAACTCTGGCTTGTAGGAACACACAGATCCTGCGGTTTAACTCCTGTTGTGAAGGGAAGTTCAGACCAGAGTTCTCATCCATGAAACACACTCTGTTTTAGCGCAAGAAGCAAGCTGTTCTTTCCAGCGTCTCCAATACAGAAAGAACAATCAGCATGCCCTCAAAAAAAGAACTATGTTTCCTACTCATAGGGACCATATGTAGATCAACTCTGCTTATGAGACTGATACAAACCACAGCTCCTCTTACATAAATTCTCTTAGGTTAATAGTGAGAATCGCGATGGGTTTCTTAACTGTGTAAAATATTTTGAGCCCAAAATTCTTTTTGTTAACCAGAAAAGAACTCTTGCTTGTAAGAAGACACAGATCCTGGGGTTTAACTCTGTTTCTGAAGGGAAATTCAGACCAGAGTTCTCATGCATGAAACACCCTCTGTTTTAGCGCAAGAAGCAAGCTCTTCTTACCAGCGTCTCCAATACAGCAAGAACAATCAGCATGCCCTCAAAAAAAGAACTTTGTTTCCTACTCATAGGGACCATAGGTAGATCAACTCTGCTTATGATACTGATACAAACCACAGCTCCTCTTACATAAATGCTCTTTAGTTAATAGTGAGAATCGCGTTGGGTTCGTGAACTGCTAAAAATCATTTGAGCCCAAAATTAACTTGGTTTACCAGAAATGATCTCTTGCTTGTAGGAAGACACAGATTCTGGGGTTTAACTCCGTTTCTGAAGGGAAATTCAGACCAGTGTTCTCATCCATGACACACATGCTGTTTTAACGCAAGAACCATCCTCTTCTTTCCAGAGTCTCCGATACAGCAAGAACCATGAGATTTCCCAGAAAAAAAGAACTTGTTTCCTACTCATACAGATCATATGCAGTTCAACTCTGCTTATGAAACGTATACAAACCACAGCTCTTCTTACATAAAGTCTCATTAGTTATTAGTGAGAATCGTGTTTTGTTGGTGTACTCTGTAAAATCATTTGAGCCCAAAATTCACTGGGTTTAACAGAAATGAACTCTTGCTTGTAGGAAGACACAGATCCTGTGGTTTAACTACGTTTCTGAAGGGAATTCAGACCAGAGTTCTCATCCCTAAAACACACTATGTTTTAAGGTAAGAAGCATCCTCTTCTTTCCAGCGTTCCAATACAGCAGGAACCATGAGAATGCCCAGAAAAAAAGAACTGTGTTTCCTGCTCATACAGATCATACACAGTTCAACTCTGCTTATGAAACTGATACAAACCACAGCTCCTCTTACATAAATGCTCTTTAGTTAATAGTGAGAATCGCGATGGGTTTCTTAACTGTGTAAAATATTTTGAGCCCAAAATTCTTTTTGTTAACCAGATAAGAACTCTTGCTTGTAAGAAGACACAGATTCTGGGGTTTAACTCCATTTCTGAAGGGAAATTAAGACCAGAGTTCTCATCCATGAAACACACTCTGTTTTAGCGCAAGAAGCAAGCTGTTCTTTCCAGCGTCTCCAATACAGAAAAAACAATCAGCATGCCCTCAAAAAAGAACTATGTTTCCTACTCATAGGGACCATATGTAGATCAACTCTGCTTATGAGACTGATACAAACCACAGCTCCCCTTACATAAATACTCTTTAGTTAATAGTGAGAATCGCGATGTGTTTCTGAACTGTGTAAAATCATTTCAGCCCAAAATTCTTTTTGATAACCAGAAAAGAACTCTTCCTTGGAGCAAGACACAGATCCTGGGGTTTAACTCCGTTTCTGAAGGGAAATTCAGACAAGAGTTCTCATGCATGAAACACACTCTCTTTTAGCGCAAGAAGCAAGCTCTTCTTTCCAGCGTCTCCAATACAGCAAGAACCATCAGCATGCCCTCAAAAAAAGAACTGTGTTTCCTACTCATAGGGACCATAGGTAGATCAACTCTGCTTATGATACTGATACAAACCACAGCTCCTCTTACATAAATGCTCTTTAGTTAATAGTGAGAATCGCGTTGGGTTCGTGACCTGCTTAACATCATTTGAGCCCAAATTAACTTGGTTTACCAGAAATCAACTCTTGCTTGTAGGAAGACACAGATACAGGGGATTAACTCCGTTTCTGAAGGGAAATTCAGACCAGTGTTTTCATCCATGACACACATGCTGTTTTAACGCAAGAACCATCCTCTTCTTTCCAGAGTCTCCAATACAGCAAGAACCATGAGAATTCCCAGAAAAAAATAACTTGTTTCCTACTCATACAGATCATATTCATTTCAACTGTGGTTATGAAACTGATACAAAGCACAGCTCCTCTTACTTAAATGCTCTTTAGTTAATAGTGAGAATCGCGATGGGGTTCTGAACTGTGTAAAATATTTTGAGCCCAAAATTCTCTTGGTTTACCCGAAATGAACTCTGGCTTGTAGGAACACACAGATCCTGCGGTTTAACTCCTGTTGTGAAGGGAAGTTCAGACCAGAGTTCTCATCCATGAAACACACTCTGTTTTAGCGCAAGAAGCAAGCTGTTCTTTCCAGCGTCTCCAATACAGAAAGAACAATCAGCATGCCCTCAAAAAAAGAACTATGTTTCCTACTCATAGGGACCATATGTAGATCAACTCTGCTTATGAGACTGATACAAACCACAGCTCCTCTTACATAAATTCTCTTAGGTTAATAGTGAGAATCGCGATGGGTTTCTTAACTGTGTAAAATATTTTGAGCCCAAAATTCTTTTTGTTAACCAGAAAAGAACTCTTGCTTGTAAGAAGACACAGATCCTGGGGTTTAACTCTGTTTCTGAAGGGAAATTCAGACCAGAGTTCTCATGCATGAAACACCCTCTGTTTTAGCGCAAGAAGCAAGCTCTTCTTACCAGCGTCTCCAATACAGCAAGAACAATCAGCATGCCCTCAAAAAAAGAACTTTGTTTCCTACTCATAGGGACCATAGGTAGATCAACTCTGCTTATGATACTGATACAAACCACAGCTCCTCTTACATAAATGCTCTTTAGTTAATAGTGAGAATCGCGTTGGGTTCGTGAACTGCGAAAAATCATTTGAGCCCAAAATTAACTTGGTTTACCAGAAATGATCTCTTGCTTGTAGGAAGACACAGATTCTGGGGTTTAACTCCGTTTCTGAAGGGAAATTCAGACCAGTGTTCTCATCCATGACACACATGCTGTTTTAACGCAAGAACCATCCTCTTCTTTCCAGAGTCTCCGATACAGCAAGAACCATGAGATTTCCCAGAAAAAAAGAACTTGTTTCCTACTCATACAGATCATATGCAGTTCAACTCTGCTTATGAAACGTATACAGACCACAGCTCTTCTTACATAAAGTCTCATTAGTTATTAGTGAGAATCGTGTTTTGTTGGTGTACTCTGTAAAATCATTTGAGCCCAAAATTCACTGGGTTTAACAGAAATGAACTCTTGCTTGTAGGAAGACACAGATCCTGTGGTTTAACTATGTTTCTGAAGGGAAATTCAGACCAGAGTTCTCATCCCTAAAACACACTCTGTTTTAAGGCAAGAAGCATCCTCTTCTTTCCAGCGTTCCAATACAGCAGGAACCATGAGAATGCCCAGAAAAAAAGAACTGTGTTTCCTGCTCATACAGATCATATGCAGTTCAACTCTGCTTATGAAACTGATACAAACCACAGCTCCTCTTACATAAATGCTCTTTAGTTAATAGTGAGAATCGCGATGGGTTTCTGAACTGTGTAAAATATTTTGAGCCCAAAATTCTTTTTGTTAACCAGAAAAGAACTCTTCCTTGGAGCAAGACACAGATCCTGGGGTTTAACTCCGTTTCTGAAGGGAAATTCAGACCAGAGTTCTCATGCATGAAACACACTCTCTTTTAGCGCAAGAAGCAAGCTCTTCTTTCCAGCATCTCCAATACAGTAAGAACAATCAGCATGCCCTCAAAAAAAGAACTGTGTTTCCTACTCATAGGGACCATAGGTAGATCAACTCTGCTTATGATACTGATACAAACCACAGCTCCTCTTACATAAATGCTCTTTAGTTAATAGTGAGAATCGCGTTGGGTTCATGACCTGCTAAACATCATTTGAGCCCAAAATTAACTTGGTTTACCAGAAATGAACTCTTGCTTGTAGGAAGACACAGATTCTGGGGATTAACTCCGTTTCTGAAGGGAAATTCAGACCAGTGTTTTCATCCATGACACACACGCTGTTTTAACGCAAGAACCATCCTCTTCTTTCCAGAGTCTCCAATACAGCAAGAACCATGAGAATTCCCAGAAAAAATAACTTGTTTCCTACTCATACAGATCATATTCATTTCAACTGTGGTTATGAAACTGATACAAAGCACAGCTCCTCTTACTTAAATGCTCTTTAGTTAATAGTGAGAATCGCGATGGGGTTCTGAACTGTGTAAAATATTTTGAGCCCAAAATTCTCTTGGTTTACCCGAAATGAACTCTGGCTTGTAGGAACACACAGATCCTGCGGTTTAACTCCTGTAGTGAAGGGAAGTTCAGACCAGAGTTCTCATCCATGAAACACACTCTGTTTTAGCGCAAGAAGCAAGCTGTTCTTTCCAGCGTCTCCAATACAGAAAGAACAATCAGCATGCCCTCAAAAAAAGAACTATGTTTCCTACTCATAGGGACCATATGTAGATCAACTCTGCTTATGAGACTGATACAAACCACAGCTCCTCTTACATAAATTCTCTTAGGTTAATAGTGAGAATCGCGATGGGTTTCTTAACTGTGTAAAATATTTTGAGCCCAAAATTCTTTTTGTTAACCAGAAAAGAACTCTTGCTTGTAAGAAGACACAGATCCTGGGGTTTAACTCTGTTTCTGAAGGGAAATTCAGACCAGAGTTCTCATGCATGAAACACCCTCTGTTTTAGCGCAAGAAGCAAGCTCTTCTTACCAGCGTCTCCAATACAGCAAGAACAATCAGCATGCCCTCAAAAAAAGAACTTTGTTTCCTACTCATAGGGACCATATGTAGATCAACTCTGCTTATGAGACTGATACAAACCACAGCTCCTCTTACATAAATGCTCTTTAGTTAATAGTGAGAATCGCGATGTGTTTCTTAACTGTGTAAAATATTTTGAGCCCAAATTCTTTTTGTTAACCAGAAAAGAACTCTTGCTTGTAAGAAGACACAGATCCTGGGGTTTAACTCCGTTTCTGAAGGGAAATTCAGACCAGTGTTCTCATCCATGAAACACATGCAGTTTTAACGCAAGAACCATCCTCTTCTTTCCAGCATCTCCAATACAGCAAGAACCATGAGAATGCCCAGGAAAAAAGAACTTGTATCCTACTTATACAGATCATATGCAGTTCAACTCTGCCTATGAAACATATACAAATCACAGCTCCTCATACATAAAGGCTCATTAGTTAATAGTAAGAATTGTGTTCTGTTGGTGTACTGTGTAAAATCATTTGAGCCCAAAATTCACTTGGTTTACCAGAAATGAACACCTGCTTGTAGGAAGACACAGATCCTGTGGTTTAACTACATTTCTGAAGGGAAATTCAGACCAGTGTTCCCATGCATGAAACACACTCTGTTTTCACCCAAGAAGCAAGCGCTTCTTTCCAGCATCTCCATTATAGCAAGAACCATGAGAATGCCCAGAAAAAAAGGAACTGTTTCCTACTCATACAGATCATATGCATTTCAACTGTGGTTATGAAACTGATACAAAGCACATCTCCTCTAACATAAATGCTCTTTAGTTAATAGTGAGAATCCCGATGGGTTTCTGAACTGTGTAAAATATTTTGAGCCCAAATTCTCTTGGTTTACCCGAAATGAACTCTTGCTTGTAGGAAGACACAGATCCTGATGTTTAACTCTGGTTCTGAAGGGAAGTTCAGACCAGAGTTGTCATCCATGAAACACACTCTGTTTTAGCGCAAGAATCAAGCTGTTCTTTCCAACGTCTCCAATACAGAAAGAACAATCAGAATGCCCTCAAAAAAAGAACTATGTTTCCTACTCATAGGGACCATATGTAGATTAACTCTGCTTATGAGACTGATACAAACCACAGCTCCTCTTACATAAAGGCTCTTTAGTTAATAGTGAGAATCGCGTTGTTTCTGGAATCCTGTAAAATAATGTGAGGCTAAAATTCACTTGGTTTACCAGAAAAGAACTCTTGCTTGTAGGAAGACACAGACCCAGGGTTTTAACTCCGTTTCTGAAGGGAAATTCAGACCAGAGTTCTCATCCATGAAACACACTCTGTTTTAGCGCAAGAAGCAAGCTGTTCTTTCCAGCGTCTCCAGTACAGCAAGAAACATGACCATGCCATGAAAAAAGAACTGTGTTTCCTACTCATACCGACCATATGTAGTTCAACTCTGCTTATGAAATTGATACAAACCACAGCTCCGTTTACATAAATTCTCTTTAGTTAATAGTGAGAATCGCCTTCGGTTGGACAGATGTGTAAAAATATTTGAGCCCAAAATTCACTGGGTTTACCAGAAAAGAACTCTTGCTTGTAGAAAGACACAGACCCTGGGGTTTAACTCCGTTTCAGAAGCGAAATTCAGACCAGTGTTCTCATCCATGAAACACATGCTGTTTTAACGCAGAAGCATCCTCTTCTTTCCAGAGACTCCAATACAGCAAGAACCATGAGAATGCCCAGAAAAAAAGAACTTGTTTCCTACTCATACAGATCATATGCATTTCAACTGTAGTTATGAAACTGATACAAAGCACAGCTCTTCTTACATAAACACTCATTATTAAATAGTGAGAATCACGATGGTTTACTGAACTGTGTAAAATCATTTCAGCCCAAAATTCTATTTGTTAACCAGAAAAGAAATCTTGCTTGTAGGAAGACACAGATCCTGGGGTTTAACTCCGTTTTTGAACGGATAATCAGACCAGTGTTCTCATCTATGAAACACATGCTGTTTTAACTCAAGAAACATCGTCTTCTTTCCAGAGTGGCCAATACAGCAAAAACGATGAGAATGCCCAGAAAAAAGAACTATGTTTCCTACTCATACGGACCATATGTATTTCAGCTCTGCTTATGAAACAGATACAAACCACAGCTCCACTTCCATAAATGATCTTTAGTTAATAGTGAGAATCAAGTTGGTTCTGCAACTCTGTAAAATAATTTGGCCCGAAATTCACTTGGTTTACCAGAAAAGAACTCTTGCTTGTAGGAAGACACAGACCCTGGGGTTTAACTCCGTTTCTGAAGGGAAATACAGACCAGAGTTCTCATCCATGAAACACACTCTGGTTTAGCACAAGAAACAAGCTGTTCTTTCCAGCGTCTCCAATACACCAAGAACAATCAGCAGGCACTCAAAAAAAGAACTGTGTTTCCTACTCATACGGACCATATGTAGTTCAACTGGGCTTATGAGACAAATACAAACCACAGCTCCTCTTACATAAAGGCTCATTAGTTAATAGTGAGAATCGTGTTTTGTTGGTGTACTGTGTAAAATCATTTGAGCCCAAAATTCACTTGGTTTACCAGAAATGAACTCCTGCTTGTAGGAAGACACAGATCCTGGGGCTTAACTACGTTTCTGAAGGGAAATTCAGACCAGTATTCTCTTTGCATGAAACACACTCTGTTTTCACCCAAGAAGCAAGCGCTTCTTTCCAGCGTCTCCAATACAGCAAGAACCATGAGAATGCCCAGAAAAAAAGAACTGTGTTCCCTACTCATACAGACCATATGTAGTTCAACTCTGCTTATGAAACGTATACAAACCACAGCTCCTCTTACATAAATGCTCTTTAGTTAATAGTGAGAATCGCGTTGGGTTGGAGAACTATGTAAAAACATTTGAGCCCAAAATTCACTGGGTTTAAAAGAAATGAACTCTTGCTTGTAGGAAGACACAGACCCTGGGGCTTAACTCCGTTTCTGAAGGGAAATTCAGACCAGTGTTCTCATCCATGAAACACATGCTGTTTTATCGCAAGAACCATCCTCTTCTTTCCAGAGTCTCCAATACAGCAAGAACGATGAGAATGCCCAGAAAAAAGAACTGTGTTTCCTACTCATATGGACCATATGTAGTTCAGCTCTGCTTATGAAACAGATACAAACCACATCAACACTTCCATAATTGCTCTTTAGTTAATAGTGAGAATTGAGTTTGTTCTGCAACTCTGTAAAATAATTTGAGCCCAAAATTCACTTGGTTTACCAGAAAAGAACTCTTGCTTGTAGGAAGACACAGACCCTGGGGTTTACCTCCTTTTCTGAAGGGAAATTCAGACCAGAGTTCTCATCCATGAAACACACTCTGTTTTAGCACAAGAAGCAAGCTGTTCTTTCCAGCGTCTCCAATATACCAAGAACAGTCAGCATGCCCTCAAAAAAACAACTGTGTTTCCTACTCATAGGGACCATACGTAGATCAACTCTGTTTATGAAACTGATACAAACCACAGCCTGTCTTACATAAATGCTCTTTAGTTAATAGTGAGAATCTCGATGGGTTTCTGAACTGTGTAAAATCATTTGAGTCCAAAATTCTTTTTGTTAACCAGAAAAGAACTCTTGCTTGTAGGAAGACACAGATCCTTTGGTTTAACTCCGTTTCTGAAGGGAAATTCAGACCAGTGTTCTCATCCATGAAACACATGCTGCTTTAACGCAAGAAGCAAGCTCTTCTTTCCAGCGTCTCCAATAATGCAAGGACCATGAGTATGCCCAGAAAAAACGAACTGTGTTTCCTACTCGTACAGATCATATGCAGCTCAACTCTGGTTATGAAACTGATACAGACCACAGCTCCTCTTACATAATTGCTCTTCAGTTAATAGTGAGAATCGCCTTGGGTTGGAGAACTGTGTAAAAATATTTGAGCCCAATAATCACTGGGTTTACCCTTAATGAACTCTTGCTTGAGGGAAGACACAGATCCTGGGGTTTAACTCCGTTTCTGAAGGAAAATTCACACCAGTGTTCTCATCCATGAAACACATGCTGTTTTAACGCAAGAACCATCCTCTTCTTTCCAGAGTCTCCAATACAGCAAGAACCATGAGAATGCCCAGAAAAAAAGAACTGTGTTTCCTACTCGTACAGATCATATGCAGCTCAACTCTGGTTATGAAACTGATACAAACCACAGCTCCTCTTACATAAATGCTCTTCAGTTAATAGTGAGAATCGCGATGGGTTTCTAAACTGTGTAAAATCATTTGAGCCCAAAATTCTTTTTGTTACCCAGAAAAGAACTCTTGCTTGTAGGAAGACAATGACCCTGGTGTTTAACTATGTTTCTGAAGGGAAATTCAGACCAGAGTTCTCATCCATGAAACACACTCTGTTTTAGTGCAAGAAGCAAGCTGTACTTTCCAGCGTCTCCAATACAGCAAGAACAATCAGCATGCCCTCAAAAAAAGAACTGTATTTTCTAATCATTGGGACCATATGTAGATCAACTCTGCTTATGAAACTGATACAAACCACAGCTCCTCTTACATAAATGGTCTTTAGTTAATAGTGAGAATCGCGTCTGGTTCCAGAACTGTGTAAAAACATTTGAGCCCAAAATTAACTTGGTTTACCAGAAATGAACTCTTGCTTGTAGGAAGACACAGATTCTGGGGTTTAACTCCGTTTCTGAAGGGAAATTCAGACCAGTGTTCTCATCCATGAAACACCCTCTGTTTTCACCCAAGAAGCAAGCTCTTCTTTCCAGCGTCTCCAATGCAGCAAGACCCATTAGCACGGCCAGAAAAAAAATTACTGTGATTCCTACTAATATGTACCATATGTAGTTCAACTCTGCTTATGTAACTGATACAAACTACAGCTCCACTTATATAAATGCTCTTTAGTTAATAGTGAGAATCGCGATGGGTTTCTGAACTGTGTAAAATCATTTGAGCCCAAAATTCTTTTTGTTAAGCAGAAAAGAACTCTTGCTTGTATGAAGACACAGATCCTGGGGTTTACTCCGTTTCTGAAGGAAAATTCACACCAGTGTTCTCATCCATGAAGCACACTTGGTGTTAATGCAAGAAGCTATCTCTTCTTTCCAGCGTCTCCAATACAGCAAAGAAAATGAGCATGCCCAGAAAAAAAGAACTGTGTTTCCTACTCATACAGATCATATACAGCTCAACTCTGGTTATGAAACTGATACAAACCAGAGCTCCTCTTACATAAATGCTCTTCAGTTGATAGTGAGAATCGCGATGGGTTTCTGAACTGTGTAAAAACATTTGAGCCCAAAATTCTTTTTGTTAACCAGAAAAGAACTCTTGCTTGTAGGAAGACACAGATCCTGGGGTTTGACTCCGTTTCTGAAGGGAAATTCAGACCAGTGTTCTCTTCTATGAAACACATGCTGTTTTAACTCAAGAACCATCATCTTCTTTCCAGAGCCTCCAATACAGCAAGAACGATGAGAATGCCCAGAAAAAAGAACTGTGTTTCCTACTCATACAGACCATATGTAGTTCAGCTCTGCTTATGAAACAGATACAAACCACATCAACACTTCCATAATTGCTCTTTAGTTAATAGTGAGAATTGAGTTTGTTCTGCAACTCTGTAAAATAATTTGAGCCCAAAATTCACTTGGTTTACCAGAAAAGAACTCTTGCTTGTAGGAAGACACAGACCCTGGGGTTTACCTCCGTTTCTGAAGGGAAATTCAGACCAGAGTTCTCATCCATGAAACACACTCTGTTTTAGCACAAGAAGCAAGCTGTTCTTTCCAGCGTCTCCAATATACCAAGAACAGTCAGCATGCCCTCAAAAAAACAACTGTGTTTCCTACTCATAGGGACCATATGTAGATCAACTCTGTTTATGAAACTGATACAAACCACAGCCGTCTTACATAAATGCTCTTTAGTTAATAGTGAGAATCTCGATGGGTTTCTGAACTGTGTAAAATCATTTGAGTCCAAAATTCTTTTTGTTAACCAGAAAAGAACTCTTGCTTGTAGGAAGACACAGATCCTTTGGTTTAACTCCGTTTCTGAAGGGAAATTCAGTCCAGTGTTCTCATCCATGAAACACACTCAGTTTTAACGCAAGAACATTGCTCCTCTTTCCAGTGTCTCCATTACGGCAAGAAACAAGAGCATGCTCAGAAATAAAGAACCGTTTTTCCTACTCATACGGAGCATATCTAGTTCAACTCTGTTTATGAAACTGATACAAACCACAGCTCCTCTTACACCCAATGTTTTTGAGTTAATAGGGAGAAATGTGTTACCTTCATGCAATGTGTAACTTCATTTGAGCCCACGAGTGACCTGGAGTTTCACAAAAGTTCTCTTGCTTGTAGGAAAACACACAGCCCTGGATTTGACTCTGTTACTGAAGGGAAATTCACAGCAGAAATCTCATCCGCAACACACTCTGCTTTAGAGCAAGAAGCACGCTCCTGCTTTCCAGAGTCTCCAATACAGCAGGAAATGTGACTGTGCTCAGAATTAAGAACTCTTTTCTACACATAGGTACCATATCTAGTTCAACTCTGCTTGAAACTGATACAAACCACAGCTCTTCTTACATCCAAAGCTCTTTAATTAATAGTGAGATACGCTTTGATTTTGTGAACTCTATGTCCTCATTTGAACCAAAAAGTGACTCGGTTTACCAGAAATGAACTCTTGCTTGTAGGAAGACACAGAGCCCGTGGTTTAACTCCGATTCTGAAGGGAAATTCAGACCACTGTTCTCATCAAAGAAACACACTCTGTTTAGAGCAAGAATCACGCTCCTGCTTTCCAGAGTCTCCAATACAGCAGGGCACGTGAATGTGCTCAGAACAAAACACATGTGTTTCCTACACATACGGACCATATCTAGTTCAACTCTGCTGATGAAACTGACACAAACCACAGCTCCTCTTACATCCAATGCTCTTTAGTTAATAGTAAGAAATTAGTTAGCTGCGTGCAAAGTGTAACTTCATTTGACCACAAGAGGGAGTTGGTTTTCCAGAAAGGAACTCTTGCATGTAGGAAGACACAGAGCCCTGGATTTAACTCCGTTTCTGAAGGGAAATTCAGACCAGTGTTCTCATCCATGAAACACACTCTGCTTTAGGTTAAGAAGCATGCTGCTGCTTTCCAGAATCTCCAATACAGCAGGAAATGTGAGTCTGCGCCAAACAAACGGAATGTGTTTCCTACACATACGGACCATATCTACTTCAACTCTGTTTATGAAACTGATACAAACCACAGCTCCTCTTACGTCCAAAGCTCTTTAATTAATAGTGAGAAACGCTTTGGATTCGTGAACTGTGTGTCTTCATTTGAGCCAAAAAGTGACTCGGTTTACCAAAAATGAACTCTTGCTTGTAGGAAGACACAGAGCACAGCATTTAACTCCGTACCTGAACAGAAATTCAGACCAGTGTTCTCATCCATGAAACACACCCTGCTTTAGATTAGGAAGCATACTCCTACTTTCCAGAGTCTCCAATACAGCAGGAAACGTGAGTCTGCGCCGAACAAAATGGCTGTGTTTCCTACACATACAGGCTATATCTAGTTCAACTCTACTTATGAAGCTGATACTAACCACAGCTCTTCTTACATCCAAAGCTCTTTAGTTAATAGTGAGAAATTTGTTTGCTTTGTGCAATGCGTAACTTCATTTGACCACACGAGGGAGTTAGTTTTCCAGAAATGAACACTTGCTTGTAGGAAGATACAGAGCCCGGGATTTAATTCCCTTACTGAAGGGAAATTCAGACCAGACTTCTCATCCATGAAACACACTCTCCTTTGGAGCCATTAGCACACTCGTGCTTTCCAGAATGTCCAGTACAGCAGGAAAAGTAAGCATGCTCAGAACTAAAGAACTGTGTTTCCAACACATACAGACCATATCTAGATCAACTCTGCTTATGAAACTGATACAAACCACAGCTCCTCTTACATCCAATGCTTTTGAGTTAATAGTGTGAAATGTGTTAGCTTCGTGCAATGTGTAACTTCTTTTGAGTCCACGAGTGACCTGGTTTTTCACAGAAGAACTCTTGCTTGTAGGAAGACACAGAGCCCTGGATTTGACTCTGTTACTGAAGGGAAATTCACAGCAGAAATCTCATCCATGCAACACACTCTGCTTTAGAGCAAGAAGCACGCTCCTGCTTTCCAGAGTCTCCAATACAGCAGGAAACGTGACTGTGCTCAGAATTAAGAACTGTTTCCTACACATAGGTACCATATCTAGTTCAACTCTGCTTGAAACTGATAAAAACCACAGTTGTTCTTACATCCAAAGCTCTTTAATTAATAGTGAGAAACGCTTTGGATTCGTGAACTGTGTGTTTTCATTTGAGCCAAAAACTGACTCGGTTTACCAGAAATGAACTCTTGCTTTAGAAAGACACAGAGCCCGGGATTTAACTCCGTTTCTGAAGGGAAATTCAAACCAGAGTTCTCATCCATGAAACACACTCTGCTTTAGATTAAGAAGCATGCTGCTGCTTTCCAGAGTCTCCAATACAGCAGGAAACGTGAGTCTGCGCCAAACAAACGGAATGTGTTTCCTACACCTACGGACCATATCTACTTCAACTCTGCTTATGAAGCTGATACTAACCACAGCTCTTCTTACATCCAAAGCTCTTTAGTTAATAGTGAGAAATGTGTTCGCTTTGTGCAATGTGTAACTTCATTTGACCACACGAGGGAGTTGGTTTTCCAGAAATGAACACTTGCTTGTAGGAAGACACAGAGCCAGGGATTTAATTCCCTTACTGAAGGGAAATTCAGACCAGACTTCTCATCCATGAAACACACTCTCCTTTAGAGCCATTAGCACACTCATGCTTTCCAGAATGTCCAGTACAGCAGGAAACGTAAGCGTTCTCAGAACTAAAGAAGTGTGTTTCCTACACATACAGACCATATCTAGTTTGACTCTGCTTATGAAACTGATACACACCACAGCTCCTCTTACATCCAATGCTTTTCAGTTAATAGAGAGAAATGTGATAGTTTCATGCAATGTGTAACTGCATTTGTACCCACGAGTGACCTGGTTTTTCACCAAAGAACTCTTGCTTGTAGCAATACATAGAACCATGGATTTAACTACGTTACTGATGGGAAATTCACAGCAGAAACCTCATCCATGAAACACACTCTGCATTAGCCCAAAAAGGACCCTCCTGCTTTCCAGAGTCTCCAATAGCAGGAAATGCGACTGTGCGCAGAACTAAATAACTGTGTTTTCTATACATAGGGACCATATCTAGTTCAACCTGCTTATGAAACTGATACAAACCACAGCTCCTCTTATATCCAAAGCTCTTTAATTAATAGTGAGAAACGCTTTGGATTCGTGAACTGTGTGTCTTCATTTGAGCCGAAAAGTGACTCGGTTTACCAAAAATGAACTCTTGCTTGTAGGAAGACACAGAGCACAGCATTTAACTCCGTACCTAAAGAGAAATTCAGAACAGTGTTCTCATCCATGAAACACACCCTGCTTTAGATTAGGAAGCATACTCCTACTTTCCAGAGTCTCCAATACAGCAGGAAACATGAGTCTGCGCCGAACAAAACGGCTGTGTTTCCTACACATACAGGCTATATCTAGTTCAACTCTGCTTATGAAGCTGATACTAACCACAGCTCTTCTTACATCCAAAGCTCTTTAGTTAATAGTGTGAAATGTGTTTGCTTTGTGTAATGCGTAACTTCATTTGACCACACGAGGGAGTTAGTTTTCCAGAAATGAACACTTGCTTGTAGGAAGACACAGAGCCCGGGATTTAATTCCCTTACTGAAGGGAAATTCAGACCAGACTTCTCATCCATGAAACACACTCTCCTTTGGAGCCATTAGCACACTCTTGCTTTCCAGAATGTCCAGTAGTGCAGGAAAAGTAAGCGTGCTCAGAACTAAAAAACTGTGTTTCCAACACATACAGACCATATCTAGTTCAACTCTGCTTATGAAACTGATACAAACCACAGCTCCTCTTACTTCCAATGTTCTTTAGTTAATAGTGAGAAATGAGTTAGCCTCGTGCAAAGTGTAACTTCATTTGACCACAGAGGGAGATGGTTTCCAGAAAGGAACTCTTGCATGTAGGAAGACACAGAGCCCTGGATTTAACTCCGTTTCTGAAGGGAAATTCAAACCAGTGTTCTCATCCATGAAACACACTCTGCTTTAGATTAGGAAGCATACTGCTGCTTTCCAGAGTCTCCAATACAGCAGGAAACGTGAGTCTGCACCAAACAAAACGGCTGTGTTACCTACACATACAGACCATATCTAGTTCAACTCTGCTTATGAAGCTGATACTAACCACAGCTCTTCTTACATCCAATGCTTTTCAGTTAATAGAGAGAAATGTGATAGCTTCATGCAATGTTTAACTGCATTTGTGCCCTCGAGTGACCTGGTTTTTCACCAAAGAACTCTTGCTTGTAGGAATAAACAGAACCATGGATTTCACTACGTTACTGACGGGAAATTCACAGCAGAAATCTCATCCATGAAACACACCCTGCATTAGCCCAAGAAGGACACTCCTACTTTCCAGAGTCTCCAATAGCAGGAAATGTAACTGTGCTCAGAACTAAAGAACTGTGTTTTCTGTACATAGGGACCATATCTAGTTCAACTCTGCTTATTAAACTGATACATACCACACCTCCTCCTATATTCCATGCTATTTAGTTAATAGTGAGGAACACGTTGGCTTCATTGATTGTGTTTCTTTATTTGAGCCGAAAAGTGACTGGGTTTACCAGAAATGAACTATTGCTTGTAGGAAGACACACAAGCTGGGGTTTAATTCTTTTTTTGAAGGGAAATACAGAACAGTTTTCTCATCCATGAGACACACCCTCATTTAGAGTAGGAAGCATGCTCCTGCTTTCCAGAGTCTCCAATAGAGCAGGCAATGACATTGTGCTAAGAACTGAAGAACTGTGTTTCCTACACATACGGGCCATATCTACTTCAACTCTGCTTATGAAACAGATGCAAACCACAGTTCCTCTTACATCCAATGCTTTAGAGTTAATAGTGAGAAATGTGTTAGCTTCGTGCAATGTGTAACTTCTTTTGAGTCCACGAGTGACCTGGTTTTTCACAGAAGAACTCTTGCTTGTAGGAAGACACAGAGCCCTGGATTTGACTCCATTACTGAAGGGAAATTCACAGCAGAAATCTCATCCATGCAACACACTCTGCTTTAGAGCAAGAAGCACGCTCCTGCTTTCCAGAGTCTCCAATACAGCAGGAAACGTGACTGTGCTCAGAATTAAGAACTGTTTTCTACACATAGGTACCATATCTAGTTCAACTCTGCTTGAAACTGATAAAAACCACAGTTGTTCTTACATCCAAAGCTCTTTAATTAATAGTGAGATATGCTTTGATTTTGTGAACTGTGTGTCTTCATTTGAACCGAAAAGTGACTCGGTTTAAAAGAAATGAACTCTTGCTTGTAGGAATACACAGAGCCCGTGGTTTAACTCCGATTCTGAAGGGAAACTCAGACCACTGTTCTCATCAAAGAAACACATTCTGTTTAGAGCAAGAATCACGCTCCTGCTTTCCAGAGTCTCCAATACAGCAGGACACGTGAATGTGCTCAGAAAAAAAAAATGTGTTTCCTACACATATGGACCATATCTAGTTCAACTCTGCTTATGAAACTGATACAAACCACAGCTCCTCTTGCATCCAATGCTCTTTAGTTAACAGTGATAAATGAGTTAGCTTCATGCAAAGTGTAACTTCATTTGACCACAAGAGGGAGTTGGTTTTCCAGAAAGGAACTCTTGCATGTAGGAAGACACAGAGCATGGGATTTAACTCCGTTAATGAAGGGAAATTCAGACCAGACTTCTCATCCATGAAACAAACTCTGCTTTAGAGTAGCAAGCATGCTCCTGCTTTACAGAGTCTCCAATAGAACAGGAAACGACATTGTGCTCAGAACTAGAGAACTGTGTTTCCTACACATACGGGCCATATCTAGTTCAACTCTGCTTATGAAACTGATACAAACCACAGCTCCTCTTACATCCAATGCTTTTGAGTTAATAGCGACAAATGTGTTAGCTTCAGCAATGTGTAACTTCATTTGAGCCCATGAGTGACCTGGTTTTTCACAAAAGATCTCTTGCTTGTAGGAAGACACAGAGCCCTGGATATGACTCCGTTACTGAAGGGAAATTCAATGCAGAAATCCATTAAACACACTCTGCTTTAGAGCAAGAAGCACGCTCCTGCTTTCCAGAGTCTCCAATACAGCAGGAAATGTGACTGTTCTCAGAATTAAGAACTGTGTTTTCTACACATAGGGAATGTATCTACTTCAACTCTTCTTGAATCTGGTACAAACCACAGCTCCTCTTACATCCAAAGCCCTTTAATTAATAGTGAGAAACGCTTTGGATTCGTGAACTGTGTGTTTTCATTTGAGCCGAAAGTGACACGGTTCACCAGAAATGAACTCTTTCTTTAGGAAGACACAGAGCCCGGCATTTAACTCCGTTTCTGAAGGGAAATTCAAACCAGTGTTCTCATCCATGAAACACACTCTGCTTTAGATTAGGAGGCATGCTGCTGCTTTCCAGAGACTCCATTTTACAGCAGGAAACGTGAATCTGCGCTGAACAAATGGATTGTGTTTCCTACACCTACGGACCATATCTACTTCAACTCTGCTTGATACTGATACAATCCACAGCTCCTCTTACATCCAAAGCTCTTTAATTAATAGTGAGAAATGAGTTAGCTTTGTGCAAAGTGTAACTTCATTTGTCCACACGAGGGAGTTGGTTTTCCAAACATGAACACTGGCTTGTAGGAAGACACAGAGCCCGGGGTTTACCTCCTTTCTGAAGGAAAATTCAGACCAGACTTCTCATCCATGAAACACACTCTCCTTTAGAGCAAGAAGCACACTACTGCTTATCAAAGTTTCGAATACAGCAGGAAACATAAGTGTGCTCACAACGAAAGAACTGTGTTTCCTACACATATGGACCATATCTAGTTCAACTCTGCTTATGAAACTCACACAAACCACAGCTCTTCTTACATCCAATGCTTTTCAGTTAATAGTGAGAAATGTGTTAGCTTCGTGCAATATGTAACTGCATTTGAGCACACGAGTGTCCTGGTGTTTCACAAAAGATCTCTTGCTTCTAGGAAGACACAGAGCCCTGGATTGACACCGTTACTGAAGGGAAATTCACAGCAGAAATCTCATCCATGAAACACACTCTGATTTAGAGCAAGAAGCACGCTCCTGCATTACAGAGTCTCCAATAAAGCAGGAAACATGACTGTGCTCAGAACTAAATAACTGTGTTTTCTACACATAGGGACTATATCTAGTTCAACTCAGCTTGAGACTGATACAAACCACAGCTCCTCTCACATCCAAAGCTCTTTAATTAACTGTGAGAAATGTGTTGGATTCATCAATTGTGTATCTTCATTTGAGCCGAAAAGTGCTTGGGTTTACCAACAATGAACTCTTGCTTGTAGAAAGACAGAGCCTGGGGTTTAACTCCGTTTCTGAAGGAAAATTCAGTCCAGTGTTCTCTTCCATGAAGCACACTCTATTTTAACGAAGAAGAATGCTCCTGCTTTCCAGAGTCTCCAATACAGTAGGAAACATGAGCGTGCCCAGAATAAACGAACTGTGTTTCCTACACATAGGCACCATATCTAGTTCTACTCTGCTTATGAAACTGATACAAACTACAGCTACTCTAACATCCAATGCTTTTTAGTTAATAGTGTGAAATGTGTTAGTTTCGTGCAAAATGTATCTTCTTTTGACCACATGAGGGAGTTGGTTTTCCAGAAATAAACTTTTGCTTGTAGGAAGACACAGAGCCCGAGATTTAACTCCATTTCTGAAGAGAAATTCAGACCAGACTTCTCATCCATGAAACACACTCTCGTTTAGAACAAGAAGCACACTCCTGCTTTCCGGGGTTTCCAATTTACCAGGAAACGTGAGCATGCTAAGAACAAAATAACTATTCTTCCTACACATACAGACCATATCTAGTTCAGCTCTGCTTATGAAACTGATACAAACCAAAGGTCCTCTTGCATCCAATGCTCTTTAGTTAATAGTGAGAAACGCATTGGCTTTGTGAACTGTGTAAATACATTTGAGCAGAAAATTGACTGGGTTTACCAGAAATGAATTCTTGCTTGTAAGAAGACAGAGAGTCTGGGGTTTAACTACGTTTCTGAAGGGAAATTCAGGCAGTGTTCTCATCCATGAAACACACTCTATTTTAACAAAGAAGCATCCTCCTGCTTTCCAGAGTTTCCATACAACAGGAAACGTGACTGTGCTCACAACAAAAGAACTGTGCTTCCTACACATACGGACCTTATCTAGTTCAACTCTGCTTATGAAACTGATACAAACCACAGCTCCTCTTACATCCAGTGCTTTTTAGTTTATAGTGAGAGATGTTTTAGCTTCATGCAATATGTAACTTCATTTGAGTCCACGAGTGACTTGGTTTTTCACACATAAACTCTTGCTTGTTTGAAGACACAGAGCCCTGGATTTAACTACTTTACTGAAGGGAAACTCACAGAGAAATATCATCCATGCAACACACTCTGCTTTAGAGCAAGAAGCACGCTCCTGCTTTCCAGAATCTCCAATACAGCAGGAAATGTGACTGTGCTCAGAACTAAAGAACTGGGTTTTCTACACATAGAGACCATATCTAGTTCAACTCTGCTTATGAAACTGATACAAACCACAGCTCCTCTTACATTCAATGCTCTTTAGTTAATAGTGAGAAATGCCTAGCCTTCGTGAACTGTGTATCTTCATTTGAACTGAAAAGTGACTCGGTTTACCAGAAAAGAACTCTTGCTTGTAGTAAGAAACAGAGCCTAGGGTTTAACTCCGTTTCTGAAGGGAAATTTCCCCAAGTGTTCTCATCCATGAAACACATTCTGCTTTGGAGCAAGAAGCACACTTCAGCTTGAAAGAGTCTCCAATATATCAGTAAACGGGAGTGTGCTCAGAACAAAGAACTGTGTTTCCTACACATAGGGGCCATATCTAGTTCAACTCTGCTTATGAAACTGATACAAACCACAGCTCCTCTTACATCCATTGCTCTTTATTAATAGTGTGAAACGTGTTGGCTTCAGGAACTGTGTGAATTCATTTGACCCAAAATTGACAGCGTTTACCAGAAATGAACTCTTGCTTGTAAGAAGACAAAGAGTCCGGGGTTTTACTCCATTTCTGAAAGGAAATTCAGTCCAGTGTTCTCATCCATGAAACACACTCTGTTTTAACGAAGAAGCATGCTCCTGCTTTCCAGAGTCTCCATTTCAACAGGAAATGTGAGCATGCTCAGAACTAAAGAACTGTGTTTCCTACACATAGGGACCATATCTAGTTCAACTCTTCTTATGAAACTGATACAAACCACAGCTCCTCTTTGTAGTGGATAGCCATCCCAGCATTGGCCTGGAAGTTCCAATCCCCATTGAGGCTTCGCTAATGATCACGCCCACAAGGCGGGGCAGAGGAGGGAGTGGAAGACAGAGGATCAAGAGGAGGTCACTCTCTTGGTCCTGGGACTCTGGACGCTGGAGGTAGACCTTGCAGAGTTCTCCAGAGAACACCACCGGACTGTGCTGTACATTTTTCAGACCCTGCAACCTACCCCTTCATTTGTAAGTTACCCAAAAAAAACCTCCCTTTATCTACGTGGAGTGGCCTTAATAATTTCACCAATACCTCTTACATCCAGTGCTTTTTAGTTAATAGTGAGAAATGTGTGAGCTTTGTGAAATGTGTAATTTCATTTGAGCACACGAGTGACATGCTTTTCCAGAAATGAACTCTTGCTTGTAGGAATACACAGAGCCCGGGATTTGCCTGCGTTTCTGAAGGGAAATTTAGACCTGAAATGTCATCCATGAAACACACTCTCCTTTAGAGCAAGAAGAACACTCCTGCTTTCCAGAGTTACCAATACAGCTAGAAACGTGACTGTGCTCAGAACTAAAGAACTAGGTTTCCTACACATAAGGACCATATCTAGTTAAACTCTGCTTATTAAACTGACACAAATCACAGCTCCTCTTACATCCAATGCTTTTTGGTTAATAGTGAGAAATGTGTGAGCTTCATGCAATGTGTAACTTCATTTGAGACCACAAGTGACTTGGTTTTCCAGTAATGAATTCTTGCTTGTAGGAAGACACAGAGCCCAGGGTTTAACTCTGTTTCTGAAGGTAAATTGACAGCAAAAATCTCATCCATGAAACACACTCTGTTTTAGAGCAAGAAGCATGCTCCTTCTTTCCAGAGTCTCCAATAGAGCAGGAAACGTGACTGTGCTCAGAACCAAAGAACAGAGTTTCCTACACATACGGACCATATCTAGTTCAACTCTGCTTATGAAACTGATACAAACCACAGCTCCTCTTACATCAAGTGCTCTGCAGTTGCTGGTTAGAAACGTTTGAGCTTAGCACACTGTGTATCTTAATTTGAGTCCCAAGAAACAGGGTTTACCAGAAATGAACTGTTGCTTGTAGGTAGACAAGGAGCCTGGGATTTTACTCTGTTTCTGAAGGGAAATTGAGACCAGAGTTCTCATCCATGAAACACAATCTCTTTTAGAGCAAGAAGCACGCTGCTGCTTTCCAGAATTTCCAATACAGCAGGAAACGCAAGTGTGCTGAGAACAAAAAAGATGTGTTTCCTACTCCTAAGGACCATATCTAGTTCAACTCTGCTTATGAAACTGATACAACCACAGCTCCTGTGACATCCAGTGCTCGGCAGTTGCTGTTTAGAAACGTGTGAGCTTAGTGCACTGTGTATCTGTATCTGAGCCCCAGAGTGTCTGGGTTTATGAGAAATGAAGTGTTCCACTTAGGAAGACTCAGAGCCCGAGATTTAACTCCGTTTCTGAAGGGAAATGCAGGACAGAGTTCTCATTCGTGAAACACACTCTGCTTTGGAGCAAGAAGCACGTTCATGCTTTCCAGAGTTTCCAATATAGCAGGAAAGGAGAGCGTCCTCTGAATAAAAGAACTGTGTTTCCTCAACATATGGACCATATCTAGTTCAACTCTGCTTATGAAACTGATACAAACCACAACTCCTCTTACATCCAGTGCTCTGCCATTGCTGGTTAGAAACGTGTGAGCTTCGTGCACTGTGTATCTTCATTTGAGCCCTATAGTAACTGGGTTTACCAGAAATGATTGTTGCTTGTATCAAGACAAAGATCACGGTATTTAACTCCATTTCTGAAAAGAAATTAAGAGCAGAGTTCTCATCCATGAAACACCCTCTGATTTAGAGCAAGAATCACGCTCCTGCTTTCCAGAATTTCCAATACATGAGGAAACGCAAGCGTGCTCAGAACAAAGAACTGTGTTTCCTAAACATATGGACCATATGTTCAACTCTGCTTATGAAACTGATACAAACCCCATCTCCTCTTACATCCAGTGCTCTGCAGAGGTTGGTTAGAAACGTGTGAGCTTAGCGCACTGTATTTCTTCATTTGAACCCTAGGGTGACTGGGTTTACCAGAAATGAACTGTTGCATGTAGGAAGACTCACAGCCTGGGATTTGACTCCATTTCTCAAGGGAAAATGAGACCAGAGTTTTCATCCATGAAACACACTCTGATTTAGAGCAAGAAATACGCTCCTGCTTTCCAGAGTTTCCAATACAGGAGGAAACTCTAGCCTGCTCAGAAGAGAGAACTGTGTTTCCTACACATATGGACCATATCTTGTTCAACTCTGCCTGTGAATCTGATACAAACCACAGCTTCTGTGACATCCAGTGCTCTGCAGTTGCTCATTAGAAACGAGTGATATTAGCGTACTGTGTATCTACATTTGAACCCAAGAGTGACTGGGTTTTCCAGAAATGAACTGTTGCTTGTAGGAAGACACAGAGCCTGGGATGTAACTCCTTTTCTGAAGGGAAATTCAGAGCTGAGTTCTCATTAGTGAAACAAACTCTGCTTTAGAGCAAGAAGCACGCTCCTGCTTTCAAAACTATACAATACAGCAGGAAACACATGCATGCTCACAACAAAAGAACTGTGTTTCCTACACATGTAGACCATATCTAGTTCAACACTGCTTATGGAACTGATACATACCACAGCTCCTCTTACATTTAGTGATCTGCATTTAGTGGTTATAAACATGTGATCTCAGTTCACTATGTATCTTAATTTGAGCCCCAGAGAAACAGGATTTACCAGAAATGAACTGTTGATTGTAGGTAGACAAAGAGCCCAGGATTTGATTCCGTTTCTGAAGGGAAATACAGACCAGACTTTTCATCCATGAAATACACTCTGCTTTAGAGCAAGAAGCATGCTCCTGCTTTCCAGAGTTTACAATACAGCAGGAAACACGAGCATGCTCAGAACAAAAGAACTGTGTTTCCTACACATACGGACCATATCTGGTTCACCTCTGATTATGAAACTGATACAAACCCCAGCTCCTCTAACATCCACTGCTCTGCATTTGGTGGTTAGAAACGTGTGAGCTTAGTGCACTGTGTATCTTATTTTGATCCCCAGAGAAACAGGGTTTACAAGAAACGAACTGTTGCTTGTAGGTAGAGACGGAGCCCGAGATTTAACTCTGTTTATGAAGGGAAATTGAGACCAGTGTTCTCATCCATGAAACACACTCTCTTTTAGAGCAAGAAGTACGCTGATGCTTTCCAGAGTTTCCAATACAGCAGGAAACGCAAGGGTGCTGAGAACAAAAAAGCTGTGTTTCCTACTCCTACGGACCATATCTAGTTCAACTCTGCTTATGAAACTGATACAACTACAGCTCCTCTTACATCCAGTGCTCTGCCATTGCTGGTTAGAAACGTGTGAGCTTCGTGCCCTGTGTATCTTCATTTGAGCCCCATAGTGGAAGCGTTTACCAGAAATGAACTGTTGCTTGTAGCAAGACACAGATCACGGGATTTAACTCCGTTTCTGAAGGGAAATTCAGAACAGAGTTTTCATCCATGAAACACACTCTGATTTAGTGCAAGAAACATGCTCCTGCTTCCAGAGTTTCCAATATAGCAGGAAAAGCGAGCATGCTCAGAACAAAAGAACTGTGTTTCCTAAACATATGGACCATATCTAGTTCAACTCTGCTAATGAAACTGATTCAAACCACAGCTCCACTTATATCCAGTGCTCTGCAGTGCCTAGTTAGAAACGAGTGAGCTTAAGTGCACTGTATTTCTTCATTTGAATCCAAGAGTGACTGGGTTTACCAGAAATGAACTCTTGCTTGTAGGTAGAGACAGAGCCCGAGATTCAACTCTGTTTCTGAAGGAAAACTGAGACCAGAGTTCTCATAGATGAAACACACTCTCATTTAGAGCAAGAAGCACGCTGCTGCTCTCCAGATTTTCCAATACAGCAGGAAAGGCAAGCGTGCTCAGAACAAAAGAGCTGTGTTTCCTACACCTACGGATCATATCTAGTTCAACTCTGCTTATGAAACTGATACAACCACAGCTCCTGTGACATCCAGTGCTCTGCAGATGCTGGTTAGAAAAGTGTGAACTTAGTGCACTGTGTATGTACATTACAACCTGAGAGTGACTGTGTTTACCAGAAATGAACTGTTGCTTGTAGCAAGACACAGAGCCCAGAATTTAACTCTGTTTCTGAAGGGAAATTCAGAAGAGAGTTCTCATCCATGAAACCCACTCTTCTTTACAGCAAGAAGCACACTCCTGCATTCCAGAGTTTCCAATACAGGAGGAAACGCGAGCATGCTCAGAACAAAGAACTGTGTTTCCTACACATATGGACCATATCTAGTTCAACTCTGCTTGTGAAACTGATACAAACCACAGCTCCTCTTATATCCAGTGCTTTGCCGTTGCTGGTTAGAAATGGGTGAGCTTAGCGCACTGTGTATCTTCACTTGAGCCCCAGAGTGACTGGGTTTACCAGAAATGAACTGTTGCTTGTAGGCTGACACAGAGCCTGGGATTTAACTCAGTTTCTGAAGGGAAATTTAGAACAGAGTTCTCCTACATGAAACACACTCTGCTTTGGGACAAGAAGCATCTCCTTTTTTCAGTGTTTCCAATTGAGCAGAAACAATGAGCTTGCTCAGAACAAAAGAACTGTGCTTCTTACACACACGGGCCATATCTAGATTAACTCTGCCTAGGAATCTGATATGAACAGCACTTCCGCTTACATCCAATGTGCAGTAAATGCTGGTTTGAAATGCGGGAGCACTATGCAATCAGTATTCCAAGTGAGCCCATGAGTTACTGGCTTTACCAAAAATGAACTGTTGCTTGTGGGAAGACAGAAAGCATGTGAATACATTCCGTTTTCGAAGGGAAATTGACCCCAGATTTCCCTTACCAGAAGCAGACTCTGCTTCTGCAGCAAGAAGCATGCTCCTGCTTTCAGTGTTTCCAATAGAGAGCTTGCTCAGAACAAAAGAACTGGGCTTTGTACACACATTGGCCATAACAAGATTAACTCTGCTTAGGAAACCGATATGAACAGCACCTCTACTTGTATCAAATGGGCAGCTCTTGCTGAGAATAGACATGACGGCTCTTTGCACCGTGTATCTCAATGGGAGCCCAAGAGGGACAGGGTTTACGAGAAATGAACTGTTGCTTGTAGGAAGACACACAGCATGGAAATAAACTGTTTTTGAAGGGAGATTGAACCCTGAATTCTCTTATAGGAAAGACAATCTGCTTTTGGAGCAAGAAGCACGCTACTGCTTTCCAGAGTTTCCAATACAGCAGGAAATGTGAGCGTTCTCAGAACAAAAGAACTGTGTTTCCTACATATACGGACCATATCTAGTTCAACTCTGCTTACAAAAGTGATATGAACAGCATCTCATCTTACATTCAAAGCACAGCATTTTCTGGTTAGAAATGAGAGATCACTGAGTACTCTGTATCTCCATGTGAACCCTAGAGTGACAGGGTTTACCAGAAATGAACTGTTGCTTGTAGGAAGACACACAGCATGGAAATAAACTCTGTTTTTGAAGGGAGATTGAACCCTGAATTCTCTTACAGGAAAGACAATCTGCTTTTGGAGCAAGAAGCACGCTACTGCTTTCCAGAGTTTCCAATACAGCAGGAAATGTGAGCGTGCTCAGAACAAAAGAACTGTGTTTCCTACATATACGGACCATATCTAGTTCAACTCTGCTTACAAAAGTGATATGAACAGCATCTCATCTTACATTCAAAGCGCAGCAGTTTCTGGTTAGAAACGAGAGATCTCTGAGTACTCTGTATCTCCATGTGAACCCTAGAGTGACAGGGTTTACCAGAAATGAACTGTTGCTTGTAGGAAGACTGACAGCATGGGATTTAACTCCGTTTCTGAAGGGAAATTCAAACATAGTTCCCATGCATGAAACACACTCTTCTTGATTTCAGTGTTTCCAATTGAGCAGAAACAGTGAGCTTGCTCAGAACAAAAGAACAGTGCTTCCTACACACATGGGCCATATCTATATTAACTCTGATTGGGAAATTGATAAGAACAGCACCTCCTGTTACATCCAATGTGCTGCAATTTATGGGAAGATTCGTTGTAGCTCTGTGCACTGTGTATCACCATGTGAGCCCAAGAGTGACTGGGTTTACCAGAAATGAACTGTTGCTTCCAGGAAGACTGACAGCATGAGATTTACCTATGTTTTTGAAGGGAAATTGAAACCTGAGATCCCATACATGAAACACACACATCCTCCTTCTTTAAGTGTTTCCAATAGAGCAGAAACCATGAGCTTGCTCAGAACAAAAGAACTGTGCTTCCTACACACACAGGCCATATCTACATTAACTCTGCTTAGGAAACTGATATGAACAGCAGCTCCTCTTACATCAAATGGGCTACTCTTTCTCAGAAGAGAGAACATGGCTCTTTTCCCTGTATATCTATACAGGAGCCCAAGAAATACTGGGTTTACCAGAAATGAACTGTTGCTTATAGGAAAACAGACAGCATGGGAATAAACTCTGTTTTCAAAAGGAAATTGAACCCTGATCTACGTTATAAGAAAGACACTCTGATTTGGAGCAAGAAGAACGCTCCTGCTTTCCAGAGTTTCAAATACAGCAGGAACCATGAGTGTGCACAGAACAAAAGTACTGTCCTACACATGAGGACAATATCACTTTCAACTCGGCTTACAAAACTGATACGAACTGCAGCTCCTCATACATCCAATTCGCTGCAATTGCTGGGAAGAATCGTGTGAGCTCTGTGCACTGTAGATCTCGTAGTGAGCCCAAGTGTTACTAGGTTTACCAGAAATGAACTGTTGGTCATAGGAACACTGATGGCATGGGTTTTTCCTCCATTTATGAAGGGAAATTCAAACCAGAGTTCCCATACATGAAATACACTCTGCTTTGGAGCAAGAAGCATTCTCCTGCTTTCAGTATTTCCAATAGAGCAGAAACAGTGAACTTGCTCAGAACAAAAGAACTGTGCTTCTAACACACATGGGCCATATCTATATTAACTCTGATTGGGAAATTGATAAGAACAGCACCTCCTGTTACATCCAATGTGCTGCAATTTATGGGAAGATTCGTTGTAGCTCTGTGCACTGTGTATCACCATGTGAGCCCAAGAGTGACTGGGTTTACCAGAAATGAACTGTTGCTTCCAGGAAGACTGACAGCATGAGATTTACCTATGTTTTTGAAGGGAAATTGAAACCTGAGATCCCATACATGAAACACACACATCCTCCTTCTTTAAGTGTTTCCAATAGAGCAGAAACCATGAGCTTGCTCAGAACAAAAGAACTGTGCTTCCTACACACACAGGCCATATCTACATTAACTCTGCTTAGGAAACTGATATGAACAGCAGCTCCTCTTACATCAAATGGGCTACTCTTTCTCAGAAGAGAGAACATGGCTCTTTTCCCTGTATATCTATACAGGAGCCCAAGAAATACTGGGTTTACCAGAAATGAACTGTTGCTTATAGGAAAACAGACAGCATGGGAATAAACTCTGTTTTCAAAAGGAAATTGAACCCTGATCTACGTTATAAGAAAGACACTCTGATTTGGAGCAAGAAGAACGCTCCTGCTTTCCAGAGTTTCAAATACAGCAGGAACCATGAGTGTGCACAGAACAAAAGTACTGTCCTACACATGAGGACAATATCACTTTCAACTCGGCTTACAAAACTGATACGAACTGCAGCTCCTCATACATCCAATTCGCTGCAATTGCTGGGAAGAATCGTGTGAGCTCTGTGCACTGTAGATCTCGTAGTGAGCCCAAGTGTTACTAGGTTTACCAGAAATGAACTGTTGGTCATAGGAACACTGATGGCATGGGTTTTTCCTCCATTTATGAAGGGAAATTCAAACCAGAGTTCCCATACATGAAATACACTCTGCTTTGGAGCAAGAAGCATTCTCCTGCTTTCAGTATTTCCAATAGAGCAGAAACAGTGAACTTGCTCAGAACAAAAGAACTGTGCTTCTAACACACATGGTCCATTCTAGATTAACTCTGCTTAGGAAACTGATATGAATAGCAGCTCCTCTTACATCTAATGTGCTGCTCTTCCTAGTACAGTCATGAGGGCTCGTTGCACTGTGTATCTCAATGTGAGCTCTAGAGTGACTGGGTTTACCAGAAATGAACTCTTGCTTGTAGGAAGACAGATAGCATGGGAATAACCTCCGTTTTCATACGGCAATTGAAACCATATTTCCCTTACAAGATAGGCACCCTGCTTTTGGAGTAAGAAGCACACTCCTGCTTTCCAGAGTTTCCAAAAGAGCAGGCACTGTGAGCATGCTCAGAACAAAGGAACTGTGTTTCTTACACATAAGGACCATATCATGTTCAATTCAGCATACCAAACTGATACTAACAGCAGTTCCTCCTACATCCAATGCGCTGCCATTGCTGGGAAGAATCGCATGAGCTCTGTGCACTGTGTATCATCACCTTGTGAGCCCAAGAGTGACTGGGTTTACCAGAAATGAACTGTTGCTTTTCAGGAGAATGATAGCACAGAATTTAACTCCATTTTTCAAGGGAAATTCAAACCATAGTTCCCATACATGAAACAAACTCTCTTTTGGAGCACGAAGCATGCTCCTGATTTCAGTGTTTCCAATAGAGCAGAAACAGTGACTTTGCTCAGAAGAAAAGAACTGTGCTTCCTGCATAAATGGGCCATATGTAGATTAACTCTTCTTAGTAAGCTGATATGAACAGCAGCTCCTCTTACATCAAATCTGCTGCTCTTACTCAGAACAGACACGAGGGCTCCTTTGCACTGTGTATCTCCATGGGAGCTGAAGAGTGACAGGGTTTACCAGAAATGAACTGCTGTTTGTAGGAACTCAGACAACATGGGTATAAACTCCTTTTTTGAAAGAAAATTGAACCCTGATTTCCCTTACCAGAAAGACACTCTGCTTTTGGAGCAAGAAGCACGCTCCTGCTTTCCAGAGTTTCCTCTACAGCAGGAATCGTGAGCTTGCTCAGAACAAAAGAACTGTGTTTCCTACACATAAGGACCATATGTACTTCATCTCTGCTTACAAAACTGATAGGATCGGCTGCTCCTCTTACACCAATGCACTAAAATTGCTGGTTAGAAACGTATGAGCTCTGTGCAATGTGCATCTCCATGTGAGCCCAAGAGTGACTGAAACACACTCTACTTTGGAGCAAGAAGTGTGCTACTGCTTCCAATGTTTCCAGTAGTGCAGAAACAGTGAGCTTGCTCAGAACAAAAGAACTGTGCTTCCTACACCTAAGGTCCATATCTTGAATAACTCTGCTTAGGAAACTGATATGAACTGCAGCTCCTCTACATCAAATGGGCTGCTCTTGCTCAGAACAGACACGAGGGCTCTTTGCACTGTGTATCTCAATGAGAGCCCAAGATTGCCTCAGTTTACCAGAAATGAACTGTTGCTTGGAGGAAGACTGATAGCATGGGATTTACCTACGTTTCTGAAGGGAAATTCAAACTCATGTTCCCATACATGAAGCACACTCTACTTTGGAGCAAGAAGCATGCTCCTGTTTTCTGTGTTTCCAATAGAGGAGAAACAGTGAGCCTGGTCAGAATAAAAGAACTCAGAGACTTAAAGTTCTTGTCACACAGGTTCTTCACTTGATTAGTTAAAGTTACCCCAAGGTATTTTATATTATTTGTGGTCATTGTTAAGGGTAATACATTACATGAATCTTAAAAGGTCTTACTAATAAAAATAAACCTGGAGCCAGATATTGGGTTAAAGCTGGAAGATCGGAGAATCAAAACATGCCACAGCTTCCTCACCTTGCCAATTCCTCAGCTTATCCTGTTTCCTCAGACTGGAAGCCTCTGCGTCCTCATCCAAATTAATCTCAGCTGAACTGCTGCTCAAAAGCCTAAAACTTAACCACCTCTAGTTCCTGGTTTTCACTCCATATATATCTTTCTGCTTTCTGCGATTGTTTCCTGGGTTTAAAGGTGTGAGTCACAGTGCCTGGCTGTTTCCAGTGTGGCTTTAAACTCACAGAGATCCGGATGGGTCTCTAACTCCGAAGTGATAGGATTAAAGGCGTGTATGCCACCATTTTCTGGCCCCTGTGTCTATGTAATGACTGTTCTGTCCTCTGACCCCAGATAAGTTTATTAGGATGCATTGGGGGACTCAATATATCACCACAGTGATGTTTCTCTGATTTCTTTCTTAGCCCTTTTATCATTTGTAGATAGGAGGGATACTGAGGTTTTTTATTTTTGTTTTTGTTTTGTTTTTGTTTTTGTTAATCTTGTGTCCTCTTACATAACTGAATGAGTTTATTAGCTGTAGGTGTTCCCTGTTAGAATTTGGGGGGTAACTGATTTAAACTATCATATTATCTGCAAATAGTGAAAATTTGACTTCTTCCTTTCCAGTTTCTATCCATTTGATCTCCTTTAGTTTTCTTATTGCTTTAGCTAGGATTTCAAGTACTCTATTCAATAAATATTGGGAGAATGCACAGTTTTGTCTTGGTCCTGATTTTAATGGAATCACTTTGAGTTTCTCTCCACTTCATTTGATGTTGGCTGTGGCCTTGTTGAAAATTGCCTTTATTATGTTTAAGTATGTTCCTTGTGTTTCTGATCTCTCTAGGACCTTTATCATGAAGGAGTGTTTGTAGCATGAATCTTAAAGAGTATTATTAATAAGATCAAACCTGAGGCCAGTTATTGGGGTTAATTCTGGAAGATCAGAGAAGCAGAACAAGCCACAGCTTTCTCACCTCGCTAGTTCCTCATCTGGTATTGTTTCCTCAGACTGCAAATGAATCTCAGCTGAACTGTGCTTCTCAAAGCCTAAATGCTTAACCAGCCAAATGTTGCTAGTTCCTGGTCCTCATGCCTTATATATCTTTCTGCCTTCTACCATCACTCCCTGGGATTAAAGGCGTGAGTCACCATGCCTGGCTGTTTCCAATGTGGCTTTAAACTCACAGAGATCCCAGATGGATTTCTGCCTCTTGGAATGCTATGATTAAAGGCGTCAGTGCCACCAGTTTCTAGCCTAAGTATCTAGTGGCTTTTCTGTTCTCTGACCCCACATAAGCTTATTAGTGTACACAATATTTTGGGGAACACAATACCACCACAGGTATTAGATTTTTGTCAAAGTCTTTTTCAGCATCTATTGAGATGATCATGTGGGTTTTTTTCTTTCAGTTTATGTTTATGTAGTGTATTACATTGCCAAATTTTATGTTGAACCACCCTTGCATCCCTGGGATGAAGCCTACTTTATCGTGGTGGATAATTTTTTTATGTATTCTTGAATTTGTTTTGCCAATATTTTATTGAGTATTTTATTTTTGCATCAATATTCATGAGGGAGATTGGTGTGTAATTCTCTTTCTTTGTTGCATCTTAGTGTGGTTTGGGTATCAGGGTAACTGTAGCCTCATAAAAAGTGTTTGGTAATGTTACTTCCATTTATGTTGTGTGGAACAATTTGAAGAGTATTGAACTTAGCTCTTCTTTTAAATTTTGGTTGAATTCTGAGCTGAAACCATCTGGTCCTTGACTTTTTGGGGGTGTGGGGACTTTTAATGACTGTTTCTATTTCCTATGTGGTTATTGGCCTACTTAAGTAGTTTATCTGGTCTTGATTTAACTTTGGTATGTGGTACGTGTCCAGAAAATTGTCCATTTTTTTCACATTTTCCACTTTTGTGGAGTACAGGTTTTTGAAGTATGATATGATGATTCTCTGGATTTCCTCATTGTCTGAAGTTATGTCTCCCTTTTCATTTCTGATTTTGTTGATTTGGATGCTCTCTCTCTCTCTGTCTTTTGATTAATTTAGATAAGTCTATCTTGTTGATTTTCTCAAATAACAAACTCTTTGTTTTATTCATCCTTTGTATTGATTTCTTTGTTTCTATTTTATTGTTTTTAGCCCTCAATTTGATTAATTTTGGCATCAATTCTTCCTGGGTGAGTTTGCTTCTTTTTATTCTAGAGCTTTCAGTTGTGCTATTAATTCACTAGTGTGAGATTTCTCCATCTTCTTTATGTGGGTATTTAGTGCTATGAATTTTCCACTTTGCACCGCTTTTATACTGTCCCTTTTATAGTTTGGGTTTATTGTACATTCTAGGAAGTCTTTAATTTCTTTCTTAGTTCATCCTTGTTCCATTGGTGCTTCAATTGAGCATTATTCAGTTTCAATGACATTGTAGGCTCTCTGTAATTTTTGTTGTTGTTGAAATCTAACTTTAAGCCATGGTGGTATGATAGTATATAGGAGGTTATTCCAATTTTTTTGTATCTGCTTTGTGACCAAGCATGTAGATGATTATAGACAAGGCTCCATGGGGTGCTGAGAAGAAGGTATATTCTTTTGTGTTAGGGTGAAATAATCTGTAGATATTTAGTAAGTCCTTTTGAGTCATAATGTCTGTTAGTTTCCTTATTTGTCTATTAAGTTTATGCCTGGCAGACTTGTCCATTGGTGAGATTGCGGTGTTGAAGTCTCCCACTACTAGTGTATAGGGTTTGATGTGCATTTTAAGCTTTAGTAATGTTTCTTTTACAAATGTGGGTGCCATAATATTTGGGGCATAAATATTCAGAATTGAGACTTCATCTTGTTGAATTTTCCTTGTGATAAATGTGTAATGTTCATCCTGATCACTTCTGATTGATTTTAGTTTGAAGACTATTTTATTAGATATTAGGATCGCTATATCATCTTGCTTATTAAGTCCATTTGATTGGAAAGCCTTTCCCAGCCTTTTAATCTGAGGTATTATCTGTCTTTGAAGTTGAGATGTCTTTCTTGTATGCATCAGAAGGATGGATCTTGTTTTTGTATCCATTCTGCTAGCCTGTGTCTTTTTATAGGTGAATTGAGACCATTGATATTACTGGATATTAATGACCAGTGGTTGTTAATTCCTGTTTTGTTTTGGGGTGTGTGTGTGTGTGTGTGTGTGTGTGTGTGTGTGTGTGTGTGTGTGTGATTGTATTGAATGTTTCCCTTCTCTGATATTTGTTGACATTTGACTACCAATTGCCTGTGTTTCCATGGGTATATTTAACTTCCTTGGGTTGGATTTTTCTTCCTAGTTCTTTATGTAGGGCTACATTTGTGGAAAGATATTTTTTAAATCTACATCTATCATGGGATATTTTGTTTACTCCTCCATGATGATTGACATTTTTGCTGGGTATAATAGTCTGGTTTGGCATCCATGGTCTCTTAGTGTCTGCATAACATCATTCCAGGACCTTCTGGCTTTTAGAGTCTCCATTGAGAAGTCATGTGTTATTCTTATGGGTCTGTCTTCATATATTACTTGGAATTTTTCCTTTGAAGCTCTTTTTAAAAATAATTTATTTATTTGTATTTTATGCATATCAATTTTTTGCCTGAATGTATGTCTTTGTGAGGGTGTCAGATCCTCTGGACCTGGGTTTACAGACAATTTTGGGCTGCCATGTGGGTGCTGGAATTGAACAGGGGTCCATCTATCCAGCAATTTCCTTTGTAACTATTAACATTTTTTCTTTATTCTGTATGTTTACTGGCTTGATTATTATGTGGCAAGGGGACTTTTTTAAATCTTGTCTATTTTGTGTCCTGTAAGCTTCTTGTGTCTTTATAGGCATTTCCTTCTTTATGTTGGAAATGTTTTCTGCCATGATTTTGTTGAATATATTTTCTGTGCCTCTGAGTTGGTATTCTTCTCCTTCTTCTGTCCCTATTATCCTTAGGTTTGATTTTTTTCATGGTGTCCCCAAATTTTCTGGACGTTTTGGTTATGGCTTTGTTAGCTTTAGTATTTTCTTTGACAAATGAATCTATTTCCTCTATTGTATCTTCAATCCCAGAGATCCACACTTCCATCTCTTGAATTCAGTTGGTTATGCTTCCATCTGTAGTTCCTGTTTGTTTACTCATATTTTCTGTTTCCAGCATTCCCTCTGTTTGTGTCTTATTTACTGTCTCAATTTCAGTTTTCAAATTTTGAACTGTTTCCCTCACCTGTTTAATTGCGTTTTCTTGGCTTTTCTTAAGGGATTTACTGATTTGTTCCAAATTTTTGTTTGACTTTTCCGTGATTTCATTAAGGGATTAATTCATTTACTCTCTAAAGATCTCTATCATCTTCTTTGTTCTGATCTATAGTCTTCGTCCATTGGGAGCTCTTGGTCTAGTTGAGGTTCTTGGTCTAATCAGTGCTAATGGACTCTTTTTCTCAGGGAGCAGCTCTTAGTCCAATTGGCACTCGTGGGCTCTGTCTCCAGTTGTAGCTGCAGTCTCATTGGGTGGGTGGGGCTTGTGGTTTACAGGGCCTGGTGGGGGATGGTGATAGTCTGACCTATCTGCAGGTCTGCTGACTGGCCTGAGACTGGGACTGCAACAGGTGATGTTGTGTGGACTTATGGTTATGCCTCTGGGCTGAAAGCCTAGAGGCTGGGGTGTTTGGGTATAAGGATAAAGACTCAAATCTTAGTCCAATTGTGTGCTGACAGGCTCTGTCTCAGGGGCCAGTTGCAGTCTCAGAGGGTGGGTGGGATTTCAGAAGTTTCTTTATTACATCCTCACCTCTTCTTTATCTTCCCTGGACCCATACTAGAGAGAATATTTACAAGTATTAAGTATGTGGAAAAATGAAGACATCGGAAAACCATATGAAAAAATCTTCAAGAAATTCTTTAATAATTATCAACTTTATTTTAGTATCATATATTTATGCAATAAAATTTTCTCCTAAATGTGTGGAATATACAAATTATTTGATCAATATTCACTCCTTCCACAATATCACAAACATTACTTTAGGAAGCCCTACCCTTGATTTGAGTTTGGAAGTGTTTATTTAGAAGTAGACCTTGTAATTACTAAATTGTTATTGAAAATTAGCTATGCATATTGCTTTATGGAAACACTTACTCTCAATGATTATTTCCTTAATTTTACTCCCTGGCTCATATTGTAGAATACACCATGTTGACTTTAGCAGTGAATCAGTGTCATATTGGAGCTTAGAGGATTTCCAAAGGTAGATGAAATTTTATTTTCATTACTAGAAATCAAACCATTCAAATACCAAAAATTGGAGGTAAATTCATAACTTGGGCTGCATTTATTCTTCAAAGAAATTTCTATTTCTTAAGTGATATAAAAAGTGCATCCAGTGTTCTCTTTTCTTTGCCTGTTTTCCCATACTTTGCAGCAAAGGTTTGATTGTTGTCAATATATAAGTGAATGCTCACATTATAATTAAGATTTACACAAATGAAAACATTAAAAGAAAACTCAGTAAGTAAAAGAAATACTGAGTTGTGTTACAGGGAAAGAATGATTTCAATAGAAAATCTGAGACAATTAAGAGAATGTGGTGTGTTCATGTGGTAGATATGCATGTACCTATACTATCACATGAAATCACATAAGTTCATGAGCTATGATAAAAATCATCTCAAATAAAGAAAAGCTTATTTGAACCCTTGCCTGTGGTATTTCATTCCAAGGCTACCTGGCTGAATTTCTGATGTTATGTTTGGTACAGAATTTAATAGTTTATGTAGCACATGGACAGAAGAAAACTCATTTTATTGAATCAGTGAGATCTATGCCATCTACATGGATAAATACTTTGATTAGCTCATGAAGTTGTGATCTCAGTGTTAGGCCCTTGCTAGTCACAACAACTCTCAATTGTAACAGAAAGGCACAAAATAGATCTGAACAACCAATTCTCTCAGATTATACTACGGTCTCCCTTTTTGGGATCCTCAATTCTGTATACCGTTTTATAATTTTCTATTTTGACTCTTTCAAATTTATCTCTATGTTCATAAAAATATGATCATCCTGCCCTTTATTCAGACAGAAATTGGGAAGTTAATAAACTATGTAGTGTTAGAGGCAACACTGGTAATGTGTATCAAGCCTAGGAAAATTGAAAAGGCAGAGTGAATAGACTCTCTTAAGTGGAATAGAAAATGGAGTAAATGAAATTACAGTGTAGCAGAGTACAGATCACAACAACGCAAATAAATGCCAGGTGGGGTGACCAGCCTATAATTCAGATCTTACAGGCAGAGACATGGATACCCATAGAGTATGTTGAAAGACAGAAAGACTGGCTATCTTGATGAGCTGTGTATTTATCTTGCCTCAGTTAATAAGATGAACAATCAGGAATGCTTTCCATAAAGCATATGTACAAATCCATGCACATGTGATCACAAGCATACAACCTCAAAGATGTTCAAAGTAGAACACTGCAACTAGAAAATGGGACGAATACAAAAAAGTCAAATTATGCAAAAAAGGGTATTTATTAATTGGAACACTGTAGTCCCATTATGGCTCAGCAATCTGAAAGTAACTCAAAATCCAGAGTTTCTACACAACAATTTTAGGAGAAATTTAGAAGTATAATAAAATCATTTTAATATACTCATCTGAAATAAAAATAATTAAAATACCAAGTACACAAAATTCTGTTATTTGATCCCTATGTCAATCCAGTGTGCATTTGTAAAACAAAGTATCAAGCCTTCCTCAAAGATAAGTTGAAGTTTGGAGCAGGTACCTCAGATCAGTCTACAAAGCAAGACTCTGAATTCTGAACTGTGAGTTCTCTGAAGGTGACACCAAGGACTCAATGAGCATTCAAGAAACTCTAAAGATCCAGATTATTTTCATTGCTCAGGTTGTGTGTTCCCTACTCCTTGGACTTAATGCCATAAGTCACCACATCCTGCCTCATTGCTGAGTATTTATTATAGCCAAGGGTAAGCAAAGATATTATATAATCAATAAATCTTTTGAAAGGGGGATAGAATATTTTGTTTAGTAGGAAACTGTGGTGCATATATCCATGAAACCACCTGTAAAAAAAAAAAGATGGCAATTTAAGAGCCCTTCATGTTTAAGAAACAAAACATCCCCATGTACTTTGTGGTGGAAATGTAAGTTTTACACAAGATTTCCCAGGGTCCTCAATATGACAAGTTCCACAGAGCTCTTAGTCACATAATATTTTCTGTCTCAGAAAAGGCTGCATGACAGTACCATGATTTTAAAGAAATAGTACATTTTAGCTTCCTTGATATGGAAGAATGTTGTATGGGGAATTTCCTTTGGTAAGAACTGCACCAACTGTCAAATTGTACTTCAGTGCATCATATTCTTTTTCAGACAATATTTGCAACATAAGTTTATTAAATTTACAAAGAATAATGAAATTTGAGAATTTTGTTTTGCCTGTTGAACTTATCAATCCTCACTAAATTGGTTCAGAAATCCTTATAACAATGTCAAATTTCAGAAAGGGCCTGAACAATATTCACAGTCTTTTCTTTAGCAGACACATACCAAAGATAAGGTTTATAGAAGCAATCTGAAAGAAGAAATTTTAAATGATTCCTGATATTGTAGTGAGTTTAATAGAACTAGAACTGTGGTGATTCTGACAAATATAATTGGACTAAAGTAAGTACAGCAAAGATTCAATAAAATCACCCATTTTAAAGAAGGATTCAAAACATTATGTTGGTGGAAAACTTGCAAGTGTACAAATTAGGGTATATCCTTCAATTTTTATGTAAATGTAAATTCAAATGATTTATGCAACACTGGAGATAAAAGTTTGCCTCAAAATTTGGAAACAGTTTTTGACTCTTTTTAAATTTTATTGGGTATTCAAGATTCCTTATTGAGAATAAAATATGAGAAATCTATGAAATGCTGCAGGAGATACTTCACACTCAAGACATTTAAGAGGCTCCACAGTGGCGAGAAACCATGCTACTGTACAGAATGTGGCAAGACCTTTGCCTAGTCATCCACTTTTAAAGATCATCAAAAGTCAGTCCTGGAGAGAAAACTTATAAATGAGAAGAATGTATCAATTACATTATATAGTGCTCACATCTTCAAACCTGCCACAGAATCCATTGAGGGGGAAAACTCTATATGTGTATAGTAAGAGAAATCCTTTACCTATTTCTCAACTCCGTAAGATCAACACAGAATTTATAGTACACAAAAAAAAAAACACAGAAACAAAGAATGTTGCAAGTCAAATGCCTTGAGCACAGAGCTTATATTACTTAAGATTTATTTTGGTACAAAACTTGATAATCATTGTGCTACTGTTTATAGATAGAAAATATTCTTTAAAATAGAAAGACTTGACTAGAGTATATTAAACAATGTTCATGTCTTACCCGATGTCAGAGAAAATAAAACAAGAAGACATGTATAACTTAAATTTAGAAACATTTTACCAAAAAATACAACTTATATTCACCAAGCAGCTTCTTGGTAAATAAGCTACAGAGGCAATAACATTTTGTACAGAATGATTTAGAAATTATTTTTTAAAGATTTTTTTATTGTGTATTATGTATACAGTGTTCTGCCTATGTGCCAGATCTCATTACAGATGGTTGTGAGCCACCATGTGGTTGCTGGGAATTGAACTCAGGACCTCTGGAAGAGCAACCGCTGAGCCATCTCTCCAGCCCAGAAATTATTTTTTAAAATGGTACCAATTCATGTGAAAATTGACTAAAACAAAATGATTTAAAATATAAGACTTAAACCAGGTAGAACTTCTTATAAACATCAGTAAGCTAGGATATTAGTCCTTGTGTTATATTCTACATGAAGATTATTTTGTTCATAGTATTTGCAATTTTAACTAAGTGTATATTATAAAAAATTTTAACATTAAATTATCCCCTTGACTAAATTCCCAATTAATGTACTAATACCTTGTGTTCATTACCTTCAGCCTTGGCATGACAAGTAATCATTTTGTGGTAAAAGATGTGATTAATATCATCTGCTCCATGGATCCTAACAGAAACTAACATGTTTTTATTTCTTAGTACATTGTTTGACATAAATTCTAACATAGAAATCAGTAAATGTGTATCTGGGGAGCAGAAGAACATTGGAATTTGTGGAGGAATGAACGAGTTTCTTTTGTGTACAGGGAAACATCCATGTCAGAGAGCACATATTCAGGCCCATGAGAAATTTGTAATACAAATTTCAGGCACTTCAGGCACAGCAGAATGAAAAAGCCTCCTGTGCTGCATGTGGATATTGATAGTGTTCAGAAAATATTCACCCCAGCCTTCTCCAATAGTGATTTAAGTGCTCATTAGTGCTCTACTAAAGAGGCTGTCCTTTGGGCTGGAGAGAGGGCTCAGAGGTTAAGAGCACTGGCTGTTCTTCCAGAGGTCCTGAGTTCCATTCCCAGCAACCACATGGTGGCCATAGCCATCTACAATGACATCTGGCTCCCTCTTCTGGCCTGCAGGCTGAATACTCACTGTATACATAATAATTAAAACAAAACAAAAAAAAAAAAGAGACTGTCCTTCCTGGCATGGTCCAAACCTGCCTCCTTATTTACTTGGATAGAATGACCCCTCTACCTGTAGGTATTAGCCCTGAAACATTGATGCTCTATTTGTAATAAATAGGCAAAGATTCCTGGTGATGTTTCTCCATCAGAGGGAAGAGTACACCAAAATCCAGCTATTTTGTGTGTCCATTTTTCTGTTCATATATTTTTTCTTATGACATTGTCAGCCTACTCATACTTTTAATCCCACCATTGAAGAGGCAGAGACAAGCTAGTCTCTGTGAGTTTGCAGCCACTATGCTGTATACAGTGAGTTCCAAAACAGCCAAGTTGATGACACAGAAAATCCCTGTCTTCAAAAACTAAAATAAAAAATGAAGTTAATTACACTACAAAGGTAATTATAATAAAGAAGGTCATGAAAGACAATTGGAAAATCACTGAAGACCTTAGAGAGGCGTGGATTGCCCTAATGCTTCTTGGCCACAAACACATAGGTTTTTCTGTCTGTTGCAATACTTTCATTTGCATCAACTCCACAGATTTTGTTTGTCATCCTCAATGGAAGCATCAATATTATTTTAATCAGCCATTAGAAAGAGAATGTGTGGGTAGTTGAGGGTCCGTAAGGCTTCTAAATAACACATGTGTTCAGCCTCTATTTGAAATAGATAGCTGGCTCTGCTGGGTTGATCAGGTTAATTCAATCTCATTCCCACCTTTATAGTAAAGTCCTTCATGATGCTGGTCTGAATGTATGAAAGGACTGTCAGTTTTGTCTGCCTCTGAGACCCAGTAGCACTCTGCAACTTGGCACTGCTTTAGATGAGGGAATGAGGATTGTGATCCTTACATTCCAGTCTCTGTGTGTGGTAGCAAGCATAGGGTGCTGTTGGGGATTTGAAATCTGAAATATTATCAGGAAGGTGAAATTTTAAAGTAAAGTTTCCTAAGAGGAACCACATGGAAGGGAAAAGAGAGATGACATATTGTCAGGTAAGTATATAAATGGAGATGAGATACATTGATGGTTGTTACAGAAATGCTTCATTTGCAGTAGCCCCTAATGTTTAATTTAACCCATAGTTTTGACAAAGCTTTCTTTTTCTTTTTCTTAAGTGGTTTTGAAGGTAAACAGTTTAAATGCATGTGACCTATGTGTGTTTACCCACTTTTCACACTTCTCCCACTACTTTAGTCTTTTCTGGATAAATTTTCTCAAGTAATGCATGATGTAGAATTTTTTTGATATTACACACAAACGTGTACACTCACTTCCTACTTAGAATGTAATTGAGTCATCTTACTCAGTGAGAAAAGACATATGTTCCATGATCCTTCCTAACAGGGATCAATTTTTCATTAATAA